>CM021102.1:92109221-92709221 GCA_007115665.2 Sequoiadendron giganteum
ATATTTTAGGGACGTGGTGGTTCAAGAAAATCTCTCCCCTGTTGGGTACTAAATTCATTGCTCTCTCCGATGGTGAAAGTGAGGGAACTGGAAGCGATGGTGAGGAACAAGATAAGTGTTCCTCCAAATATCCAAATGAAATGGTTATCATCCCTAACAAAGAAATGAAGGAAGCCATTAAATTTGAAAGAATTAAGTTGAGTAATGTTGCCATTTTTAGCTGTACTTTTGGTTTCGTTGTAGCTTTCAGCTGTTTCTGGTTGTATCTTTGTTACTTTTAGCTGTTTCTAGCAATATTTTGTTGCCTTTTCTATTGCTATTTTCTATTAGCCTATAGTTGTTTCCCTCTGGACTTCTCTGCTGCTGTCCTTTAACAACATTGTTGCTGCATTTTTCTGCTGTTGTTCTTTAACAGCTTTGTTGCTATACTTTAACAACATTATTGCTAAATTGTTGTAATTCTGGTTTTCTTACTCCAATACAAAAAAAAATGTTGCCATTTTTATGGTAGTTGTTGATTCCAAAAACTTACTCGCAAGGAAGTTTCTTGATAGTTGGTTCATTAATGGCTGGCAAAAAAATTAGTTGTTTCTATTTCTTTTTGTCGAATGATACAATGTGGATTGTTTTTAATTTTCCTAAAAGATCATGAAATGCAAGGAAAAATCCTAAAGAAACCTTATTGGAATGTTGGTAAGATTTTTTTCAGAACTTTAGCTTGGTCTCATGAGGCTAATACAGAGGAAATCATGGCACTGCCATGCCCTAGGTGGGTTCTATTAAAAAAATTCCTGTTGAACCTATGGTCTTTCTTCCCGTAAATTTTAGGGCTCATGGGCAACATGATTAGGGTTGACAAGCCGAGGGTGTCCCTCCCAAACGTGAATGTCTATGCCCTAATTTTACTAACCTTGGGTGTGGAAATACCAGAGGCCATGAAAGTAATTCTTGACGATTTTGATCACTCATGCCCTATTGAAATTTTGGGTGGGTTAAATTCTTGCTATCTTTGTAGGCAAGAGGGGCACATTCGAAAGAATTGCCCCATCATTCGTAAAAAGCCTAACAAAAAAACCACCATGTCCACTAGTGTGAATGAAGCTAGTGCCCAAAATGGTAATACCAAAATTTCAAATTTTGAAGGTAGCCAAATAAATATTAGGGTTCCAAATGGGGAAGCTAGTGAGAATGTCTCAGAACATTCATCCCCTCCAAAGTTAAAGGGGAAGACTAGAGCAATCCAGGTTGATAAAACCTATAATTGTTTGATGGAGGGAAGTGAATTCTCCTCCCCAAAAAAGAATTTGGAAACTATGGATTTAACTCTCCCTGGAGCACATGATGAAGAACTTCCCATTTCGAGAACCCTAGAAGATTTATGAACTAGGAATTCCTTTGATCCTCTATTAGAGGAAGATGAATTTTATGGGGTTTCTTATGCTACCACTAACAAGGACATTGAAATAATCCTAGGGTCTAAAGAAATCCAAAATACTCAATCTTAAAATCAAGTAATGGAAGTGGAAATAGTGGCTGTAAAAAAATGCACATCAGATTATTCTGGAAAAAATAAAAAATAATTTAAAAAGGGAAAACCAATCTAAAAATAAAAACTAGTCTGAAAGGGAGATTGAAGAAGTGGAAGTCTTTTAAAAAAAAACCAATAGTTACCTCTCAAAATAAATGCCTATAAAAAAATTGTAAATAAAGACACTCACAATAACTCCTTCGGGGTAAAAAATATTATCTCAAAATTTGAACTCAAGCAACAAGGTAATAGGTACCCCCAGGGCACTAGCATGTATTTATCATCTGTCAACCCAATCACAGGAAATGCTTCAGGTGTGTGTCTTAAGAGTATGGATAGTGGAAGGAAAATAAGTGATAATTCCCCGAGGGCACCTAAATCTTTTTGGATGCCAAAGAGAAGGAAAAACTCCCCATGACTAACAACAATACCAAGGGTCTAAAGAAATCCAAAATACTCAATCTTAAAATCAAGTAATGGAAGTGGAAATAGTGGCTATAAAAAAATGCACATAAGATTATTCTGGAAAAAATAAAAAATAATTTAAAAAGGGAAAACCAATCTAAAAATAAAAACTAGTTTAAAAGGGAGATTGAAGAAGTGGAAGTCTTTTTAAAAAAAACCAATAGTTACGTCTCAAAATAAACAGTGTTCCACGGGTGTTGGGGATAGGGGGACGGGGAAACGTGTGGGACGGGTTTCCAGGATGGGGGGACAAAGGGCCTAAGTTTGGGGATGGCGAGGGGATGACGATGGGGGGGTGGTGGGGTGGTGGTCCTGATATAGTTATACATATACTTATAGTACTTGAAAAACTAGTTTTGAAAAGATGTATAACAGTATAACAGTATAAGAATTACATTTCAAATGAAACTATAGGAAATTTCAAATTAGTAAAATTATAACATAGTAAAATTTGAAATACTAAATCTAAATACGATGATTTCTTGAATGCTAATTGCTAAATAAAATTTGGCAAATAAAATTGTCAAATTGGAGATTATCTGATGTCATATGAGATATCACAAAGTCTATAAAGATGATTACATGATTCATCATTACAATGAGTAGCAAATTCCAAATAGTAAATATAGATACTAATAGCAATAGCATTGCAAAAGACAAAATGCCAAAATGTCAAAACTCAAAATGTAGTGAAGGGAGGCCTCTAATCATCTACAAGTGAAAACTCCTCATCATTGGAATTGCTGGACTCCACAAGGTCAAGATCCCTCCAGCTCACACCAACCAGCCCTGCATGTGAAGTGGTAGGATCATCCTCATCAATCTATGAAGGCTCCTCAGGCTCCACATCCCATCGTGTTGCTAGACTCTCTTTGTACCCAAGTGTCTTGCGGTCTATGAGACACAAAGCAATGTGTACAGCCACAAGCTTCTCTGCTCTCTTAGAAGTAAGTCTGTTCCTCTTAAGAGAGTGGATGAAGCTATATGTAGACCAGTTCCTCTTAGCAGCTGAAGAACTGGAAACATGGGATAGTAGACGAATAGCTAGAGTGGTGGTCAAAGATTTTGTAACATGACAATTCCACCACAAAAGTGGGTCCTCTTGTGCCATAGATTCTATATCCATCTTTTTCGCATTTGAATAGCCTCTAAGAGTGGCAAATTTGGTCCACTCAGTGTGAATTGTGCCAGCATCTCTAGAATCATACATCTTCTCTATGCACCTAAAGAAACCTGCCTTCACCTCATCATCCTGAATTGGTGTCACTCTACCCGGTCTAGCCTTGTACCACTTAGGATTAAAGGCAAAGGAAGCCATATGCAAAGGAGTGTTCAACTTGTCCCATCTACGCTGAATGATTGGCTGAATGTGCTCATTGTAGAATGCTAGAGAGGGGTCCTTCACTTGCACAACAACCCTCATCTGGTCAAGCATAGATTTGATGCACTCATACACCTCTCCAAGGCTAGGTGCATCCCCATCCCCATATCTAATAACCTGGAATACTGGAGAAATGATGGAGACAATGTATTTCGTATCAGTCCAAAACACATCACTCTTCACTATCTCCTTCACCCTTCTCCCTTGCGTTGTCTTGGCCTTGGCCCACCTATTCCAATCCTTAGTCATAACCATGAGTTGCAATGCCTCTTGCAACTCAATCATTCTCTCCAAGAGAATGAAATATGATGCATATCGAGTCTCCACCAGTTTCAAGAACTCCTTCTTCGTGAAGGTCTTGAAGAGTGCATGTGAAGTGTGGTGGTTGCAAATAAACATCTGCACATCTCTTGAATCGATGACCACTCCTCTAATCCAATCAATCTTACCCATGTCCTTGAGTGCATTGTTCATGGCATGCACACAACATGGGGTCCACCAAATATGTCTATAGGCTGCCTCAATGAGTTTCCCTGCTACTCTACACACATGGGCTGCATCTGTGACTACTTGGACCACATTTTGTGGCCCAACCTCCTCAATAGCCTCCCTGAGGACCTGAAACTGAAAATCAACATCTTTGCGATGCCCTATACAATCAACTACTCTAAGGAAGTATGGGCCCTCTACACATGTGACCATGATGTTGATGAGTGGACGATGACTAATGTCCATTCACCCATCCATAACTATGCTGCACCTAGATGCCACCCAACATGCCTTCATCTTCTCCATCAAAATATTGATCTTGGAATAGCACTTATCCAAGATCAAAGTACTCATTTTCGTCTCACCTAGTGGCACATAGGATGTTCCTCCCTTCGCCACCATAGCCATCATCTCCCTATAATAAGGAGACCGTGTAACATGAAATGGAATGCCATTGGCAAAGAAGAACTTGCCAATGGATTCATCTATCTCATCTCTCAGTTGCACATTAAACATATCAACAATGGGGTTACTCTATGATGTATGCAACTTGCATTTCCCTGTAGCTGTCCCCCTAGTGGCACTAGTAGTGGAAGTGAATGGAGATCCAAACATCATTCCTCCCATCTGTGAAGCATGAGGAGAAGTATGTGGCACACCATGGATGCGTTGAAGGGCTGCCCTAATAGACAAAGTAGTAGGGGCTATAATATTTGTGTCATCTAGAATGCCCCAAAGCCTATTAAACTCAATTCTATAACATATATTTTTAGTTTCCTTCAGAAACTTACAAGGCTCCACACCTTTTTCTGTCCAAAAAAGAAAGTGTGCATTCACTCTAGTGATGCTACCGAACCATTCAACCTGACAAATGTTGCACTTCCACTTCCTTGTTTCCCCACCTGTACATGATGTGCCTTTTATTCTTGAAGCAAACTCTTTGAGAGGAGACTTAGGATCAAAAGGACCCCTAGCATACTCTGCCAACAACTTTGAAGGGCAACCTGTACTAGCTGGTGCACTCGCCATGGAACTAGAATGGGCTGCAGGATCAGCCCCATGGTCACCCCCCTCATTCTTAGGTTCAAAATCTAAATCATGTTCACTATTGGAATGGATTTCCATGTCATCCCCACTCATGCTACTGCTCATTGTGAAACTGACACTGAATTTCACAAAATTAAAATAAAATCAGCCTAGTTTAACAAATTGAAATTAAAATATTAAATAATAAAATTTGATGTTGAATCTTGAGGGAAAAATGATGGAGATGAATGAATCATTCATCATTTTTCCCTCAAGATTCAACATCAAATCTGATTTTGAGATGAATAAGAATTTTTTCTTTTTAAAAACAAGTTTAGTATTAAATTTTTAAAATAAAAAACTTGATGTTGAATCTTGAGGGCAAAATGATGAATGATTCAATCATCTTCATCATTTTGCCCTCAAGATTCAACATCAAATCTGGTTTTGAGTCTTTGAGATGAATAAGAAAAAAAAAACAAGTTTAAACTCAGAAAATAAAACAAAAACAACAAGAAATCTGAAAAAAACTTCAAAAACCCTACCTTGTGCTTGATAAATCTCTCCAAAATGCAGTAGAATCCTCTTCCTCCTCTTCTTCTTGCTCCTTCTCACTCCTATAACACTTGCAATCACTCTTTTAATTCCTTCAATCAGACTTCTTCAAGTTTTTGAACTATTTTTCTTCCTCTTCAGTTGGCTGAAAAAAAAATCAGTCAATAAAAATGTGAGTGAAATGATAAAGAAACATTGTTTTGTGTTGTTTTGGAGGAAGAGGTGGGGCCCACACCAAATTAGGGTAACCCCAAAACACTTAAAAATTCAAATTTATTTTTATTTTTTACTTTTTACGCCTCCATGGACGTGGGCTCAACAGGAGATGGCTAGACGTCTCCCCGTCTCCCAAGAAATGCCTAGGCGTTTCCTCGAGAGACTTGGAGACTTGGAGACGTCTCCACTTCTCCAAGACTCTTGGGAGACGCGGAGATGTTTCCCCATCTCTGACAGAGCACCAATGGCGGTGGCGGGATGGCAGGAAACATCAAGTACCCGTTTCCCTGTCCCCGAAACGTCCCCATTTCAGAAACTTGCCCAAAAAGGGGGGAAACGCGTCCTCGTGGAACACTGAAAATAAATGCCTATAAATAAAATTTTAAATAAAGACACTCACAATAACTCCTTCAGGGTAAAAAATATTATCTCAAAATTTGAACTCAAGCAACAAGGTAATAGGTACCCCTAGGGCACTAGCATGCATTTATCATCTGTCAACCCAATCACAGGAAATGCTTTAGGTGTGTGTCTTAAGAGTATGTATGGTGGAAGGAAAATAAGTGATAATTCCCCGAGGGCACCTAAATCTTGTTGGATGCCAAAGAGAAGGAAAAACTCACCATGACTAACAACAATACCAATCTTGATAATATTAAAGGAAACTTTGAAGCAAACATAAAAAACATGCTAGAAGAAATTTTGAGTCTAAACAGTAAAATTGTGAACAGGATAACCTAGTCTTTAAAATGTAAGTAGAACTCCCCAAATGAAAGAATAAATAAATGGGATAATGGGGGAATGGTCTTGTAAAGGAACCAGGGATGGAAAAAGGCAACACCATTGAACCTACCGATACTATTGGATGTCTAGATAATGAAAAACCCATAGAAGGGAAATATGGCTTTAGTGCATGTCCTCCCTCTATACCAAAAAGGAGGGGATGGAAGAAAGGTATGGTGATCACCCTTGGCAAGGAAAAAATCAATATACATAAAAAAAGGAAGAAGACAAGTTTGGTTCTTACTTTGCCCACCTCAAAGAGGTTTGAAGTAAAGGAGGGGTGAAAATTTATTCAAACAAGAAGAATTACAAAGCAAGGGCCTCAAAAAACCCTATCAAGATCCACTAAATGATCTAACTCATGAGACAAACCCAGAGGTAATTGACCCTTATCCACAATATTCCAGTTTTGCATTTGATTAGAAGCCCATTTGGCTAGATAATCCGCTACACCATTCCACTCCCTAGGTATATGAGAGAAAGTAACGGACTCCAAAGAGTCACACAAATGAATAATTTGGTTAACCACCAAGACTAACTTCCAACTAATAGGCTCAGAATGCTGTCGAGTCAACAAATGCACCACCACCTACGAATCAGATTCACAAATGAGCCTGCTCCAACCAAGAGCGCAAGCCTACTCCACAACATATAAAATAGAAAGAGCCTCCATTAAATTATTAGTATGATGACCTTTAAAAATAGAAAAAATAAACTGAACAGTCTCTGAGCTATCCCTACCAACTCCACCAATGCCAGCAAGGCCAAGGTTGCCCTGCGAAGACCCGTCTGTGTTAATTTTCAAAATGCCTTGCGGAGGAGGACTCCACCTCCCCACTCTATTTATCTTTTGAAGAGGGTGTCTGCATCTATTTCTCATGAGCTGGTCTTGTGGAGGAGGAAGATGGAGATGACTGTAGAAAATAACATCACTAGGATCCACATCCTCCGTCAGGTCACACTTATCAAAAACAATTTCCCCCAAAGAGTGAAGAATTTTCCACCACAAGTGGTGGGCCCCCAACAACACATTTTGAAAGATCCGACGATTCCTCTCCAACCAGATATGCCAAAGAATAAAAGAAGGGCCAAGAGTCCAAGCAACCTGAAGAAAAGAGATTTTGACTGGGGCCTTGCCCCATCGAACAAAAAATTCAGCCAAAGAAGAGACATGCCAACAAGCTTAATTCCACACATCCCACCACAAATGCCAAATATGTCTAGTGAAGGAACATTGAAAAAAGAGATGGGAGACACTCTCTTCATGCTCATGACACAACACACACATCGAGAGGCCCTGAAAACCACACTTGCATAAACTATCCCAAGTAAGACATCGATTGTGGGCCACCAACCACAAGAAAAAGTTGCACTTGGGCCACGAGAACTTGTACCAAACTTGCTTACACTAGGAAACCTAACTGTCCCCAAAAGTCTATCGCATGAGCTCAACATAACCAACAGAAATAGAAAACTTACCAGACAAATCCTTGCTAGCCCATGCCAAAATATCATTCCCAGCCAAGGTAATGCACTCACGAGACTCCAGAATCTGAGCCATTTCTGCCCTATCTTTCGCAATTCCTTCTGGAGGCCATTCAGAAGGCAGTTTCTAGCGAAAATGAACAACCAACCGACAAAATTGAAGAAAAAAATCTGAAATACTTTGAGATATTTAGGAATGATAAAGAGAAAAACCCAAGCACGATCAATAATGAATATTAATTACACATCATGGAATGTAAGGGGTTTGGAATCGCCTGATCGGAAATACATGGTTAGAAGATTTCTCAATTTAGAGAAAAACAAAGACTTTGTACTTCTCCAAGAGGTTAAGGCTACTGGCTTCACTCTTGAAACAAACATGAAGTTTATTTGGAACAACTCCTCTTTCCTTGTCACTAACAATGATAGGGGAAGGGGTAGCTCTTATATTCTAATGGCCAAATTTTGGAGCCAACATCTAATAGGATCTAGAACCTCCCTCTACAATAGGGCTATCTAGGCCACCTTTGAAATTGGAGCCTTCAGGTTTGGCATATGCTCCATCTACACCCCAAATGAACACAAAGAAAGAATTGAATTGTGGAAATGGATAATATGCCTACCTGGCATCCCCTAGATACTTGGGGATGATTTCAATATGGTAGAAAACAAAGAGGACAGAAAAGGTGGGCTGGACATTGATTGGAAGTGCAGTGAAAACACTATTGGCAAATATTGAAATCCAAACTCAACCTCATTGACCCAATAGAAGGAAGAAAAGACTTTTGCAATGGCATTTGGTACACTAGGTGCAATGTGCAAAAAGGGGGGAAAAGGATTTACAACAGGTTAGACAAACTCTATGCAAACAAAGATTGGTTGAGATTCACCCCCATAAATGATGGGTACAGTGTAATGGTGTATCCTTATACTCTCTCTAATCATCACCCAATTAAAGAAAAATTAATATTAATCTCTTCCAAGAAAAAAGAGTCAAAGAAATGGCATAATTTTATGCTAAATATAAACCTACTAAAAGATAATGATTGCAAGGCAGCAAATAATCACACTAATAGAAATCAACAAATGGATGCTAAAGGATCTAGGGGAGTGGAGAGATGGGACAACAATGTGAATGGATGGAAAATTATATTTTAAACTATTGGAAAAAATAGGCCATAGATAGAAGGAGAGAGGAAAACTACCTTCAAGATGAGCTATGGAAGGCTGAATCCAATATTCAAAATGACCCTCTAAATGAGAAGCTAAGTGAGGAATTGAATAGGGCCAAAAATGCATTAAGAAGAATGCAAAAACACAAGATACAATGCCTAAAAATTATATCCAAACTCAATTGGCTAAGCAATGGGGATGAAGGATCAAAATTCTTCTTCAGATACATAAAGGAGAAGGGAGTGAGAGATCAAATTGATCAAATCTTCCATAATGTGTCTCTCCTTTCAAAGTAGGAGGATATCCTAAACCAATTCTTTCTCTTCTATAAGGACTTATTCTCTTCTAATGAAAATAGTGAGAAAGGAAAAAATGCTAGGGCTCTCATCAAGAATATGATCCCTAAGAAAATTTCTTGTGAAGATGCAACCATACTTTGGGGGGAATCACTAAGGAGGAAATTAAGAAAGCCATAAACTCCATGAACAATGACAAATCTCCAAGATCAGATGGGCTATTTGTTGAGTTTTATAAGACCTTTGTAGACTAGATATGTGATGACCTACATCAAGTATTCCTGGAAGCCCTAAATAAAGTCTCCCTTGGGAAAAACGTAAATAAGGGACTTATAAAGTTATTACCCAAGGATGGCGATAAAACTAGCATAAAAAAATGAAGGCCAATCACATAACTAAATGTCTCTTATAAAATCCTAGCAAAAATATTAGCCATGAGGCTAATAGAAATACTGCTTAGATTTATAAACACCTAAACATTGTTCATCAAAGGAAGATACATTCTTGAGAACCTTATAACCAGCTGGGAAGCAATGGAATGGTCCAAAATCTCAAAAAAATAATCTGCCATGCTTTTGTTGGACTTTGATAAAGCCTATGACAGAGTGGAATGGGCCTTCCTGAGAGTAGCATTAGAAGCATTTGGGTTTCCTAAAGAATTTTGGAGCATGATTGATACATTTTTAAAGGATGCAATTGCCTAAGTGGATGTAAATGATCCCCGTTTGAAGAATTCACTCTTCAAAGGTCCATTAGGTAGGGGTGTCCCCTAACACCTACCCTTTTTGTAATTGCATCAGATGCAATCCACTTCCTCCTAAGAGACACTTGTGTCTCCCCCAAAGTCAAAGGATTAACTCTACTAGACAATATTGAGCTCATGAATATCCAGTTTGCTAATGATACAACAATCTCTATGGAATTAGAAGAAGTAAACTTAGACAATCTTATGTGCAAACTCAATCTCTTTTGTAAGGATTTAGGAAAAAATATCTCTAGTGCAAAATCCATCATCCTAGGATGGATAGAAACTCTACTGGATTGGTTACATAAATTTGACTTCCAATGGGGAGGTCCTCACAAGAAAGTTAGATATCTCGGGATCCCTTTTATAATTAGTCCATGCTTAAAAGAGACGTGGCTTTGGATTGAGGGAAAAATTGAAAGGAAAATGGATAGTTGGAACATGCAATACCTATCATTAGCTGGCAAAATCCAAGTTTGCAAAAAGATTCTATCATCATATACCATTTACTTTGCCTCTGTGTGGTTTTTCAACAGTTACCAAGTAAGGAGATCTAGAAAAAGATCAAGAATTTTTTATGGTCAGATGGAAAGGGGGAAAGAAAAAAGAACTCAGTCAAATGGGATTGGTGTTGCTTAGAAAAGGTACAAGGTAGAATATGCCTCAAAGACCTAGAAAAACATGGGATAGAACTTGCAACCAAATGGATTATTAAGGCCCTTGAGGGTAGCGAGCCTTGGAAAATATTGGTAAGGAACAATATTCAGCTGGCAGTTCCTAAACAAGCTAAGTCTTGGAAAATGTTACCATTCAGTGATCTTCTCATCACCAGACATCCAATAGCCCCTACTAGTTTAATGGTGTTTAGAAGCATTTGGAGGGCTTGGGAACTAATCAAAGATAAAATTACAAACCCCCACTTCAAGGTGCATAATAATAATTTTGTGGATCTCAATAGGTCCATCTGGTGGAACCTAGAGCATAATGGGAAACCTCTTTCGCTCCTCCAAGGCTGCTCTGCTAAGAATTGGGCACAAGTTGGGATCCAAATCTTTGACATCTTGAAAGATGGGGTGTTGAAGGATTGTGAAATATTGAGAGAGAAATTTAACCTACCCCAATCCAATCTAAGAACCTATTCTATCCTAAAAGAAGACTGTAAAAATATCACTCCCCTAACTAACTGTAGGCCTAAATGTGATCTCCCAAATGAACTTAAGTGGAAGGATAACACCTCCTTAGCTAATGTACAAACCAAATTAATTTACAAAGAACTAATTCAATCCAAGTCTTTAATTTTGATCATTTAAATAAATCTTGGAAAATGAACAATGACCAACAAACATTGGCCGAGTCTTTACTTCTGTTTGGTCTAGTGTGCTTGATCCCAAAACAGCTTGTCTTAGATGGTTAATTTTGCTTCAAAGGGGTCCTTTTAAAATGAATCAATCTAATATTGAGATGTGTAGTATATGTAGGACCCCTGAATCGTTGAGCATATCTTCTTTGTATTTTTATGCTAATGAGATATGGAAACTTTTTTGCAATAATCAATTAATCTAGGATAAAAATGGAAATAATAATTGGAAAGAGGTTTTAATCAATAATGATAAAAAGTTAGAGAAATATTGTAAATTGTTTTGGATTTGTTTGGCTAATGAAATTATTTGGCATATTTGGAAGGCAAGGAATGAGGAGAACTTCAATGGGCATCGGAAGACGCTTATCGAGTCTTCAAAAAGACTCATTATGTTTAATGTTGCAATGCAGGTTACTATTACAATGGAAATCTCCGAAGGCAAGTTCTTGAGGCTGCTGAGAGATGGTATTGTACTTGTCAACCAAAATGAGATAAAGTATGGGCACACATGGAAACATAACCAACCTAATCTATTCATTTTTATGAAGGCACTTTAAGCTTTCATGAAATAATTTAATGAGAAAGTTGAAGGAGAAAAGGTGAATCAGGAGAATAAAGGCCCCAGATTGCACACTAGTAAAGACCATGTAATTGAGGAAGTCCTATCAAATGAAGAATAGATTGCTGCTAAAAAATTGGTGGGTTGGAGAGAATTGGAATCCTGCAATGAAAAAAATTCTAAGGGTCATATATAAGTTTGTTGCATTCCTTTTTGTGCAAATGCTAAAATGTAAAACTTGTACATGCCAATGTAAAACCTATATAAGAAGTTCACAATAGCATGTATAACATTTTGTATACCTAATCTTGTCTACAAGTACTTACTATAGTTAAAGTATTATGTATAACTGGTAAGTGACTTGAACCTATATAGCATTATGTATATGCATGATTTGACACACCTGCAGTTAGATTTGTAGTATGGATACAAGGTACATATGAATGTACATGTCGATGTAATTTTGAGCCTTAACTATTATTAATACAAAAAAATACTCTAGGAAGCCCATGAAGGCATATCCAGTGGACATAATTTAGGGGAAGCCACATCAAATAAAATGAAGTGAGTAGGACTCTGGTTACCAACCTTGTTAAACGATGCCAAAAAATATACAAAACAATGTGATATTTATCAACAGGTAGGAAGACCTGCCGCAAGGGATGAAATTCCCTTGCACCCAATACTAGCCTAGGTGCCATTCGAAAAGTGGGCTATTGACTTAATTGAACCATTGATCCACTAACCATACTATCCAAAGCAAGATTTATCATATAACCAAAATAGAATACCTTAAAAAGTGGGCAAGGGTAGAACCAACTAGAGATTGTATTTCAAAAACTGCTACAAAATTTATATATCAAAACATCATCACTAGATTCAGATTACACTCAACATAACTAGTGATTAGGGAAAACACTTTATCAACAAAGTTATTGCAAATTTATCACAAAGATTTATGATCACCAATAATTGCAGTAATCCTTATCACCCTCAAACTAATGGGGAAAGTGAGGCTCTAAATAAGATAATTGACACCACCCTATTTAAAATTTACAATGCCAACATGATAGATGGGATATAAAAATACTTATGTGGTACTTTGGGTATACAAAAATATTTACAAAAAATCTACTCAATTTATCCCTTTTGAGTTGGTCTACATAATGGACAAAAAATTACCCCTAACTTTCATAGTCCCTAACCTCCTCACTGCACTTGATTTGAGACTAACTGATGATGAATATTTGAAGCAAATAATTGAACACCTAGAAAACTTGGATGAAGATAGACAGGTTGCAATATATCATCAACTCATGGAAATGAAAAGACAAAAAATATGGCATGATAGAAACATCAGACATAAATTTTTTAAGGATAATATGGTTCTATTGTATGATAACAAATTCAGAAAGCAAGGAAAATGAAAAGTGAGATGGTTAGGTCCCTACTACGTTAATGAGATACTATAGTCTAAGGCAGTAAAACTAAGGAGACTCGATGGAACAAACCTTCAATGTTATGTAAATGGGGCACAATTAAAGAAATACCACCAAATGAAATAATTAAAAAATTATACAACATTTGTAACATAGTATATACTAACCCTTAACTGCAGAAAAAGAGTTGTAGATAAATAACAATTACAAAAGCACAAGAATATTGAATCCACCTACCACCCTAAATGCATTTCCCACTATCACCAATTTATAAAACTATATCACTACACTCAATAACTCACACTTATGCCCTCATTGACTTGTAAGCTGTCACCTGACAACCCTAGCTTGTGCAATCAAAACCCTAGTTCATGGCTTACTCATTGCAACTAACAATGGGCACTCTCATGCGAGTAGACATATATCAAAAGCCACAACCAAAATATAAGAGAATCCCCTACAAACCTATGGAAGTAGATCCCAATGGTGCATTTTCCAAAGTGCCTACAAATGTAATTTACACAAAGGATGTATGGTGTTATATACATAGGTCGCTAACAAAAATTAACCATAGAAAGTTTGAGGAGTTGAGGAAGACACTCCTCCAAGGCACAAATACATATTTACCAAAATTCCAGTAGATTCAAGCACAAAATCTATGTCTTGAAGAACTTCCTAGATTTTTCCAAGAAGAAGGATGGATAAGACTTATACTGAGCATAATTTATGATGAATACATCACTAACCCAATAATGAAATATACAACAATGGAGATCACATATAAGGTGTATTCTATCACAACAACCTCCATACACAACTTATCGAATGGTGGTGGAAGGAAACCAAATTGATCTCTGTGAATTTCTACGAGACCAACTCATGTAGAATATTCTGATTAAGAACATGCATTACCAGTTTAGTATTTGACATTCTAATCCATGAATTCCTTACTGGTGTTTGGTGGGAAGATATGGGAAAAATCAAACCAGTAGCTGCTTAGATTAATGAACATTCCAAGCATTTCAAGGATGCTTCATCATACACAACTACCTATTGGGATTTCTTCAAAAGCCTCCAAAAATAAATGCAGGATAGGGAACGGATTTCATATAGTATGGTCCATAAGTATATTCAAGACATAATATTTTTGGTGAATAATGACTTCACATTGATGGAGGAAATTGAGCCAAGGATCTCATGGATACCGCAACTTCCTTATGAAGTCAACAACAAAAAAATTGATTCCTATGCCTCGACGCTACTAAAAATACTTAAAGATACCAACATAGAAAGATTTCCCACATATAGGTAGTTCATGGAAAACTTAACCAAAAAGAAAACAGTGGAGCACGTGGAGAAAAATAAAGAAAAATTTCATGAACAATGGGGAATTCCAAAACAAAAACCCCCAATACTAGGTACCTCTACGTCGAGGAGATCCAAAAGGTTGAGTGGGTGATCTCAAGTACAAAAAGCAAGGAAGAGAACTACCCATAGTTAGTGCATAAAATCTAATCCAATTAGACTCCGAAGCAATCTAAGAGAAAATATATCATGGATGTAGACCTTCTTACTGGTAGCCTCCATAATAAAAACATCTTGAAAAAGACCATACATTTGTATGAGGAAATGGGTTCGGTGAATAAGGAAGTAATAAAAGAGACCCTGGTAAGATACATAAAAGTATCCACGAGTACTTGGGATAATCATTGCTACATTCCCAGAGAACTTAGCATCTGCACTTAAAGAAATGAAGGAAGAAGGCTATGAATTAGATGAACAACTAATAAAGCAAGAACTAGACGAGGTTGGTCCTAACCAATCTCCTACATAGAAGAAAAAATTAGGTCAGTTACAATCCACAAAGCTTCAATCCAAGTAGAGGGTATATACACTAATGCAACTAACAAAGGAAAGCAAAGCCAAAATTTATAAGAAGGCAAGGAAGGTGACTAAAATGATGTATGAACATATGAAAAGTCTAGAAGATAAGATACAAAAAAGAACAAAAGACATCTTTAGTAATCAACAGGACAAAATGAACATGTCTCTTATATATATATATGAGAAATGAAGAATATAAGAGACAAAATAGATATATAGATAGAAATAAAGATGTGAAGAATATATATGAACATATGTACTAAAGGATATGATATATAATGAATAGATTATGATTGTTGAGTGTTGAAATTATTGTGTATATATGATTGATGTGAATTCTATGAGTGCACGGTGTTTATATTAGATAGTTCTTATGATGTTACTATATTTTTTTGTATTCTTGTCAAGGTTTGATTATTCCCCTATTATTATCATCTGAGTATAAATACAACACTATAAGAATAACCTTGGGCACACAAATTTGGTTTGTGTATTCCCAAATGTTCTTTCTAACACACATTCTCATTCACATGTCAAGCAACCTATCATTCTTAGCCACCCTAAATAAAGAGAATTCCCAAGAAATCAAATACAATTGAGAGTGGTAGATGAGAGAGGAGTTCTATGTGGTTAGGAGCTTGGGTTTCAATAGACACTTATGATTCCCTTGGTTTTTCTTGATAGAGATTATACTTGCCTCATTTCATGGGAGATTTTATACAAATACTTGTATATTTTGATTTGTATTTCTCTGATGATGGAGTTTTTGTACTCGAAAATTGATTAATATATTGTTTCAATTATTATGATTGTATTAGCTTCATATTTGATGTGATCATTTCCATTTTGCACATTGATGGATTCAAGTTTAGATTTGATTATTCTTGGATACTTGCATGTATATGTTATGCACTATGCTTTGCATTTTCTATCTTTATAATATATCCATGATGAATATGTATGGATACACTTTGGGTATAGCATGGGTGTACTAAACATGGATGATGGACCCACTTGGATATTATTTTCACTTATGAATTTATTTTGGTATGATTATATTTGTTGCATCATATAGATATGTTATAGACATTGTGATTTATCTTTATAATTTTTTGACTTAGTGGATTACAAGTTGACTAGTATATAGGCTGCTCACTGGAATTCTAAGAAATAGGAATTATGCAATCAATTAGGAAGGGGAAACAATGGAATAGTTGGTACAACATGAACTTAAAAAGGGTCAAGCATTGGTCCAAACCTAGACTAATTGCTTGACTAATACTAGACACAACATATAACAAGTTTTATAAGAATCTTCTAGACCTTGATCCATGATGGCCAATACGTTAAATCTAGGGTAAAGGAATGTGTTCTTAACAAGGATTTTCTTTTAAAGGTGAGTAATAATCTTTGTTACTTCACTTGTGCATGTGCATGTGCTTTGCTTATGTACTCATTATTCATTTGAATTTCACCCTCATAGGTTTGATTGGCATCTAGACCAAAGAGTATAAATATTATGCAATAGTTTCCATTTTATTGTATTTTTACTTTTGACTATTGGGTTATTTGACCCCCTTAAGCTAAACCCACACCATTATGAATAAGCTAGTGCTCATCACAAAATTTTAGATAAGGTGAATAAGGGGCTTAACACAACCAAATGGGTACTTCATAACTTCTAAGACTTTCCCCTTGGCAAGGAAAATTATGGAGACTCCTCAGTTAGCTTCTAGGTAGTACTATACGCTTGATTACTTGATTCATATAAGACTAGAAAAAGACCTTAAGGTAAGGATAAATTTAAACCTCAAAGTTGATTCATTTGGATTTAGAAAATGTTGGGGACTGTATGATGACTTAGGGATCTTATGACTTAGTAAAGTTAGTATATACACTAGAAACTTATGTTTTCTACTAAGATGAAAATTAGAAAAGATTAAAACACCTAACTCAAAAAAAAATGAGTAAAAAATACAATGTGTTTTATTCTATTTCGTATTTTGAGTTTTTAGATATAACATTTCTTGAGATGAAGGGCATTGCCATTTTTGCCAAACTCTTCACCCTCATGTTGCATAAAAGGAAAGCGACATTGCTAAAATCATCCTTGACTAAATATAGGCATACCCAATTTGGTCTAAAATATTGGCCTTTCACTAGCCCTTTTGTGAATCAAATTATCAATCCTGAGTATATGCTATCCAAATTTGATAGGTCACATTAACACTTTCTTATTATACTATAGACAAACTTGATCTAAGTAAGATTCTTGTGTTTGAATTTCTTGTAATTTGTTTTATTTGAGCATGTTAAGTTCTATTAGCCTATTGGATCAATATTGTTCATGTTCAAGGAGGATTCATAATGAAACATAGAGTCTAGGAACTTTCACTTCCAAGGGAAAGACTACCTCTAGTCTGAACTAGTGTTCACATACTAGTTTTATAGGCCCAAAGAGCAAGGTATAACTATAGATTCCTATCTCATTTGGAGTTCTTGACAATTTTGGCCAATATAGATTTTAGTGTCTTGTTTATGGATTTTCTTGTTTGTTGGCTTATGGGAAACCAATCAAAAAATAAGCAATCACTTGCACAATTCTCACATTTGTATATTTTCAAGAATGATGAAACATTGCTAGAGATGATGAATCGAGGGATTCAAATGTGCAAATGATTTAATTATTGAAAAACATCACTATGATTGATCTTAGTATCTTTCTTAGAGGCATAGGATAAATGTACTTTTTAAAGTACTTGGTTACGATTATGATGAAGGTACGATTGTTGATTGATGGTAGAGTGATTTTTTAAACAAGGTCCAATCCCCATCTGGAGATTGGAAATAGAGTGACAATGGGTCTAAGATCTCAAGAAGGAGCATGTTTCAAATGTGTAAGAATTCGCATATAGAGCTCTTTCTTACATACTATTTGGCCCATATTTGAACTAGCCCAAATTTAAACTTTTTTTCAAAGTTATAGTCATGTGTCAAACCCCATCATAATAATCCAATCATGCAAACATATTTATCTACTCTAAGATTCAAACTACTTGCCTTGTCGAAAGAATTTGCTTACCTATGTTCTCACACAAGATCAATGTTGCTACACTCATTTTGACATTGTCAAATTAGAAAAAAATTAAATCTCAAAACCTATATAAGATGGAATAAAAATATTTTACAAGAGTATTCATGGTATCATCAAAGATATTGGCAAAAAATTTCAAGTTGAAACACTTCCTGGATTGGGAGATTTTAAAAGTTCAAATTCTTAGTTGACGGTTTACAGAAGTAGTCAAAATTTGAGTTTCGTATATCTAGAACAATTATAATGTTGGAAGTTTTTGTTATCATTGATGTCATCAGATCTTTGTTGTTGCATTAATGTTTATCTATGGAGATGCTTTGATTGGTTGCATTACATTGTCATTAGTAGTCTAACTAATGTCAACCTCTAATGTTGCTTAGATGGGCTTGTGTTTGTGGATGTTTAACCTCTTGTGTGGTTGATATGTTGAGGTGTTACATATGTTAAGTTTGTGTTTATGGTGCTTGGTTTCCAAGTACTTTTGAGAAAATTTGAATAAAAGGGGAAACAATGTGGTAAAGAGTGTTCAGTGTGGCAGAGTAGTGTTAAGTGTTTTGCTTCACATTTCTTCATGGTTGAACATCTTCTTGTGTGGTTTAGATATGTTGATCAAAGGTGGTTAGAGGTGTTATATCCAAAGTTTCATGTTCTAGATCATTCGGTAGAAAAATTTGTGTTCACCAGTGTGTGAACTTTGATGTAGTGTTGTCTGGGAGAAATGGTTTTTCTCTGCATTTCTTCGCATTGTGGTTTTTGGTCTTGCAAATTTGAGGATGTGCTTATATTGTTCATATCTATCTTCAGCCTGAGTTGTTTGAGTTTTGGTGCTCTGGAAGGTTGGATTCATGTGTTACAGTGTGTGGAAGGTTAATTGAGTGTACAAAATGATTATGTTCTTTAGGTGTTTGTTGTTGCGAAGGATTTGTTGGATTTCAGGGTGTTGACAGAATATTGCAGATTGTGTTTAAGTGTTGTGTTTGGTCCATGAGTCGTCTTTGGATTTGAGGAAGCATGTACTTAAGTGTTTAATGGTGTTAACATAGGTTCGACCAACCTTGGGTGTTTACAATAATTGTGGATATGCTTAGATGTTTGTGGAAGAGTGGTGTGGCATGTTTATGTTGATTTAAGTATGAGTTAAGGTGTGATGTGGTCCAATTTCATTCCTCTCCACAATGGGAATTTTTTTGGGGGCTTAATTTGAATTTGCATGTTTGAGGTGCATAGCCGACCTTGTAGATTGTTTTCAAGACCGAGGATGGTATACATATGTGTGATTAATTGATGGATGAGGTGAGAAAAGAGTGTGTGATGTGACGTGTTGAGATGTGAGGTGTGAAGGTTTGAAATGCAATATGAGCTTTAATGCCTAAGACTATTGGAAACAGTGAGCAGAAAGTGTCTACATTCTTCACAAAGGTTGTGAATGTTCTGGTGAAGTAGTGGTGAATCTTTTTTGTTGCTCTAAGATGGATTTCTCATTGTAACAATATTTTGTCTTCTTCTTTCTAATATGGAGGTGAGCCATTGGCAGTGAGACCTTCTTTTCTTTTGGGCAGTAAGCCCTCCGTCAGTGAGCCTATTGTACTTGATGTTGCAATTATTTTATATTGTGAGCTAATCCTCACCATGGTTTTTCCCTTCTTGGGTTTTCCATGTAAATCTGGTGTTCTCATGTCTATGGATGTGTTTGCATTACTTTTTCTCATGTTTATATTTTGTTAATGCATGATAAGGGTTTAAAGGTTGTTAATGGTTTAAGGATTAATGTAGATATGAATGTTAATGAGGGTTTTTATGTTTTAATGTACAACTGATTCACCCCCCCCTCTCAGTTGTCTTGTGCATTCAACAATTGGTATTAGAGCTTGGTTCCTTAGAAGAAATCTTAATTGCTTGAGGTAGATCTGATGGCACACAAGAAGGAGGCTCCTATGTTTGATGGATTTGATTATACATTCTGGAAGACCAGGATGGAAGGTTTCCTTGTTTCCCAAGGGTTTGGAGTTTGGAAGTCAATTGAAGATGGATATATAATGCCTACAAATGGAATTTCAAATAATGATGAGATCAAGGCATATGAGAATAATGGAAAAGCAAGGTATTCTCTCTTGAGTGGTCTTTCTAATTCAAAACTTGTGAGCTATAAATGTGCTAAAGAAATCTGGAAGAAACTAGAAAGTGTCCATGAAGGAGATGATAAGATCAAGCAAGAAAAGATGCGGAATTTGAAGACTAAGTTTGAAACCTCGAGAATGGAAAAAGATGAAGATATTACAGGCTACATGCATAGAGTGGACGAAGTTGTCAATTCCATCAAAGGCCTTAGTGGAAAACTTGAAGAAGATGAAGTGGTCAAAAATATATTAAGAACTCTTCCTAAAACTGAGTCAAGGTTTCTACTATTGAAGAAGCTCATAATTTAGATCATTATTCTATAGATTAGTTGTTTGGTGCTTTAACTACTTTTGAATTAAGAGAGTTTGGTCCAAGTGATTCAAAAAAAGAGACTACTTTTAAAGTTGGAGAAGTAGAAAAGAATGAGGGTTCAGATCCGGATGAGTTTGATGAGTTAGAAGAAAAAATTGTGAGGAGATTGAAAAGGGCACTAGAAAATACATAGGTAAATTACCTTTCAAATGTTTCAATTATGGAAATATAGGTCACTATGCTTTAAGATGTCCAGTTAAAGCTTCAAATGAAAAATTCAAGGAGAATAGAGTTAAATTGGTTAAGAGAAGTTATTATGTTAAAGAAGATGCTAGTATATCTAATGATGAATTTGATTGCTTGGATGATGAAAATGATGAATGCATTGTCATGGCTCTAAATGTTGGAACTAATTCTACTAACTTTGAGAGATATATGAAGTTTCTCTGGAAGAAGGTCATAATATCAGAGGGACTATGGTGACTTCTTTTCATGATAGAGAGGACAAAAACTACTAGATCTTGAGAAGTTTGAAGGTGGTCTTGTTAAGTTTGGTGATGATACATCTACTAAGATATGTGGAAAAGGTTCAATCAGTTTTGATGGCAAGAATAATATAGATGATGTTCTTTATGTTAAGGGGCTCCGACATAATCTTCTAAGTGTGGGACAAATGTGTAGAAAAGGATATAATCTTGTATTTTAGGATGGTGGTTGTGAGATCAGAAAAGGCTCTAAAATTTTGATTGTTGTAGGAAAGAGGATAGATGGAAATGTATACCAGCTAAAGGGTACTCGTGATATGTGCTTTATGAATTAAATCAATGAAAGTTGGCTATGGCATAGAAGAATGTGTCACACCAATTTTGATATTCTAGTGAGGATCAACTATGTTCAAGTTGTGAGAGATCTGCCAAAGATTACAAATCCTATCAATACAATTTGCAAGGAATGTCAGGTTGGGAAAAAAACAAGAAAAAGGTTCAATGTCAAAGAATATTCTACTGCAGGACCTTTGGAGTTGGTGCAAACAAGACTTTGTGGACCTACAAGAACAAGAAGTTTTCAAGGTGATAAGTATTTTGTGTTATTGATTGATGATTACTCTAGAGTAACTTGGGTAACTTTTCTGAAAGAAAAAATAGAAGGCCTAGATAATTTTAAGGCATTTAAAGCTATGGTTGAGAATGAAATGGATATGAAAATAAAATGTTTAAGATCTGACAGAGGTGGAGAGTTCACCTCCAATGATTTTAATAGTTTTTGTGAAGATCATGGAATGAAGAGGCATTTGTCATCTCCTTGAACTCCTCAACAAAATGGAGTGGTGGAAAGAAATAATAGAACAGTTTAGGAAGAAGCAAGACAAAGATGAAGGAATAAAATCTACCAGATGTCTATTAGAGAGAAGAAATTCATAATGTAGTGTATATACTTAACAAAGTGCAAGCAAGGAAAAAAAATTCAAAGACTCCTATGAGTTGTGGTATGGAAGAACCTCTACTGTCAAATATTTTAGAGTGTTTGGAAGAAAATGTTATATCAGAAGAGATGAGGAAAACTTAGGAAAGTTTGATGCAAGATCCAATGAAATCTTCCTTGGATATTCTACAAAGAGAAAGGATTACTGGTGCTACTACAAGATGTAGAAGTTGAGAAAATACAACTTCATAGGAGCCTAGTGACCTCTGCAAGCAAAGAATACCTGTTACAGGGAGAAGCAAAGAGAAGCAACAAAGAAATGCTCAAAGATGTGGAGCTCTGTATTATCCAAAAATGTGTAAAAGAATAATAATACAAAAGAAAATATTTCAACCACATATAGGTCAAAAAACCCTAAAAAGGAAAACCCTAGGCTTGCACATTAATAATTAATAAAATAATTAATTATTATGCACCTAATGTTAGCTTAAGCGTAAAAGAGATAAAAGGGAACTTTAATTAATTAAACAAATATTGTTTAATTAATCAAGTAAATAGCCAATTACTCTAACACCCCCCCTTAAGCTAGAATTAGGGAGAAGCTAAAACCTAGAAGAAGCTACTGAAAGCAAACAACAATGGGTCTCGACAACAAGGCCTGATCAGGTACCCAAGTACAAGGAAATCTCTATGAAACGGAGAAAAAGGAGAAAACCCAATGGGAAAAAACTCCTCCAAAAAGAGATAGAAGAACATGCTAAAAGAAACATGAAGGAAGGAAGGCCTCATAAAGACCCCCCAAGGACAACTTCCTTCACCCCAAGCATAGAGCGCAACTGAAGATAGCGCGGTGATGTAAAAGGCTTCGTGAAGATGTCTGCAACCTGCTCGACAGTGGGAATATACTCCAAGATGAGAGAACCATCTTGAATCAACTTTCTGATGAAATGCATATGAAGCTCAATGTGCTTCATTCGTTGATGCTCCACCGGGTTGCGAGAAATGTGTATAGCACTCTGATTGTCACACCAAAGAATAGTTGGACTATCAGGAGGAAAACCAAACTCAGTCATCAACTGTCGAATCCATAAAATCTCTTGACTAGCGAGCATAGCAGCTTGGTTCTCAGCCTCTGTAGATGATAATGCATGAGCAATCTACTTCTTACAAGACCATGTGATAGGACTAGAGCCAAGACAGAAAACAAATCCAGAAGTAGACTTTTGATCATTGACATCACTAGCCCAATCTGAGTCAATGTAGCCAACAATGTGAGGATCCCCTGATGTGTAGTGAATGACATAAGAAATGGTGCCCTAAATGTACCACAAAATACGTTTGGCAGTTTTCCAATGACTCTCATGAGGATCATGGGAGAATCAAGAGACAAGGCCAACTGCAAAGGAAATATCAGGACGAGTGTGAGTCAGGTACAACAAACTGCCAACCAACTGCCTGTAAAGTGTAGAACCTACTGAAGGAGTGGGGCAAGGAGTAGTCAAAACAACCCCTGACTGAAAAGGTGTGGGGGAAGGCTTGCAATCAAGCATGCCAAAGCACTGAAGCATATCAAGAGCATACTTCTGTTGGTAAATGGAGATCCCATCAGAAGACTAAACCACTTGAAGACCAAGAAAATAGTGCAGAAGACCAAGATCTATCATCTCAAACTGCTCCATCAAAGCTTGCTGAGCATGCTGAATCATAGAGGATGAGCTACCTGTGATGAGAAGATCATCAACATATAGGACAAGAATCAGGATCTGATCCTCAAGATTTTGAATATAGACGGTGGGATCAGAATGACAGCGTGTGAAACCAGTGGAGAGCCAAAAAGAGTCCATCTTCTCATACCAAGCTTGAGGGGCCTGTTTGAGACCATATAATGAACATCGAAGTCTGCAAACCAAAGAAGCATCCTACACAAATCCCTGAGGTGGCCCCATATAGATCTCCTCCTATAGGTCACCATGCAAGAAAGCACTCTTCACATCCATCTAAAAAATGGGCCATCCCCTAAAAGCTGCAAGTGATAGTACAAAGCGAATAGAATTCATCTTGGCGATAGGGGAAAATGTCTCAGAGTAATCAATACCCTCAACCTGGGAGAAACCCTTCACAACAAGATGTGATTTGTACTTATCAATAGAATCATTAGCGACATACTTGGTGTGATACAATCATCTGCACCAAACCATCTTTCTGCCCTTAGGAAGAGGACAGAGATCCCAAGTACTGTTCCTCATCAAAGAAGAATACTCCTCCTCCATAGCACTATCCCACTCAGGGTGACTTGTCACCTCTAAATTTTTTTGAGGATCCTCTGAAAGAGCATGACTCAAAAGGCTAGAACCCGCAGTATGAGAATGGGTGCGACGAGTGTCTGAAGGATCACCTGCCATAGATCCTGCTGGCTCAACAGTAAAGCAAGCCCATTTGGGCATCTAAGGTGGAGCAAGGGAAGGTGGAGATGGGGGATCATCAACATCATCATCAGAATCATCCTCAACATAATCCTAAAGAGTTGCAGTGGGAGGAGTAGGTAGTGAAGTAAACACTGGAGACAGGGTATCCACTGTGGGAAGGCACTCATCAAACTGGACATCCCGTCAAAATAGGACCTCTCTGGAATCAAGATCAAATAACCTGTATGCCTTAACATCCTTACAGTAGCTGACAAAATGAGGGGTCGACTCTTCCGCTCCATGGCTCTCCTTTGACATCAGGAATAAATGCCCATGCCTCACTACCAAATACTCGGAATGATGAAATATCAGGCCTGTCATGAGACCAAGCCTCCTCAGGAGTCATATGTCGAATCACCTTGTGAGGTATTCGATTCTGAATATAGTTGGCACAATTAACTGCCTCAACCCAAAAGGATGAATCCATGGACCTAGATTGAATCATACAATTTTCCATCTCCCGTAAAGTCTTGTTCTTTCTCTCAGCGACACCATTCTGCTGAGGGGTGTAGAGAACAATAAACTGATGCTGCAAACCATGCTCAATGCAAAAATCTCTAAAAGCCTGATTCACATACTCCCCCCCATTATCTATACGTATCCGCCGAATAGAAAGGCCAGACTGCTTCTCTACAAATGTCTTGAAGATTCTAAATGAATCAAAGATATCAGACTTGTACTTAAGAAAGTACACCCATGTGCGTCTCGAGAAGTCATCAATGAATGTGAGTACATACTTGGCCCTAGAAAAAGAAGGAGTGGGAAATGACATGAGGTCACTATGAATCAACTCTAAGGGTGCCAAAGCACGAGTGGCTCTTCCCTTCAAAAAGGTATCCCTGTGATGCTTTCCAAGCACACAACCATGAAAAACACTGTCTGTGCATGAAATCTATGGAAGACCAAGAACAAGTGCCTGTGTACTCATTTGCTGAAGATATCTGTAATTGACATGGCCCAAATGCTCATGCCAAAGCTTACTCACTGAATCTGCATGTGCTATAAGAAGTGAACCTGTACCCTTAGAAGGCTCAAATCCATCAAATCTATAAAGACGAGATGCAGTATCAACAGTCCCAGTAGCCACAACCAGATCAGAGTCATGGAGGTCCCGAATAACCACATCATGTGGTGAGAACTCAACTGTCTTACCAGAGCCAGTATGACAAATCTGATAAATGGACAGGAGGTTCGTCGAGATGTCAGGAACAACCAGAACATCCTATAGAGTGCCCCCATCCAAAGAGATAGAACCTAAACCCAAGACTGAAAGTTGTGTAGAGTCACCCACTACAATATGTGAAGTACCACAAGAGGCAAGAGAAGTGACCAACTTCTCAGTGTGTGTCATATGGTGAGAAGCACCATAATCTAAAATCCAAGTGGACCCATAGGTCGATGCTCGAGCAGTGAGAGCATGGCCTTTCCCTGTCGAAGGAGAAGATGAATGAGGTGAGGAGATGCGATGCTGCTACATGGCTTCCTCTAAAGCCTCTAATCATTTCCAACACTTGGAAACTGGATGTCCTTCCTTGCCACAAAAGTTGCAAGTGTCTCCTGATTTCTGCTTAGTCTTGGAGGAGGACTCACCAGACTTCGAAGATTTCCCCTGTTTTGGATTAAGTGGTGGTTTGGAATTAGACTTAGGAGGAAGTTTAGAGGAATGCTCACTGCCTGCAAAATCTTTCTTGGGCTTCGGTTTCTACTTCTGTTTCTCCTTAGATGATTGAGCAACCAATGCTTTGTTCTTTTATCCTAAGAGCATATCCATCTGAAAAAGGTGTGACTGCTCACGAGACAAACGCTCACAAAACACATCAAAGGTAGGCATGGTAAAACAAGTACCCAGGCCATCCATGGTGGAATAGAAGGAAGAAGCAAATATCTGAAATGGACCATGAAGCTTCGAAAGGATCAAGTAAATGCACTATGTGTCTGACTTATTCTTGCCACAACCCTATAAAATAGTGCGGATAGTTTTGAACTTGTTCAAAAAATCCTCAATAGTGGGAAATGATTAAGGTAACAGTGAAGTCAACTCTGCCTCAATCTGTAATATTTGGAACTCATTAATGGTCCCAAAAAGTGTCTCAAACTTCAACCACATGGCTCGAGGAGTGAGCAAAGCGTCAAGGTGAAACAAAAGACTATTTGAAATGTGCATGGATAGCAAACCCATAGCTTCATCCATCTTGTTCCTGTGCTGCATAATCTCAAAAGGAAGCTACAACTGAGGCTAAACCTCATCTAAATAAGACCAAAACCATCGTGACCTGAGAAGCCTCATCATGCGAGACTTCCAGGTGTGATAGTTGTGTGATGTGAGTAACTCAACCAAGGAGTCTCCCATGAAACCCTGCACCTACTTGTGTTTTTAATTATTATGTGATCTTTCATAATAGATAGAAGATGCAAAAGGGTTTGATTTTTTTTTAGAGTTTTGGTGTTCTGGTTTTCTGATATAAATGACAGAAAGCGAGAAAAAAACACCCCCCCACAAGAGATAAACCCAAACCCTAGTACAAACTCAGAAAGAGGAAGCAATGCATAAGCAAAAAATACTTCAAAACAAATTCTGATGTACTTGATGAAAATTTTGAGAAAAAATATCACATATCTGAATAGAGCATGCTGAGAGCTTTCCAACGCCTATTCGTGTTTGAAAAACAGAGTCCGTTTGCACCTTCTATGGCCCCGGAAGTGCAGAAAAAAGACCCCACTTTGACTAGAAAAATAATAACTAGACTAGTAAAATGTTGAAAAAAATCCTGCACCATCAGATCGGTGCCAAAATCAGCTTTCCAACACCTATTTTCATTCAAAAATCCGAGCTAAAACGCCTAAGATATGCCCGTTTGAGTGGAAGGTTCAAAAAACAGTATTTTGGAGGGGCTTGGTGGCTCCCTCGTGGCGCTCCGGTGCCTGGCGGCACGTGAGCGGAGTAGTGGTGCTGGGGCGGAGCTCGGGTGGTGCATTGCCAGAGCGACGGGCCGGTGGCGCGGTCGCAAACGACTGTTGCTGCTGGTGGTGGTGGCCGCTGGGTGGCGAGCCGGTTGATAACTGGCCGAGCGTTTTAAACCCCCAAAAAATGATTTTTAAATTTTTTTTTGCATTTTAACCTCGGAAAGCATGCCCTGGGGCCATACGGCTCTTGGGTAATTTTTTTTTTGCCTCCCCAGTCGACAGTGGCCAAATCTGACAAACTTTATATGAAAATAGGGGTTTTTGGGCCTTCTGGACTCAACCGTGATGTCAGTTTTTGCCCTAAGTGTACCAAAAATAAACTCCCCCCCAAATCCACAACAAAAAAACTTCTGAAACCCCAGATCTGCTTCCAATGCAAAAAATTCTCAAAACAAGAACAGGTAGCTGCAGATCTGATGCTCTGATACCATGTAGAAGTTGAGCAAATACAACTTCATAGGAGCCCACTGACCTCTACAAGCGAAGAATACTTGTTGTAGGGAGAAGCAAAAAGAAGCAACAAAGAAATGCTCAAAGATGTGGAGCTCTGTATTATCCAAAAATGTGTAAAAGAATAATAATACAAAAGAAAAGATTTCAACCACATATAGGACAAAAAACCCTAGAAAGGAAAACCCTAGGCTTGCACATTAATAATTAATAAAATAATTAATTATTATGCACCTAATGTTAGCTTAAGCGTAAAAGAGATAAAAGGGAACTTTAATTAATTAAACAAATATTGTTTAATTAATCAAATAAATAGCCAATTACTCTAACACAAGAGGCTAAAAAGGATTATTGAAAGTGAAAGTGTCAAAGTGGATGGAGACTTACATAAAAGCTCAATGTTGATAAAAGGATATGAATCAAATGAGCCCTCTTGTAGAGAAGAAGAGAAAGATGATGGTAAGGAAAAATAAGTGTAGGTTGAAGATGAAGAAGCTCTAGAAAGGATCCCTAAGACCCCTAAGTATGTGCAGAAGAATCATTCTAAAGATCAGATCATTGGTGATAAAATCAAAGGTGTATTGATAAGAATAAAGGATGTTATGACAAAAGAACAAGTAAATCTATGTTTACTTTCCAAATTTGAACCTAAAACAGTGATTGAGACATGCAAAGATGAATTTTGGATCAAGGATATGGAAGAAGAAGTGATGTTGATTGAGAAGAAACAAACTTGGAAACTTATCCCAAGACTAGTAAACAAGAATGTGATTGGAACTAAATGGGTGTTCCCAAACAAGTTGAATGAGAATGGAGAAGTTGTTAGGAACAAGGAAAGGCTTGTGTGTAAAAGTTACTCACATGTAGAAGGAATAGACTTTGAGGAGACATTTCTCTGGTGGCAATGATGGAGGTTGTTAGGATATTTCTGGCTATTGCAACACATAAGGATTTCAAAGTTTATCAGATGGATGTGAAGTTTGCATTATTGAATGGTGAGTTGGAAGAAGTATATATTGAGCAACCAAAAATATTTTAGTTATCAGATAATCCTAATATGGTCAATAAATTGAAGAAGGCATCTCAACCAAGCTCCTAGAACTTGGTATGCAATATTGGATAGATACTTGTTGCAGCAAGGATTCAATAAATGTACTGTAGATAGCAATATTTATTTTAAAGTTGAGAAAGATAAAATTGAGATTGTGGTTGTGTATGTTGATGATATAATCTTTGGAGGAAATTGAAGTATATGTAAGAGATTTGTAGAAGAAATACAAAAAGAGTTTGAGATGCCTATGTTTGAGGAGATGAATTTATTCCTTGGGCTTCAAATCAATCAGAAAGAGAAAGGAATATTCATATAACAATCAAAGTATGTTAAGGAAATGTTAACAAAGTTTTGAATGGAAGACTCTAAACCGGTATGTACTCTCATGGTTACTAGTTGCAAGCTAAGTAAGAATGAAGAATCTCCTAAGGTTGATCATAGCAAGTACAGATCAATGATTGGTGGACTACTATACCTACCTGCTACTAGACGAGATATCATGCATACAATTTGTCTTGTGGCTAGGTTTCAAGAAGATCCTAGAGAGTCACATATGCTAGGAATAAAGAGAATATTTAGATACTTGAAAGGCACTCTAGAACATGGTTTATGGTATCCAAAAGATATTGATTTCTCTCTAAGTGCTTATATAGATGTAGATTGGGAAGGTTGTGTGGATGATAGGAGAAATACAAGTGGTGGTGCTTTCTTTCTTGGAAGCAGGTCGGTATCTTGGCTTAGCAAGAAGTGGGATTCAGTTTCATTATCTACTGTAGAGGCAGAATATATTGTTGCAACATCATGTTGCTCACAAGTGTTGTGGATGAAGCAAACTTTGAAGGATATTAGAGTGGTATTTGATGAACCTATTTATATATTTTGTGATAATACAAGTGTTATCAATATTTCAAAGAATTTGGTAATGCATTCAAGGACAAAGCATATTTCAATTTGGTATCACTTTTTGAGAGAGAAGGTTGCAGAGAATAAGGTGAAGATGGAGTATGTGCCTACAAAGGATCAAGTTGCTGATATATTAACTAAGGCTTTTCCTAAGGATACTTTTGAGTATCTCTGGGAGAATTTTGGGGTTATTGCTCCTCCTCCTTTCAATTAGATGCATAAGGTTATGCATCAGTCCAATGGATTTCAAGATGCATTCCTTATTTTGGACTGATGTTGGTGGCTACCTCTCAGGGGGAGTAGGTAGTGGAATTTTTGGTTGTTTCAATCAAGGGGAGTAAGTTTTTTCATTGTGTGGCAAGAAAAGAGTTGTGTGTTGGTGTTGACATTTGAATCCTTGTCAAAGGAAGTGAAAGCAGAGGTTGTAGAGAAATCATTGTCCATTGAAGGTGTTGCCTTTTGGAGAGATAACACACATGTGATTGATGTCAAAGGGAAGCTAAGAAAAGGAAATATGTGTTGTCCTTTTCCATTGATGTCAAAGGGGGAGAGAAAGTTAGCTGAAAAAACCATATGAAGAAAGGGGGAGAGAATTCATGTAAGAGAGAAAGTGTTGCAAATTATAAATGTTTGTGTAAGGGGGAGAAGTGTGCACTAATGTGCAATATATGTTGTTGATCAGAGTTGCTAGTTGTTGTTGATGGTTTTTCATATGATGTTGCCAACAATGAAAAATGGAGATATTTTTGAAAGTTTGTGTTTTTATTGATTTCAATAGATCTTTGCTGTTGCATTGATGTCAACCTATGGAGATGTTTTGATTGGTTGCATTACGTTGTCATTAGTAGTCTCACTGATGTTAACTTCTAGTGTTGATTTTATGAGCTTGTGTCTATGGATGCTCAACCTCTTGTGTGGTTGAGATGTTGAGAAGGTGTTCCAAATGTTGATTTTGTGTTTATGGTGTTTGGTTTCCAAGTGCTTTTGAGAAAATTTGAATAAAAGAGGAAACAATGTGGTAAAGAGTGTTCAGTGTGGCAAAGTGGTGTTTAGTGTTTTTCTCCACATTTCTTCATGGTTGAAGATCTTCTTGTGTGGTTAGGATATGTTGATCAAAGGTGGTTAGAGGTGTTATATCCAGAGTTCCATATTCTGGATTGTCTAACAGAAGAAGTTGTGTTTAATAGTGTGTGAGTTGTGATGCAGTTTTGTTTAGGAGAAATGGTTTTTCTCCACATTTCTCCACATTGTGGTTTTTGGGCTTGTGGATCTAAGGATGTGCTTATATTGTTCATATCTATCTTTAGTCTCAATTTTTTGAGCTTTGGTTCTCTTAAAGGTTGGATTCATGTGTTACAATGTGTGGAAGGTTAACTGGGTGTACAAAATGATTATGTTCTTTAGGTGTTTGTTGTTGCGAAAGATTTGTTGGATTTCAAGGTTTTGATGGAATATTTTAAATTGTGTTTAAGTGTTGTGTATGGTCAATGGGTCATCTTTGGATTTGAGGAAGTGTATACTTAAATTCTTAATGGTGTTAACACAGGTTAAACCAACCTTGGGTGTTTACACTAATTGCGGACATGCTTAGGTGTTTGTGGAAGCATGATGTGGTGTGTTTATGTGGATTTACGTCTGAGTTGATGTGTGATGTGTTATGCCTTCATTCCTCTTCACCGTGAGAATTTTTTGGTGCCAACCTAATTTGAATTTGCACATTTGAGGTGCATAGTTGACCTCATAGATTAGTTTCAAGGTTGAGGATAGTATATATGTGTGATGAATTGATGGAGGAGGTGAGAAAAGGGTGTGTGATGCAAAGTGTTGAGATTTGAGGTGTGAAGGTGTGAAATGCAGTATGAGCTTTAATTCCTAAGACTATTGGAAGTAGTGAGCAAAAGGTCTCTTCATTCTTCAGAGGTTGCAAATGTTTTGGTGAAGCAGTGGTGGATCTTTTTTGTTGCTCTGAGATGGATTTCTAATTGTAACAATATTTTGTCTTCTTCTTTCTAATTTGGCAACTAGCCATTGGCAGTGATCCCTTCTTTTCTTTTGGGCAATGAGCCCTCCGACAGTGAGCCTATTGTATTCAATGTTGCAATTATTTTATATTGTGAGTTAATCCTCACTGTGGATTTTCCCTTCTTAGGTTTTTCATGTAAATCTGGTGTTCTCATGTGTATGGATGTGTTTGCATTACTGTTTATCATGCTTATATTCTGCCAATGCATGATAAGGTTTTAAAGGTTGTTAAGGTTTTAAGGATTAATGCAAATCTAAATGTTAATGAGGGTTTTGATGTTCTAATGTACACCTGATTCACCCCTCTCTCAATTGTCTTGTGTATTCAACATATAAATGATGGGTTATTCTATGAGGGAGTTGGACATCATCTACTTAAAATTTCATACAAAAGCGAGTCTCGATTGAGAGTTCATGTAATGCATGGAATTAGTACTTGGGTAGTTAATGCCAATAAACCAATCTTGGGACCCAATGGCCTTCAATATCAAGAGAGAGATAGGAACTAGAGAGCGAGTGATATCGGTCTAAAAATGAAGATTGCAAGTGGATGTCTGCAAGTTTTATGAGTATTGATCCCAATTTGGTAGGTAGTAAGGGTTTCTTGAGATCATTCTACTAGAAATAAAAGGGGGAGTTGATTTTGTGTAGCATGATTGTGTATTCGGAGATGATTTAAATGTAAATGAGATATTAACTATTTTAGAGATCTTGAAAGACATCGAGCATTCTAGTATACTCTCTTTCATTGGGAACACTCGAAGCTAACCTATGCTCTGCATAGTTTCAGGGATAGGGATGACAGGGGATGACAAGGGATGACAAAACATGTTTCTAGAATGGGGGCACTTTTGGGCCATTTTTTAGGGGACGACTGTTAAAAAAAAGGAAATTAAAAAAAATATAGAGAAATTTCAAATGTTCATAGCATAACAGTGATAAAGCATTCATTATAGACATTGTAGAAGCTTAATACATAGCATTATACTCGAATTGATATTTCACATGAGAATCGACAAAAAAATTAACAAAATCTATGATCGTGAATTTTCACCCCTAACGCAAATTCCCCTTTCACCCCTTCACACTTTAAAAAACTGAAAGCGAAGATTTAATTCCACTTAAACCTACTGCTTATGTTCCATTTGGCACCTCATTTGTGTGTCAGTGGGGGCATTTCTATCAAGGACTCCCGTGCGGCACGCTTACATCCCTAGCAAATTCCTGCAGCTGGAGACTGTAGAGGCAATACATTTTTGATTGGAAGTCAAAGAGTAACGTCCCTCTTTGGCTGGCCAACCCGAATATGGCCATTTTTCATCTTCTCCTTCATATTCTTTACCATTCCACCCATTCTTGAGTTTTGCAAGATCGACTTGAGCACTCTCTCCATTTCCATTCATCCACTTTCAAGCTTTGTAGCAAAATTCTTCACTCCATTGCAGCAATCTACCACTCCATCAATCCTATAGTACAAGCACAGGACAAACACCATGACAACAGAGGCTTGAGTTCCTCTCATTCACTCCTCCACAAGCCTTGAGTGCTTTGGATAGAGGTGGTAAGCTCCTCTCATATCCTCTATCATATTTGGTTGAGTAAGCACATACTATTTTGTAGTGATTCTTTCATACGTAGCTTGTATTTCTTTCCTTTATTGTTATTTCTATCATTGCAAACTTGGTTGTCTGTGGAGGTGGAAAAACCAAGATGGGGGTCTAATTGAGGCAGGCCCCTAAACAACCCCAACACTTTCCCTCTTTGTTGTGTGCAGGTGGAGAGACCTTGAAACAAGCTAGCGAGAGGATTGTTTTGCGAAATCATCTTCATCACCCTCCCGGTAATATACTTCTTTTATCATATTTGTATTTACCTTTCTCTTTTCTTAGTCTTGTTCTTTACCCCAAAACTGCTAGACTAGACTAGACTATCAGTCCTTTCTCGAGATTCCAACCTTATTTCTTTGGTTTCTAGCCATACGGATGCCAATGCACTTGTGAGATGCCAACACGTCACACTGTCATCTTGGAACCACACTTTTGTCCTCAGACAAGGAGCTATCTGAGACGCAAAGTTGACTCCAGGAAGCGACTTGTCTATTCTCCCTTCAACTCTTGGGATTGTAGAGTGATCGAAGGACACATAGTCTTCATCACTCTCATCCTTTCTATCCTAACCTTCCTTTGAATTGAGGTAAGTTAGGGCAGACTTTCCACTCTTTGGCTTTTGTGACCTGGGGCCTTGCAGTAGTTGGTCCCCCTCTCTTACATTTTTGGTGAACCCGAGGTGAACCATTTTGATTCTGTTTTGCGATACTAAGAGTTCCTTTCCTCGTATCCTAGGAGTGTTGTAGGTGTGAGTGTTGTGAGGCTTTCACCTTGCAACCCAACCTGTGACCCCTAGTAGGCGTAGTTGGAAGGTTCCCAAGTATTGCGTAACGAAATCTTAATTGGGTCACTACCTTATCTCACAAACCTTAGGGGGCTCTATAGAAGTATTGTTGGTGTGTACGATGTCCTCTTTCTTAAATCAACCTATTCCCTATGTGCAAACTGTGAGTAGGGGTATGAGCATAACGTTCACCTTAGATGGGCTTCAATAGGGAACCATAACCACTTTACATTCCTGCAAGGATAAATGGAAATACTGTAGCAAGTGTTCTCATTGATCCAATATCACAAGTGAATATCATAATTGAGGAGATCATGCTGATTAACTTCCTGCATAAGGATGCGTATAATGCACCTGAGAGAACCATCTGCACACATGATAAAATTTTCATACCTCCTATAGTAAGTATCATCCTATCGATCCTCATTGGACCTAAATTTGTAAGCCTTTTATTTGACATCATTAAGGGGTTTGAACTCTTCAGAGTGAAGCTAGGTATCCCCTAGCTAGTAGCTATGAACGTAGCTCCCTCGATTATACACAAGTGTCTCAAGTTTGTTCATGGAGGTTCGGTACACGTTGTCCATGACACCGGTTATAGACCACTAGTTGCACATGGAAGCTATAACTTAGATTAATTTTGGCTTGCATCCCTTGGTCCTCTCCCTGCACCTAGGAAGGACCTCCTACACCGCACATATCAAAACTATAAGAAGTGGCGCCCTAGGCCGAAAGTGAGATATCCTCCGTTGTCTTATGTTGTTTCACATAGATCTTGTCTGAAGAGTGACAGTGATGCCACTAAGGTGCGTAGGAGAGAAGAAGAGAAGCGATCCCAAGACCCTCCTTCTTCCTCTCCCATTGTTTAGCCCAATGCTTCCTCTCACCCTATCGCAACACCATCTGCTACTATCTCGCGTTTGTGAGAGAATCCTATGGTGCCTGCTTGGCGAAAGGCCAAGCATCCTATATTTGAGATTCTTGTTGTACCCACGGAGCCTAGGCCCATTCGGTATGGAAGGAAGAAAGCCTCCCATGGGGAGTCCTCTCTATCTCGGCCTCCGTAGCCTCCAACTGCTCCTGTTCCTAGAATAGTGAATGATAAGAATCCCATCATCAAGGCGTTAGAGTCAACTACTCCCACCATTGCTAAACCTGCCCCTCCTTCTCCATTCAGGATTCTACCCTTCCATTTGAAACAACCACGGAGTACACTCCCATGGCTGAAAAAATCCTTCTGTCCCTTTGCAAATCCTAGTTTCCGGTTTGAAGAGCCGTAGAAACTGCCTTGTGCGTGAGTGCAAGCGTCGACAAAAGGATTTCCTAGCTAAACAAGCCTCCTCATAGAAGAAGGAGGAGGATAAGGCTGCACCTCTTGCTGCATCCTCCTCTTTTCCTCCTTCTGTCTCTGAATTTCTTTCGATTCCCGTTGTGAGTGCACATGCACCTAGAAGGGTGCAAGTGTTCATCGCTCCTTCAACGGAGCCGCCTTTGTCGACTTCCGTCCCAGATGTCTTGCCTTTCCAAAAGCCTGTGGACATGGTGAAAACTTTGGTTGTGTCCGCTGTGGTCCTTTCCTCTTCTCCCTTGACCCTCCTTGTTTCCTCTGTGGGAAGTTCACCTCCTCCAATGAAGAAGAAGGTAGAGCGTGGCCCCTCCAACAATGGAGGACGTAAGAAGGGCCTACCTTCTTTGAAAGGTGGCCCCAATTTGACTTATTCTATCCTAATAATAGAACCAGTCCCAGCCTCCCCTGAGTTCATCACCGCTCTTAAGTCTCTTGGTGAGCCTAGCAGTGAACCTCGGGTGCAAACTCCTTCATCCACTGAGGTGAAACATGGCACTCCCATTAAATGCATGTTTAACTCAGTGGATGAAGTTTCGACCTTGTCAGCGATCTTCACAAAGTCGTTGACCTTAGACCCACAAGAGTTGAGTGATGGAGACCTCACAGGTCCCTCTGCCTTGGCCCTTGTTGCGGGAGCATCAGATGCTCCTCCCCTTAACATTACACCATTGTAGGCTCGTCATCCTTCCCCCTTCGATGATCTAGAGTGGGAAGTTGATGACCTCTTGGTCGACCAATGTTAGGGGGAGATCCTCTTCTTGATCTTTAGATTAGATGTGTGTGTGTGTTGTGATGTGTTCCCCCATAATCATGGTACATGTGCCTAGATGACCCTCGTCACCCCTATTGGTGCTTGGATACAGGCGTGGTGTTTGTGTTGTAAACCTTCTTCTATATGCATCTCTATTCTTCCATGTTTGTGATCGACTTTTGAAAAATTGGGGATGATGCAAAGCATCGGGAGCATTTAGGCCTCCTTCCATGTTAACCCATTTTTTAATTTTTACCTTGTCTTTTGTGCATTCTTCCTGATCTGGTTGGGGATAGATGGTATTTCACCTCTTACCGCAGTTACCTAATATATATAAATAAAGGTAGATTTGACCCCGCAAAACCAGATCCCCCTGTGCCCTTTGTGTGTGATCTTTCTTCTTTATCTTTCTCTCATCTTTGCTTGAGTTGTCCCTTTCATGTGCGAAAACGTCTCTTCTACATCACTTTGTCTTTAGAAAACACATTTGTTGCAAAACAAATCTTTTCTCAAAGACCCCTCACACAATTCTTTGTTAGAGTTACATTCTCAACTTGAAACCTTAATGAAACATGTTTCCTTCATCATGGGTTCGTAAAGAAAGGACTTGAAAACCCTCCTCCGAAGCAGGAATGGTCTTAGTCTTCCCCTCGCATGAGCGCATCTCCTTCCTTTCGAATTCCTTGATGAAGTGAACATCTTTGGAAAGGATTCCTTGATGATGAATCAATTCAAGAAAGAAGATGATAGCTAATGAATAGTGTGTCCCTTGAGTGGACCCCTCCCTTTCACGTTGGGTTCCCAAGGAACCCCTTCGAATATTCTTAAAAAATTTCTATGGCGTCTAGCCTGGGGGCAACTCGGCTAGACCAGTTTCATATCTTCATGTATAGCTCAAGGGCAACCTGACTAGATCGGTTTCATTTCTTTGTGTCTAGTCCAGGGGTAGCCCGACTAGACCTACTTGCATCATTACATCTAGCTTGGGGGCAACCTAACTAGACTTTGATTTTCAAACAGTGTGTCCCTTGAGTGGACCCTCCTTCCTTTTGAAGGGTTCCCGAGGGACCCCTTTCAAAGTCTTGCAACTTAACGATGGTTTACGTGACTATCCGTTCATCGGCGTGCGCGGTCGCTCCCTGATGTGTTCTATCTGCAGGTAAACATGTCGCCATCTTTGACTCTACGAACTCCCCTTTGCTCATTCTCCCTAATGTGAGAGTTTTTGGGGGATACCTTCCTTGCAGGTCTACAGGTCTGTAAGGCGCTTCACTTGGTCTCCCTCATGTGAAAGTTCTTGGGGGACACCTTTCTTACAAGACTACGGGTCTGTAAAGTGCTTTCCTGGTTTCCTTCATGTGAGAGTTCTTGAAGGATACCCCTCTTGCAGGACTATGAGCCTGTGAGGCATCTTCATACTTCAACTTTGTGGTTTCACGAAACTATAAAGTCCTCTCCTGCACTTCCAGGTTTGCCATATCGTGCTCTACTTCCTCGTCAGTTCAGGTATACGTCTCTTACTCTGTTAATTTCTTACTACTCTACTTTACCGAAGCACTCATCAGTAGTCATGCTCGCTAAAGTGGGGAAAAAATGTATGAGTGTGAATTTGCACCCCTAATGCAAATTCCCATTTCACCCCTTTACACTTTAGAAAACCGAAAGCAGAGGTTTAATTCCACTTAATTCCGCTGCTTGCGTTCCACTTGGCGCCTCCTTTGTGTGTCGGTGGGGGCGTTTTTGTTAGGGATGCCCGCATGGAACGCAGACATTCACACGACGTGCTTACTTCCCTGGCAGATTCTTGCAGCTGGAGACTGTAGAGGTGTTACATTTTCGATTGGAAGTCGAAGAGTAACATCCCTCTTCGATTGGCCGACCCGAATATGGTCGTTTTTCATCTTCTCCTTCATATTCTTGACCATTCCACCCATTCTTAAGTTTTTCAAGATCAACTTGAGCACTCTCTCCATTTCCATTCATCCACTTTCAAGCTTTGTAGAAACATTCTTCACTCCATTGCAGCAATCTACCACTCCATCACTCTGGTAATGCGAGTGCAGGACAAACACCACGATAGCAGAGGCTTGAGTTCCTCTCATTCACTCCTCCACAAGCCTTGAGCACTTTGGAAGGAGGTGGTAAGATCCTCTCATCTCCTCTATCGTATTCGGTTGAGTAAGCACATACTATTTTGTAGTGTTTCTTGCATACGTAGCTTGTATTTCCTTCCTTTATCATTATTTCTATCATTGCAAACTTGGCTGTCCGTGGAGGTGGAAACACTAAGACGGGGGTCTGACTAATGCAGGCCCCTAAACAGCCCCAACACTTTCCCTCTTTGTTGTTTGTAGGTGGAGAGACCTCAAAACAAGCTGACGAGAGGATTGTTCTGCAAAATCATCTTCGTCACCCTCGTGGTAATATACTTCTTTTATCATATCCATATTTACCTTTCTCTTTTCTTAGTCTTGTTCTTTACTTCCTAAAAATGCTAGACTAGACTGTCAGTCCTTTCTTAGGATTCCAACCTTGTTTCTTTGGTTTTCTAGCTGTATGGATGCCAACGCACCTATGAGACACCAGCACGCCGTGTTGTCGTCTCAGAACTTCGCTTTTGTCCTCGGACAAGGAGCTATTTGAGACGTAGAGTTGACTCCGGGAAGCGACTCGTCTAGTCTCCCTTCAACTCTTGGGATTATAGAGTGATCGAAGGACACATAGTCTTCATCATTATCATCCTTTCTATCCTAACCTTCCTTTGAATTGAGGTAAGTTAGGGCAGCCCTTTCGCTCTTGGCCTTTAGTGACCCAGGGCCTTGCAGTGGTTGGTCCCCCTCTCTTACACAAAATTCAAATGCTTCATTATCAATGTGCATACATATTAGATGATAATCTTAGAATTATAACAAAAATTCCCAAAGGCTCCAAGTTTCAACTATGAAATGACATAAACATAGAACTAAGAAAATATATGGTTGTCCCTAATCAATAGATGGTAGATCTAAATCAAAATCGGAGCTCGATTCTGAGTCACTACCAGTAGAAGGGGCTGCCTCAACCAATCTAATCCCAACCAATCCCTCTTGTGCATCATCCTCATCAATCTGCATAAAATCTTCAGGATTAAAATCCTAACGTAAGGCTAGAATTTGACAACACTCAGTATTCTAGGGATCTTGTAGTTGCAAAGCACTATGTACAACCACCCTAGACAATTTGGATATAGATCTCCCACAAATTGGATGCCAAATAAATGGGCATGGTCATGGAATGTACCACCACCATAGGTGCCACCACAATGGGGATCTCCATGGGTTTAAAAAATGGGTAAAGTCATTATGGCTTGCATCTCCATTGCCAAGCCAAAATATGAACCAATACTAGCAACCTTGGGTGTCTCAACAAAATCAAGAACAATAAAGATATTTGAACCAACATCAAGTCTTTTTACTAGGACCGTCCAAACAATCACCTCCAAACATGAATGAGTAGGTGAACTAGTTGCAATTTTCTACTCAATCAACAGTGAATTCCAAGAAGAAAATGCAACAACCCATTTACAATGTAGACCAAAACACTTTAGCTTTAAGTATAACATATATTAATGAAATACAATTGTGTTCTAGAAATACCTTGGAAAAACCTTCCCCTAACACATCAAAACCATCAAACATGAGGGAAATTTTACAAGATGAAGAGAAGAGTAAAAATGAATATCCTCTAAAAATTAGATTGAATGATGTTTCACCAACAATACCATTTTTGGAGTGATTGCAAGAACCACAACCAACTTTATATGACTTTGGAGAATCCCATAATGTTTCAAAAGAGTTTGAATTAATAAATTAGGTCTAGAGAATCAACTTAGAGGTTCTCTTGTTGCAACCAAATAATAACACAATTGTACATCAAGATACCAGGGAGAAAGAAGAGGTTTCCAAACATGATATAGGTATAAGGTAAATTGTTTGATGTATTATTAGAAAATTTAACACCTCAAAAATATGGAGATCTAAGGAGTTTCTCATTTCAAAACTAATATGAGGAACACCAATTTCTTATGACCTTGTTGATTTAGGAGTTTCCATCAACGTCATGATCACATACACTACAAAAACACTATCTATAACTAGAATACAACCCACATCCTCAATGTTGTAATTTGTTGATCAATCAATTGCCAAACCATACGGGGGTTATAGAAGATGCCATTGTCATGGTAGACCCTTGCAAATATCTAGTAGACTTCCTTATTCTCCAAGCAAGGAAAAAAATAGGATAACTATTATCTTAGGACATCCTTGTGTTAGCCACATCAACAATCCTTGTTGATTGTAGATCTAAGAATATGACAATTTTAAATGGATAAAAAATAAAATAATTATCTATATACTCACCAACTCAACCTTTCCTATAGTATGACAATAAGCATTGCGTAGATGACATCAATGACTCAGATGACGAGACTATGTCATCATTAGAAATGACCACATAACAAAACATTATGAGGAATATTGGACACATAAAATAAAAATATGGGTAAAACTCTCCAAATATAATACAACAAAATGTCATGATACAGGTAGGTGAGTCTCCTAGGAAATCCTTAACGAAATTTAATTGTCTTCTCTTGGAGACAATCTCAATAAAGGAAGTGAACTATTAACACTTGAACACATTGCATGCATTACTTCATCATACGAAGTAATGAGCTTCCACTATGAGATCGTTTCCATCTATCCAAGGACAAAGCAAGTTATTTTCCAAATGGGCAAACAACTGACCATAAGCAATTGGATAACATACGAAGAGGAAGTTCAAGTCACCAAACTATTATAGAGCTATATGAATGTATTTTCTTAGGAATACACTAACATGAAGGCCATACATCCAAGTGTTTGCACTCATAACATTTACACTAAGGATGTTAGACTCATTAGAAAACCCCAAAGGATAATTAATCTTACCTTAAAATACATATATCAAACAAAAAAATGTTTATATATCAAACAAAGTCATAGAAAAAAACCCTAAAGATTATGAAGGTGACATTAGAGAAAAAGTACAAACCCATTATTACAAATTTGTCCTAGACCTATGAACTTGTTCCTTAATAGGGAAAGATCCACTAAAAATTCCAAACAACCACTAATAAAGACATATTTTTTAAAATATGGTATCAAATACATAATAGAATATTATCCATTTGACACTATTCTTTAGTTATAAGTTAAGTACTACCCTCCTTTGCATTCAATTTCCTAGGTTAGTATTTAATTATTCAATTGTTAAGCCCTCATTAGCATCTTTATTTATTATAGGTTGCTTGTTTTTTATTAGATTAGATTAGCTTGTTTTTATTACATTAGAAAGATTATAGGTTGCTTGTTACTTATATGTGATTAATTAGTTATTATTAAGTTGTTTTTGACCCAATTAGAAAATAATTTTTTTATCATTTTAAAATTAAATTTAATCTTTCTAAAGTGAACATGTAAAATATTTAACTTTATCAATTTTAGAAATTATTTCTTGTGAATATGATTGGTTAAAAAGTTTTGGGTGTTATGGCCGATTTTTTAGGAAGTATGAAAGTGAACTATTATTTTACCATTTTTTAAGGAATAGTTTTTACCTTCCTTCCATATGTATTATCTTTTATAAGTTAAACTATAAATAAGTAAATTAAATAATAAAGGTGAACTATTATTTTTCCATTTAAGGAATGAGTTTATTAAGTGTTAGATTGTGAGAAACCAAAATTTATATTTTTAATTAAAAATTAATATTTTATATTAAAATAACATTAATGATAATTAATAAATTTATTTTAATCTTTATTTAATGATATATTTATATAATATTATTTAATAAATCTAAAATGTATAATTATAAAAACAATATGTTAACATTTACATAATTTACATAATTGATATTAATATATTTAATTTGTATTTTTATTTTTTATTATTTTATTAATATTATATTTTACTTTATAAAAAATATATCTTTAAATATTATTTAAATATTTTTAATAATATTATTAATTAAAAATTAAAAAAAAAATATTATTAATTAAAAATATATATTTATATCAAAAATATTTTAATGATAATAAATAAATTTTCTTTGAAAAATGGTAGGAGGTGGCGAAGGGAGTGAAAGTGCAGAAGGGTGTGCAGGATGTGAAAAGGTTGAGGCTGAGCTTAGTGGGCGCATCAAATATGTAGAAGGTTGCGAGTAGGCAATGGGTGATCTTCAAAACTGGGCTAAGGAGGCGAAACAAGAGGTTCCTTTGAAGAACTTGCAGGAGCATGCTTCAAAAGAAGTTTGGCACCAAGAATCAAATCAATATAGAAACAATAATCGCAACAATGGTGGTTGGAATGGGCAACACTGGAACAACGCCTCAAGACACAAGTATTCATGAAAAGGAGAAGTACCAAAATGAGCGTCACATGGTAGGAAGCTCTTACAATGTTTGTGCTAAGGGTTCCCATATTAGCACATATGTGAAAAAAGGTTGATTCATCCAGGCAGTCATTGGGATGGCCTAATGTTAATCAGAAGCACAAAGCTTCTTCGGATGAACATTTCCCTGGGCCAACCCTTGGTCTATGATTCACACCCAAAGAATGCTCTTCTGGATATGATTGGTTGGCTTTCTACGGATCCAATTATTAATCTGGATGTAAAGGTCGACAGTGGTGTGGACCCTAATCTGGTCAAGGATCCTGACATGGGGGTGGATTTGGATGAGCATTTGGTTCCTGAGTCTCAACAACATCCCCACAATTCTTCAGATGTCTTGATCCCAAATGGGCAGAAGAAAGCCTCAATAGAGGTAAATAAAGCGTTGGATGCCAAGCTGACAGAAGTCATTGATCTGATTGGGAACAACACGAGGATGGGCGATCTCAATTCCCTAATGGAGGTTGACAAAGAATTGGTGGAGCTAGCTCAGAAAGCAAAAGGAGTGTCACTGGGTGAACTTGGGGAAGAGCCAATTATTGAGGAGGCATGGGAAGCTAATCCAAATCTGGAAGAAGAGGGCTAGTGGATGAAGGCTTGGATCAGCCCAACCAACTATTGGGGTAGGAAAATCTTGGCATTCACCAAAAAGAAACATCAAGGCTCTCTCCAGATTGCAGGGAAAGTAAAAGACAGGGCAAAATCCCTAATTCAAAAAAAACTCAAACTCGATGGCGAAGCTAATGGCCAAAAAAAGATCATAGAGATGTTGAAAGTAGGGAAGGGGGAGCCCCTTCTTAAAGAAAGATGAAAATTTTAACTTGGAATGTTAAGCATCGATTGGAGATGTCTTAGGAAAAAAATTGTCTTCTTCAGGAAACTAAACTTAGTCAAAGTGAGGTGGATTGCTTGGCAAAAAAATTGAGATCTTGGAAGATGTTGTCAGTGTGCTCTGAGGGTCAGGCAGGTGGCCTCATCACCCTCTAGAGACCTCAAAGAGTGTCAATTGAAAAAGTTGTTTCAAGAAAAAGATGGTTGGTTGGCTTGTAAGGTAAAAAGTTTCTCTTTGAATTTGTGCTATCTAATAGTAAATGTTTATGAACCAAACACATGTATCCAAAAGAAGAAGGTTTTGAAAGAATTAGATCTTTTCTGCTGCAATCCAGCCTTTGAAGTCAATATAATCAGGGGTGTTTTTAATGCTATACTACACATGGAGGATAAACACAGTGGTGTGGGTAGAAAACTACAATCCCAAATAGACTTTGAGCATTTTGTAGAAAGGAATTTGTTGATCGACATCCCAATTTCCAATGGGCAATTCACATGGTCAAACAGGCGTCAGGTTTTTGCTGCATTACTGAAAAATTGGATAGGTTCTTATTCAAAGGTGATTTAAGTGTCTTCCCCTTCTCCATGGAAAGTAAGATTCTACCTTTCTCAAGTTCAGATCATTTTCCTATTCTTCTTGAAATCATGGATGAAACAATCCATCTAGATGTGCATTTAAATTTGAATGCATGTGGTTTAAAGATCCTAACTTCTTGGATCTCGTAAGTCAATGGTGGAATGAATCCATTATGGATGGGTCAAAAATATTTATCTTGATATCCAAGCTGAAATTGATCAAGAAGCACTTGAAATCTTGGAATAGGGACTGTTTCAAAAACATTTTCGAAGAAAATAGAAATTTGAAGAGGAATTAAGGACCCTGAATGATGAAGTTTTTGCCTTGGGTATGGATGGCAGGAAGTACTTACAAGAGAAGGAACTCTTAAAGAATTTGGAGGATATACTCTCGAAGGAAGAAATCTTTTGGAGGCAAAAATCTCATGAAGTGTGGCTAAGTGTTGGTGATAGTAATACAATTTTTATCATAATTCCACCAAAGCCAAAAGGTAGGTGAATATGACATCTCTATAGCCACCATGGATTTCTTCCACAATTTTCTTAATGACTGGAACAACTCTGGATTGCATTTCCAAACTAGTCACGGAGGCCCAAAATGATATGCTGAAAGGAAAATTTACAGAATTGGAAATCAAAGAAGCATTGTTTCAATTGCATCTTGAGAAGGCTCCGAGCCTGGATGGGTTTCCAACGGCCTTCTTCCAAAAATGTTGGGGGATTGTTGGGAAAGATGTGGTGGTGACAATTGAAGACTCAAGATCTACATGGAATTTTTTGAAAGAATTTAACAACACCTTCATCACTTTAATCACAAAGAGGGAGAAACCAAAAATGTTGGAGGAATTCTACCCTATTGCACTTTGAAACACTATATAAAGGTTTTGGCTAAAGCTAGGGTGAATTGTATCAATAAGATCCTTCTGAACATTATCTTGAAGGAGAAAATTGGATTTGTCCTTGGTAGATCGATTCTTGATGGGGTGATCATTTCTCAGGAAGCTTTACACTCGATCTCAAAAACTAGGAAACAATATATGATGATGAAATTGGACATTTAGAAGGCTTATGACAAAATAAATTGGAGGTTTATGTGCAAAGTGTTGGAGGCCTTTGGCTTTCACAAAGATTGGATAGATTGGATCTTCAACTAGTTTGTGTGTCCAAGGTATTAGGTTTTGTTTAATGGCTCCCCGAAGGGATTTTTTGGTGCATTGAGAGGTCTTAGGCAGGGGGACCCTTTTTCCCCCTTTCTGTTCATTATAATGGCTGAAGCCTTTGGAGATCAATCTCAAAGGCCGCTTAGGTGGGTAATCTAAAAGGAGTTCAAATCACAAGGAGCATGCCTACAATCACTCACCAACAATTTGTCAATGACACCATGTTATTTGGCTCAACGGAAGTCTATGAAGCAAGGAAATTCAAAGCAATTTTGGAGTACACGACTGCCTCTGTTCAAGAGGTAAGCATCAAGAAGTCTGAAATTTTCTTGCTCTTTGTTAACCCTTTAGTTGAAAATCAGATTTTGATAATTCTTAAATTTAGAAAAGGTAAGCTACCATGTAAATACCTTGGGTTTCTTTTAGCTTTCGGGGTGCAGCGTGGTAAAATTTGGAACTCATTGGTGACAAAAATAGAAAAAAAATGCCCTCTTGGAAAGGAAAATGGTTGTCATGGACTGACAAACTAACTATGATCAAGGCAATAATCATTGCACTCCCTATATACATGATATCTTGCCTACCGTTGTCATCTGGGATAAGCAACAAAATCAACCATCAGATGAAAAACTTATTTTGGATAGGGAACTCAGATCAAAATAAAATCTCTAATAAACTAGGATAAGGTTTGTTAATCAAAGGAGGTAGATGGAGAAGGTTTGAAAAGGTTATCTCTCCATAACAAGGTGTTGGGGGCCAAATTGGTTTAGTGGATGTATACGAATCAAGACCTTAAATGGGTCAAAATGTTAAAAAACAAGTATCTAGACAAAGGGGAAATCAACATTTTTACCTCTAGGTTGCTCCCTAAGGGCTCAAGAATCTAGGATTTTTTATCCAACTGCAAGGATCTTATCACATATTACCTCACTTGGGATATTCGTGATGGTAGATTGACTCTTTTTTGGGATGACTCCTGGGGTAGATCCCAAAAATTGGCTGATAGAGGTGACCTTGGACAGGCGATGGTAGTTACAAAATAAGTTTGGGGCAGCTATGTCAGGGACTATGTGTGTGTCTCAATTGTAAATGGCTTATCAGAGTACCAATGGAAAGATGTGAGAACGTTGGGTTTGGACAATGATGTGGCTTCTACCTTCAAAGAAGTTCTATGCAATCACAAATTATGCATAAGGGAAGGAAAAGATCATCTAAAATAGAATGGCTATGCCTTGAGTGCTTACAATGTGTGTGATGGCTACAAACTATTGATAAAACAACACGAATCTGGTCTAGAACTACAACGAGATCTTTGTTGGCATAGCAATTGTTTACCAAAGGCATAGATCTTCGCCTGGGTTGCAATTCAGGGTAACATTTTAACTGCTAACAGGTTTAAATAGGAAAATGGGTTACTGTGGCCCATCTAGATGTGTGTTATGCAAACAAGACAAAGAAATTGGTGACCACCTTTTTTTAAATTGTTCTTTCACTTCGATTTGTTGGAGTTGGTCATGTGCCAAATTGCATTGGGCTTCTATGTTGGAAAAAGAAAGTGTCTCAACCTTTGATTTTTTCATAGATATGATTTTTCTAAATACTAAATGTTGTTGATTTTCTCACTTTGCCTTGGTGAGTTACAACTTGTAGTTTCTACTCGGATGACGAGTCAAGTTAGAAAGTTGTCTTTTTTACAGGAGGAGTTGTGCATAAATTTTTTTTCTATTTTCGTGTTGAGTTTACATGGAATGTGAGTTTTCAAAGAGCAATTATTTTGGCAAGTGCAATTTTTTGCAGATTAGCATGTGGTTACAATTTGGAAACTTACTGTTGTGTGTCTACAGCGTTTTTGGTGCTTTCCATGTTGCATCTTCAACCTTTGGCGGTTGTTTTAGAAATGCTTATTTCATGCATTGTAAACTCTCATATATTTAGCACTTGTGTATTTTGGAGTATATGAAATTGTGTTGAGATACCTCTATGCTAACAGATTTACTCCAGAATTGTAACACAGATAAACTCATGTAGAAGCTTGCGTTGCAAGTTTATTGTAATCGTTGTTTATAGATAATACATTGTTTAGGCTTTTGTAGTGTGGAGTTTTTTTCCCAAAAGGGTTTTCCCCACCTATATTTGGTACTATGTGTTTTTATTGTATCTTTGTTGCTATTTATCTTTACTTGTTTAATGTGCATCTTTTTTATTATAATTGTTCAAGGGTTTGAAATTGTAAAATTTGCACATTCTCTCCTCTGATAGATTAGTGTAGGAATATTTTTCACATACCTGGCTTCCTTTCAGTTGGTATTAGTGCCTAATCACCTATGTTTCCTATTGTGGGTAAAAGGGTTTTTTGTATTGATCTTACTTGAGTGGGAGCCTGTTGCAGAGATTTTGTGTTGACCCTGTTGTAAGAAGGAGATGACAAGGACATCTAGTAGAATTGAGATAGAGAAGCTTAACGGAGGCAACTTTGAGTTGTGGAAGCTCAAGATGGAAGACATGCTTGTAGACCGTGACTTGTGGGCAATTGTTTTTGGAACTATGCCAACAGGCATAAAACAAGAAGATTGGGATTTGATGGATCAAAAGGCTAAGGGTCTAGTAAGACTTTGTTTAGCTTATTCAGTACTCCTAAACGTTCATGGAGAGAAGACTGATGCAGTTCTTTGGAAGAAACTTGCTCAAATTTATTAGGCTAAATCCTTGGTAAATAATTTGTTCCTACGAAAGAAGGTGTATTCTCTACAGATGGAGGAAGGAGGATCTGTTGTAGATCACCTGAATGCATTCGACATGCTTGTTGCCCAATTGAAATTTTGTGTAAAAATGGAGGAGGATTGTTGCATGACTTTGCTATGTTCACTACCAGATTCTTGGGACCACCTTGTCATGGCCATTGGAAGTACCACCACCACCTTTAAGATGGATGAAGTGGTTGCATCATTGCTATTTGGAGAGATGTAGAGAAAACCTTTTGAAACGACTAAGGAGGCTCTAGTGGTTCAAGGAAGAATGAAAGAAAAAGGCAAAAAGAACAACACTAAGCAAGAAAAGTCAGAATCCAAATCTCGTGGAGATTTAAGTCTCCTGGTAAGACCAAGGCAAAATGTTGGAATTGTGGCAAACTTGGTCATTTCTGCAAAGATTGTAAGGAGGAGAAAAATAATACATTCTCTGATTCTAAATATGAAAATGCCTCTCAGGATGATGCAGATGCTTTTGTCGTTGCCTTGGCAATGCATGCATCTCAAGATGTGTGGCTAATAAAATTTGGTGCTTCTTTCCACATGACTTTGCATTGAGATTTATTTTCTAAGTATGAAATTTATGATGGTGGGAAGGTGTACTTGGTTGATGACTCTCACTTAAATATTGTTGGTCATGGAAGAGTCAATATAAGATTCCCAAATGGTAGAATGAAGGGGACCGATGGTGTCCTACATATCCCTGGTTTGACACGAAACCTTCTTTTTGTAAGTAAGTTAAATGATGTGGGTGTGCAAGTTGTTTTATCGAATGGAGGATGCAAGATGACAAGAGGAGCTATGGTGCTTGCTAAGGGTGTTCGGATAGGCACTCTATTTCAGTTGGATGCATGCACAGTTAAGTGAAATAGTTCTTCCGTGGAAATGAAGAAAATAACTTTTGAGTCACCATCCTCACCATTGGAACCAACAACAAAGAAGAAAGTTGCATCTACTTCCGATGGTCATGCTTTTTGGGTACCCAAGGGTGCTCATGCTTTCGCACAAAAGACTTGGTCACATTGGTGAAAATGGTTTAAGAACCCTGAAAAATAAGTGCCTTGTTTAGGGGCTTGATGATTGTAATATTGAGTTCAATTTTTGCAAATATTGTATTTATGGAAAGCAAAACCGTATTCAATTTTATCATAGTTCTCATAAATCTTCTGGGGTTTTGGACTATGTGCATTCTGATGTTTTTGGTCCTATAAATGTTTCTTCATTACCAAAATCTATATATTTTGTTTCTTTCATAGATGATTACAGTAGAAGGACATTTATTTATTTTATCAGAAGTAAATCTGAAGTCTTTAGTCGGTTTAAGGAGTTTAAGGCCTTGGTAGAAAGATAAAGTGTTTGAGGACTAACAACGGTGGTGAGTTTTGTTCTGCAAAATTTGATTTCTATAAAGAAAATGGGATTGAAAGAAATAAGACAACTCCATATACCCCTCAGCAGAATGGAGTTACAGAGAGGATGAACATGGCATTGATGGAGAGGGCTAGGAGTATGCTAAGTGCAGATGGCCTTGAACAAAAGTTTTGGGTTGAGGTTGTTGCCACTGCATGGTATCTGATAAATAGAACTCCATCAACTCTTGTTGATAAGACACCTATGGAGGTGTGGTTAGGCGAGAAGCCCTCATTGAGACATCTTTGTGTGTTTGATTGTGAGGCATATGCTCATGTGCCAAAGAATAAAAGGTCGAAGTTGGAAAACAAGGTTGTCAAGTGTATCTTCATCGGATATGGTATTGGTGTGAAATGGTACAAGCTTTGGGATCCAGTGGCCGAAAAGGTTCTCTACGGTCGAAGTTTTATCTTCAGAGAGATCAAACCTTCTTCCACCATTTTGCAACCTACAAAAGAACAAAAGAAAGAAGATGTGGTTTAGCTTCCTCTTGACTCTAAGAAAGTTGAACTTGAAGCCCAAAATGGACCTGATGATGAGGAGAGCTTGAGAAGCTCTGAAAGTCTTGAAGAAGAAGAACCTCAACCTCAACAAGTAAGGAGGTCTATGAGAGATAGGTGGCAACCTGATAAGTTTGGATATTCACCTGAAAGGTTTAGTTATTTATTGTTGGATTCTAGTTCTATTTTTTTTTTGATTGCTAACATTGATGAGCCTAGGACTGTTAGAGAGGCTATACATATGAGTGATGCAGATTCTTGGATGAAAGCCATGGATGAAGAATTGGTTACATTGAAGAAAAATGATACATGGGATCTGGTACCTTTTCCTGAAGGATGGAAACTTGTTGGATGCAAATGGGTGTTCAAGAGAAAATCTAGTCCAAATGGTAGAAGTATAAGACACGGTTGGTCGCTAAGGGATATTCTCAGGTGGAGGGAATTGACTATGGTGAGATTTTCTCTCCTGTTGCGAAGTTGAAATCTATTCGGTTCCTGTTATCACTTGTAACAACGTATGATCTAGAAGTGGAATAGATGAATGTGAAGATAGTGTTCCTTCATGGTGACTTTGAGGAAGAGATTTATATGTCATAGCCAGAGCATTTTGTGGTTAAAGATATAGAAAATCTGGTTTGCAAGTTGAAAAAGTCTTTGTATGGTCTTAAATAGTCTCCTAGAATGTGGTACCAGAAGTTTGATACTTATGTGTTGTCACTGGGATTTCTAAAATCTAAATTTGACCATTGTGTGTATTACAAATCTGATAATGATCACATTCTCATAATTGTATTGTACATAGATGATATGTTGTTTTTGGGAATGGTAGAAGTTTGATTTTAGATTTGAAGTCTCAGTTGTCATTATAGTTTGAGATGAAGGATCTAGGTGCAGCGAGGTATATTATGGGGATGGAGATCAAAAGAGATAGAGCTAACACAAAGCTTTGGTTAAGCCAGAGCAAGTATGTGAATATAGTATTGGAGAGGTTCAACATGATAACTTGCAGAGAGTTAGTTGTTCTTGTAATGCAGGGGAAAAAACTTTTTTGTGGAGGATTGTCCAAAATATCCTATTGAGATGGAGGACATGACCAAAGTACCATATGCAAGTGTTATTGGCAGTCTTATGTATGCTATGGTATGTATGAAGTCAGACATTGCCCAAGTAGTGGGATTCCTTAGTCGGTTTATGGCTAATCCTGGATGGGTACATTGGGATGCAGTGAAGAGAGTGTTTAGATATTTGCGGGGTACTTTCGACTATTCCTTATGTTTTCATGGTTATCCTACTACACCTTGGCACTCAGTGAGTATTCATGGATATGTGGATTCAGATTGGGCAGGTGACATTGACAGCAAAAGATCCACCAGTGGATATGTGTTCACAATGTATGGTGGTGCTATCAGTTGGATGAGTAAGCGACATGATGTAGTCGCTTTGTCCACTATAGAAGCAAAGTACATGGCAACAACTCATGCTTGCAAGAAATCCATTTGGCTTCAGCATTTGTGTTCTGATATTGGTTTTGATGTAGGGAAAATTACTATCTATTGTGACAATTAGAGTGCCATTTGTTTGGCAAAGAATCCTACTTTCCATGCCAAAACAAAACACATCGATGTTCAATTTCATTTTGTTTGTGATATGGTGGAAGATGGAAAGGTGAAGTTGGAGAAGATCGACACCCTGAAAAATGTTGATGATGCATTGACAAAACTGGTGAACACAAAGAAGTTCAGATGGTGTTCAGAGTCTATGGGCCTCACGACCTCTAGCAATTAAATCTTGTTACTTTCATTGGTTCTTCAAAGGTGTTCGACAAGTGGGATAATTTTGGAAGAAGAAGGTGTCTCAACCTTTGATTTTTCCATAGATTTTATTTTTCTAAATATTAAATTTTGTTGATTTTCTCACTTTACTTCGGATGAGGAGTCAAGTTAGAAAGTTGTCTTTTTTACAGGTGGAGTTGTGCATAAAAGTTTTCTATTTCTGTGTTGAGTTTACATGGAATGTGAGTTTTCAAAGAGGAGTTATTTTGGCAAGTGCAATTTTTTGTAGATTAGCATGAGGTGACAATTTGGAAACTTACCAATGTCTGCAACGTTTTTGGTGCTTTCCATATTGCATCTTCAGCCTTTGGCAGTTGTTTTAGAAATATTTATTTTATGCATTGTAAACTATTATATATTGAGCACTTGTGTATTTTGGAGTAGTATGAAATTGTGTTGAGCTATCGTTATGCTGTCGGATTTACTCCAGAATTGTAACACAGATAAACTCCTGTAGAAGCTTGTGCTACAAGCATATTGTAACCGTTGTTTACAAATAATACATTGTTTAGACTTTTGGAATGTGGGGTTTTTTTCTTGAAAGGGGTTTTCCCCATGTTTCTATCTTTGATGTTATTTATCTTTACTTATAATGTGCATCTTCTTTATTGTAATTATTTAAGGGTTTGAAACTATAAAATTTGCACATTCTCTCATTTGATAGATTAGTGTTGAAAGCTTTTCCACATACTTGTCTTCCTTTCATTTTTCCCTTCCTAGGGACATCTTGAGTTTGTTTAAAGGATGGCCCATCCTCAACAAAAATTCTTTGTTTGTTGGTCTATGGCGAACGTGTCCATCACTTATCTGGAAAATCTGGAAGGAAAGGAATTGCTGCATATTTCAAAATTATGAAATGCCTTTTCTTTCCTTTATCAATAAGGTGGAGGCAAGCATCGTGGAAGTGGTTAACTCAAGGACTGCTACTTCTGGCAGGAAAAAGACTAGCTTCACAAGTTAGGATGTTATAATGAGCAAAAAATGGGATGGGTTGAAGGTGCCTTCCTTTGTAGGTGAAGGTGGGGAAAAAGCTCAAGAGATCACGAAGAGTGTCAAATAGCATCCCCCTGACAAAGGTTGGCACAAGGTTAATTTTGATGGGACCTCTAATGGTAACCTCAAGTGCTTGGGTGTTGGTTGTATAGTCAGAGACTGGGATGGAAAAGTTATAGGAAAATTAGCAAAGCCTCTGCCTATTAGCACTAACAACATGGTAGAAATGATTGTTTCCTCTCTAGGAATTAAGTTATGTGTAGAACTAAAATTGTCAAAGATTGTGGTTGAGGGGGACTCAGCTGTTATCATCAATGCCCTTCGATCTGGGCATTTGACGAACTGGAAACTAGGTGGGGTGCTAGAAAACACTATGATGATTTTGAAGAATTTCAAGAATTATATCGTTAACCACATCTATCACGAAGGGAATCAGGAAGCGGACAGTCTCTCTAACATGGGTGCTGATGGGATAACAGTGAAAGAGGTTTTTGACATTTGTGTCTCTGTTTAAAAAAGCAAAAAGTGGGTGGTTAGTGGTGGTCTCGTGGATGTCTTATGTGGCATGATGCCACAAAGATTTTTCATTTCACTGTTGGCTAGGGGTGGAGGGCGGCTGTGTGGAGAGGTCACATGGTATCTTGTTACAATCAAACTAAAATCATGGTATTAAGTGCTATTGATGGTTGGTCTTTTCATGCGAATGGATTACATGCTTGAGGATTTGTGTTTGGTCGGGCTTAACCGGCACACTCTAAGCGCTGATTGCTTAGGTGGCCGGTCCCACAGCCCCTTAAGTCGGACCTTTCCCGTTCCAAAAGCAATACATCTGTGAAATTCCGTTCTCGTCCCCGTTTGTATTTGCCGTTTCCACCGTAGGGCTGCTCCCATTTCCCGCCTCAAGGGTTTAAAACTGCACCCATTACCGCCTCAAAATCCCGCATACTATTTTGTCGTTTCACGTACTGAAATTGATAAAGATTTTAATTTTTCTTTAATGTGTTTATATATTTTTTATTATATTTAATTGTTATTTTTTTAATATTTAATATATTTGTTTGAATTTGTTATAAGAATTGTAAATAAATTAAAATTAAAGATTATTTACAATTAAATAAAAACAAAAGTGAAAGATTATGTTTGATTGTTATAAATTTAATATTTAATATTTTTGATTGAATTGTTTTATAATTTTCTAATAAATTAAAAATAATAATTGATTATTAAATAAAATAATAAAATAAAACTTAAAAGTTATGTTTAAATGATTTTTAGTTGAAACAAAATTATATTTATCAAAATATTATATGTAGATATTGAAGAATATATTTTTATTAATTTTTAGATTTGTATTAAATTGTTTATTATTAATTTGAATAATAGAAATAATGAGGTTATTATTATATTGATTTATTTTTCTTTTCTTTTTTTCAAAATTTATATTTAAGCAATTCATTGTTATGAAACAAAATCTAATGAGATATCATTTATATTTCAGATTGTAAAGAATAATATTGCATAAATTTTAATAAAAATAAATAAATAAAATATTCCACATCAGTTTAAATTAAAATTTAAATAATATTCATATTTATATTAAGCAATATTTATCTATTTTCTAACCTAAAATTAAAACAATATAAGATATTTGTGATTTAAAAAATATGTATTTATATAAATAATATGATACTTTCTTAAAATAGAAATAAATAAATATTTTAGAATTTGTCAATATACAGTTAGTATTGTGGAAATGATACAACATAGAGAGAAATATTATATAGAAAATCAAATATAATTGTTTATTCACATGATCATTCATTGAATGAAGACAAAATCCCTAAGAGTTTGTTCAATTAAATCATATTACATTTATCAAACAAATTTATATTATTAACATTGATCATGAATCTTGATCTATTTTTATTTATGAGTTTTGATTTGTTATTTTAATATATTGATATATCAAAAATTATTTAACAAGTTTATACAATAAATATATCAAGGTTTATAGATATTTTGTTGTAAAGATAATAAAATCTTTTTATTTTTGTTTTAATATTAAAATTTGTTTTTAGAATCTAGGAATCATAAAAATTAATACATTGTTCATATACCATACATCACAAACTTGATGAGTTGTAGGATCACATATATTACTTACTATTTATAATCTAGATATATCATATTTCTATGTGCACATAGAAACCAAAAAACCAGTATGAGTCCAACATCAACCATAACACCATACTTATAGGGTCGAGTCAAATCACATAGACCTCATATCTTCCCCACACATAGACTTACACTTTTCATAGCTACCACAACCAAAAAAGTTGACACCATCTAGTGATGTTATTGGCACCTCCTCCTTCTTATCTTGCTCCACAATAAGGACCTTATTTTCATCATAGTATTAAAAAAACCATCAAGCCTTCTTTCAAAGGAAACAAGACATTTAAACTTTTAGGTATTTCCTTAATAGCCCTCTATAAGCACAATTAAGATTTCTTGATAGTGCACAAATGACACAAAAATAAATCAAATTTATCCACTTCTTGGTGAAGAAAAGCAATAATTTTATCTTGAATTTAAAAAATATTACAACAATCAATAAAATTAATGCACAAGCTAACTTGATTGAGTTGCACCAAACATTTTCCACCAGCTTGAGAATAAATAGGATCCATCAAAAAAAATCCATCATACTGGTTGTTCTCTCATCCAGTTGCACCTCCTCAGCCTTAGATGAGTTCATCTTTCTACAACCTTTCCTTACCTTGGTCGCGCCATTCACAATACCGGAGATAGCCCTCTACATGATGCCCAGAGTAATAGATGTAAGTTTATTGAAATCGTTGTCCACTTTATCCTACAACTCCCAGAATTGAGTGAGATAGAAATCAAAGGGCCTATCTTTATCCCACACATCCTCTTCCATTTCCTCCATGGCCTTCTCTTCCACATCTTTCATAACTTTCATAACCACATCCTCAATTTATTTTTCAATTATCTTAACCCCTTCAACTTCATCGTCCTTTGAGTCTTTGACCACATGTTGGTCATCACCCTCCATCTCTTCATCCTCCTCACTACTAGAAAATTTCTCCAAGAGGTCTTCGCCTAGAACCACCGATAGTTCCTTTTTTCTCACATTAATGATGAATGAAGCCTCTTCTTTTGGGTCATCACTAGGTTTTTCAAAGCTAAGTTTTTTACCCTTGGTTGATTGGCCCATGAGCCTTGTTGACCTTCTTTCACCCTTCCCACTACTAGATTTGTCTATTTTTCCTTTTTCATCCTCATCTCTAATCTCAATAGTTACTTTTTTAGCAGTTTTTGGTTCAACACTATCAAAACCATTTCTCTTAGCTCTTGAGGGGTTACCCGAAGGGTTAGAGCTACTCTTCTTACCTTTCACATTTTGAACAACAAGGTCCCCTTTGATAAGGAGACCTTTAATAGAGGATTGTTTCATAATAGAGGGGACAACATGGGGATTTTTGGGATGAGGTCTAACAGAGGTTCCCTCACCAAGAGTATTTACCTAAGAAGGACAGGGGAGGGGTTCCTATTGATTCTCAAGGGTGAAATTAGCATTGAGGTTATTACCAATAGAAGGGTCTGACATGGGGGTGATGGCCGAGGTGTAATTATAGAGGCATTGAATCAATCCTTGGTGAAGGGGAGGTGAAACTTGCTTAGTCTTGCATTGTTTGAGAGAAGATAATTGAAAGAAAGGTATATTAATCTTTTCATTTCTATGAATATGGCAAAGAAAGGGAAAGCGGTACTCATGAGTTATTGTGTACCTACCTTCCAGGGTAAAAAAATTTATGATATGCACATAGGTCACCCTATAAGAGGTCAGGAGCCATTCCCTATTGTAACCATTTTGGAACCTCTTGAGCTTCTCATCCCCTTCAAGAAAACTGTCAATAAACATCTGGTAATCAAATATGGCCACTATTGAACAAAAGAACAAACAAATATAATTCTATACTATTGAATAAGCTATATGACCACTATATTATTTTTAATCAAATATTGGTGCATGGTCAAAAGAGGTGTTAAATACTATGATTTCAAAGGGAGGCATTTGGAGAAAATGGAGGGAGATGCTCAAGAAATGCTAGGTGAGGAATGAACATGGTGTTGTGATGGAGGTATGCAAATATGAAGTCCGTTGGCGAGGTGAAATCATATCCATGGATCAGAGGGAAAAAAAAGGGGTTGTCTTCAATACAATAAGCATTCCATAGTTGATAATTCATGGACAAGTTTATGGGCAACTCTAGCATACAAAACTAGGTTTCCATTATGCACGACAAAGGCTTGTATCTTTCCAGCACGACATCCAGTGGATGTGTTCAAACATGAATCATCAATTTGATGAGGCACTGAGATGGTGCATTAAAGAATGACCTAAGCATGATGAGGCACTGAGATGGTGCATCAAATAATGCCCTAAGCATGATACAAAAAGTAATAACTGAGTGACTTATTTTTGAAAAAAATTCACTCACCTTAAGTATGAACAAAAATAAAAATAAAAATGGAAGATGACAAAAACCAAGGACGAATCAATAAAATATTATGAACAATTATTTAAAAGTGTGGTTAGAAAGCTAGAAGAAACCTTGACATAAAAGATGAATTGAGTGTTTTATTTTAGGGTTAAGCTCTCACATTATAGTAAAAGTAGATGAAAATATTTCCTCTTCATATAAGGATGAGAAAGATGAGACTTCTCCCCCACCTACAAGAAGTAAATTTTGGTTTTAAAATAACAGTAGGGAAGATCATCTAAGGAATGAATGTTTGATAGTCAAAGGCATGAAGAGGGCTACCACACTAGAAATTGAGAAATCCCCTAGAAAGATAGTAAAAATATATTGTAAAATATAAAGTGGGACAAACATGACACAAATAGGTGTCCAATGTTACTTCATGAAGAAGATGAATATGAACCAATGGTTTATGGATTTACTAGGGAAGCATTTTTTGATATGGGTATGGAGAGAGCATAGGGTTTAGCTATAAGAGGATTCAATTTTTATTTGGTACATGGCTAGTGGAAACTTCAATTGATAAAAGTATAAGACCACCTAACAATATACACTATATGGTACTACAATTTCAAGATATAGGACACTCTGGATGAGTTATCATGATAGATATTGAGAATGAGGTGGTAGGGGAGGCTACCACAATAATAATAGAGGTACTAGAGAAAGAGGAAGTACCAAAATCCCAACATATTATAACTATGATAAACTAGGACATTATTCTGATTAGTGTAGAAGAAAAAAAAGAGGAAAATCCACATGTGATTTTTGTGGTGATAAATCACAATATTTATAGTTCTTCCAAATTTAATAGTTCTATAAGAATGTGTTGGCATCATGATTAAAAGGTGAATGATTGTCTAGTCCAAATTTAACCTATAATGCTAAATTAATGAATAACTAAAGTAGATGAGCAAATGTTCGACAATGTACAAAATCAAATATAGAAAAAAAAAGTAGAATAGGAGGATCCTCATCGACAAAATAGAAATTTGAAAACTAAGACAAAGGGAAAAAGGGGGAAAAATCAAGAAAAAAGGCCATGTAGAAACTTAAGAAAAGGGAAAAATAACTTCAATAATTACTTGTGTTGGATTAATAGAAGGATATCCTAGGATAATATTAAGAGAGTGAATATGAAAAATAATATTTAGGTGAAGGGGGACATGATTTGGTGATAAGGAATTCCAAAGAGATAAATAAGAAAAATAAAAAGGAGAGGATAATAGTAAGGTAGGTTTCATCACAAAATAAGTCTATAAACTAAAAATAATTGAAAAGTTTGGTAGAATAAGAAGAGGTTGGGATTCAAGGTTTTGATAGAATGAAGATAGATAAGGTTATTGGAATGAAACTCATGTGAAAGATGGAATTGGTATTTTTAATAGCTTCATCCAATTAGAGTTAGCTTGTGAATGAAGGGAGATAGTAAGTTTAGATGATGAAGAGGAGTAAGGCATATTCAATTAGTTTAGTTAATTATTAGGGTTGGATTAAGGAGAATATTATAAGTTATTGGTGCTATTATTTGTAGAATTATTGGTTTCTTAAGAAGATGATAGGTTTAAAAAAATATATGCATCAAGGTTAAAAAGGAGATAACTTTAAACCAATCTATCACCTATGCATAATCATACAAGGTGGTACAAAGTGTTATAAAATTTGGATATTTATGCAAGATATTTTGATTGCAAAGCTTTGGGAAAATATTATTAACAATACCCTCTCAATATTAGAGTCGAGAAGAAGATAAAATATCTAGATGAAAGGAGGAATTAATAATAGAATATAAAATCCATCACCTTCTCATTTGTTCCATGATTGTAATGTGTAACATTGATGAAATTGACATGCAATCCCATGTTGAATTGAATGTGTTCCATGAAAAGATAAGTGAGATAGAGGAAGGAATCCATAGAATAGGTAGATAGAGAGTAGAAACATTATAAGGTTTTTTCCTTAATGAATCTAGAGAAAAATCTTAGCTAAGTATTGATTATCAAACTAATAGTCAATGCACATTGATCTATAAAGGATTGAACTTTATCTTAGGATATCTTATCCAATTATACGTGTATGTCTATGTTTAACATGATGAGATATGGTTCACGTGCATGATTTATTATAGCCAAACATATTATGTTGTCGAGGAAGTTTAATGTTTCATCCCCTACCCGGTATAATATGATGAGATAATAGATAGAGAGTATTGCATAGTAAATGATAAGGTTAGGGGAATCGGTTGGGATGTTGAGGGTAGGAGACACAAACTTTTTCATGTTATGATAATTCTATGGCAAGGTTGTGAGGTTAAGGATAGGATAGGAGAGGGAATGAAAAATTGGTAAGAGAGGATTAACAAAAATAAGTGAAGGGTGCGGTTTGAGAGGGTGGCTCATAGGGGTAGGAGGTAAAGCAGTTGCCTAAAGGGACATGACCATAGTTAAAAATAGGAATGGAGAGAGAGGGACATAAATAGTAGGAATGTGGGTTGGATGAGGAATAGGTGTGGAAATTTAGGTAAAGAAATATTGAGTGGTAGGAAAAATAAAAAAGTTTGGCTAGAAGAGAGGGATGAAGGTACAAGAATTAGACTATAAAGGGATATGAATATGGATAATATATCATATACCTTGTGATAACTCTAGCCCCTCAAGATGGGTAATGATGGTATTTGTTCAGGAGTATGCAAGTGAAGAGATTTAGGATTCTACTTTGGAAAGGGACACAAGTAGTGATCAATTTTTTTGAGTGACAAACTTAACATCATCTAATAGGGGTTCATTATCAAAGTGGTCATCACCATGAGACATGTAGAATGTGACATCATGTGAGATAGATGACAATGGAGGAAGGGTAATGAAAGAGGGAAGAGGAAGGGAAATACATGGATAGGTTTAGATGAGCGTTCCTATAAGAGATAATGTACATGAGAAAGGGATGGCCAAAGAAGGATAATAATCTCTATCAAAGAAGAACACAAATGATTTATTCTTGTATACTATACAAGGTTTGAGTAGAAAAATGTAAAGTATTTATTTTCAATGAAAATAATAGGCAAAGACAATAGTGTAGTAAATTGGCACTAGTTCCTAATTTTGATAATATCTATAAACTATGATTATGTTTACTCAAAAATAATGTTTTGTTGAATGGTGACAAAATTAAAAGTACAATTCACTAATTTTTGGATATTAGAATGAGATTTTGTTGTTTAGAGAGAAATATTATTTTGAAGATGAAGAAAGGAATAAATAATGAAGGTTAGGATTCATATCAAGTTAAATACAAATATAGATAGGAAATAGATAGCCAACAAAATTTAAATGTAGGAAAGTCTTTTTAGTTTATATCATAAGATTCAATGAGCAACTTATCATAAATGGGTTTAGTTAATAAAAACATACAAAAATTGTATACCAACTAAAAGAAAATATTTTTCTTTCTAGTTATATTGTTTAACATGTCTTAGTTATACTAAATTATGAATCTAAATGGGACTCAATTGGGAAATGATAACAAAATAATAAATTAGTTGATTCACTAGCAATTACATTTATGAGTAACAAGATTGTTTACAAACATTTAAAAGATAATAAGAATGAAATATGGAAACTACATAAGCTAGTTGATGGAAAATAATAGGAGGTCCTTATTGAAAAAACTCAGGTTGCTAATAGGAGGAACAAAGTCCAATTTTGATATAAGGATGTTGACACACTTGTAGAGTGCAACAATGTCTTTATTACATGTCATTTTTTAGAAAAAGATAGAATAGATAACAAAAAACAAAAGAATGCTAAAAGTTTGGAGAAATATAGAATAGAATCAAGATATAACATTCATTGTAAATAAGTAAGAAATGTGGTCTCAAAGCAATTCACACCCCTTTTCTATGTTTCCACATTTTGCAAATGTACTTTTTGGTAAAGGAAAATATAGAAGTCCAAAATTCTATGACTCAAGAGAAATGAGTTAGGGGTCATTAATGTGCTGTGTCAAATGCTAGAAAAGAAAACGCAAAGGAAATAAGGTGGAATATTTTTAACATTTAGATATTGGTTTTACCACATACCTTATGCCTTTTGGGTATGATGGCATGAGTAATCCTACAAGTATGGGTTCCACAAGGAGGAAGGGAGATGAGAAGTTGGGTGAGGGAAATGAGTAGGGAAAATGATAAAAGCCTAAGATTTTGAGACGTGAAGGAAAAATGAATCCTCAAATTCTAGGAATTAAGGATGGTGAATACTCAATGCTAAAGAAGAGAAAGCATGGAAACATGTAAGTGTAGAATAATTGAGGTTCATGGGTTAGTCGTATAGCTTAAGAAGAACATGATTACATGGAGACCTAAAATCCTAGGGAAAAGACAAAACATAAAGTAGGGAGTGTAAGTGTGGTTAAAGCCATGATAAATTACCTAGGTAATGAGAAGTCCAAAAGACTAAAATAGGCAAAGGTCCCAAAAAAAATGGAAATGTTGGGTTTCAAGGAATGGAGGGAAATTATATTGCTAAACCTAATAAAGGCTACAAATAGACACAATCACCCCCAACACTTAGAAATTCATATAGCTTGAGATGTTTAGGCATGTGAAAAGTATAATGAATGACAAAACACTACAACAGGAAATTTTTTTGAATAAGGGGGTCTATTAAACGAATTCTTAGATTGGTTATAGATGCTGGCCAAAACATGGTTCTATTAAGAAAGGAAGCACTCAACTTCGATAAATTTGCACTCAATAATATAGGCCCCACCATCACTTAGAATGGGGCAAGGCAAAGACATCACATAAAAACTATATGGCAAAAATATAAATCTTTGATAAAATATTAATATGAGGGACTCTACAAGCAACAAAATCAACATATAAAAAATAATTAGAAGAACAATAGAGTCATTTCACTAAGAATGATATGTAAGGTAAATGCTTAAAAGGACAAACACCAACAAAGGAGTTCCTTGATTTTATCTTAAATTAGAAATGGTGTTGCAAGGAATAAATAAGTGGAAACTTTATTAGAGAATGTTCCTTACCCTTCAAGGATAAGCAAACCAACTTAGGAACCCATATTATGGTTTTAAATCTTTTCAAAATAACTTCATACACGAAATTAATCATCATGACTTAACAAGGTCTTTGACTGATCCATGGCAAAATGTGTGTGCAAATGAGTTCATCTCTTCTTCATGAAATCAGCTAAACTAATCATTAGAAGTAGGAATTGTAACAATCTTGGAGATAAATTTCATTGCAGTATAAGAATTAACACATACTTGAAGGTTCTTAACACATCTAATAGTTGTTTTGGCGAACATGTCTAGAAAACCAAAAGAATTCGACAACTTTTCAATATGGTGGTAGAAAAATAATTCTTTCCCTCCTTTTCAGCACCACTAAGTAAAAATACCCTATTGTCTTCATCTCCCAAGCCAATTTCTCCAACTTTGCATAAATTTACTATGTTTGTGAATGTCATAAGTTTTCTACACAAAAAGCACATACCCTTTTGTGGCCTACAATCTAACTACATCCTGGGAACTTTTTAATTCCTCATCTTTGATCAATCTCCTTAACATTTGCTCACTTTTTTTAAGATTCAAATAAAAAAATTATTAAAAAAACATTGTTGTAAATACTCCTAGGCCTGCTTTCATATGTGATCTACAGGCAGCAAGAAAACAGATCCACACATCCACCTCCACCACATCACATCTGGCAAAATTGATCTATCTTTCATGCTTTAATGTATATCCATACCCTGTTCGAAAGCTCCCATTTTGGCAGACAAGAAGGATGCTGGCAAAGGTTGCGGAGTCTGGCTTTACACCTGCCAATTGCATTTACTCGAGAGCTTCTGAAGCCTTTTCAACAAATCCCTTTTGCGTATATCCTGCTATCATGGCATTTAGTAAGACCACATTTTTTTGAGCCATTCCGTCAAACAGTTCACATGCCTTGTCTGTGCTTCCACATTTTACATACATGTCTATCAGGGCAGTTGTAGCACCAACATCTCCTCTTTCCTTTACCCTGTAATGAATGTCCATATCCCGTTCCAAAGCTCCCATTTTAGCACACGCAGGGAGGGTGCTGGCAAAGATAGCGAAGTCTGGCATTACACCTGCTAATTACATTTGATTGAAAGTTTTTAAATCCTTTTCAACAAATGCATTTTGTGCATATCCTGCAATCATAGCGTTCCACGAAACCCAATTTCTTTGAGGCATCTTGCCAGCAGTTAACGTGCCTATCTATGCTTCCACATTTTGCATACATGTCTACCAAAGCATTTTCAGATGTAATATCTGAATAATCCCTACTTCATTGCCCCGTTTTGATAGACATCCATACTTTGCTCCTATTTTCGCACAACCGTGAGGGAACTGAAAAATGAAAACCGATAGCGCTCGAAACCTGTTTTTGAATGTGTTGAAATGGATTGGGCGGGTAAAATTTGAATGTTAACGGTGAATTGGAAACGGCCTGCTAACGGTGAACGGAAATAGCTTCTAAAGGTGAACGGAATGACAAACAGCAGGCGGGACGGGTTAGTTGGGCCCACAACAGCCACCTAAGCGTGGTCAACGCTTAGAGTGTGCTGGTTAAGCCAGCCTGTGAATTAGTAAGGATACACCTTTGGCCATTGTGGCTTTCTCTTAATAATGACAAGTTGCTCCTTTCCTATGCCAAGGGCATGTAGCGAGTTGGCACTCTCACATTACCTTGGGTTTCACAGCTCAACCGAGGAGTTAAATTTAGTTGAATTGGTTTCCTTTCCTCATGGTGATGTTCATTATCTATGTTTCTGCTACTGGTTTGGTTTGTGGTGGCATGGACACTTTGGTGCAGCTATGTTGCAATAAACGACAAATAGCCTTTAGGGGCCCATGACGACGCTAAGGATGCAGTGTATCATTCGCCACCCAGACTTCCTCACATTCGCGGTGGTAAAATTTATTGTAGGGAAAGGTTTCATGGAAGGTAGTGAGGGTTACATACTAGATATGAACATCTCTTCTTGTGTGTTGGCGGGCCTTCTGGATGTGGACGTCCCTAAACATCAAGCGAAAATCATAATGCAATGGTTGTTCAAAAAGGATCTTCTTGTGGGTTTGGAGGAGGCTCTGGCTGTGGCCATGCTCGATGTTGGAATCCCTCGTCGACAGGCCCTGGGTCATGGTGAAACAGTCAAATTATATCCCTTCCTTTCTGGATATCCAAGGTCTGGAGCTGATTGAGCATCGAAGGCTTGTGGTCGTTGGCGTTGAATATCTCAAGAAAAAGTTTCACCTCGTAGCGATGCAAAATGCTTCATGGCGTTACGATTTCAGGGTTTTTGCTCAGCAGAACTTATGGGGTAATAGGTAATTGTGTTTATCTTCTGATGTCTCGGCTTTACTTGGTTTAGTATATGTTTTAGTCATATCAGTATTGGTTGGCTCGGCTCTGTGAAGCAAATTTTGTCTCAACCCTATGTGGTCACACTGGTGCATAAGGGTGAGAATTTTGGATTTTTGCTATGTTTGTTGGGCGAGTTTCTGGTTCAAACTATATGCCTCTATGGCCTCGATACTCCATTGTAATGGCTTTTTGCAGTAATAATATAAATCTCATCTTACCTATCGAAAAATAATAAATAAATTTGCTTTAATTTTTAAATTTTTTTTTTATAATATATTTAAATAATATTGTTTTGTAAATATAAAATATACAATTATAAAATCAATATATTAATATTTACATAATTTTAATAATTAATATTAATATGTCATATCTTTTATACAACATTAAATATTATAAATATAAGGTACTATTATACTTTATCCATCATTAATAAATATATGTAAATACCATTTTGTTCCACTAGGCAAGAATATAGACATGTATATTAAATAATTATTATTATGTAAATTTTGCATTAATATGTTAATATTTATAAAATATATGTAAATTGTATTTCATATGTAGCTTTCATTTCCTCCCATTAAGTGTTGTATTTTCTATTGTTTTTATTTACTAACTAGCATACATATATTAAATATTAATATATATAAAATACGTCGAGAGTTATCATTATTGAGACGTCTACTACACTAAGAAAAAATGATGAAAATAGGCACCTCAAGAAGGAAAAATTTGACATATTTTATATATATTAATATTTAATATATGTATGCTAGTAACAGTCACCACACAACATGTAAGAGATTAATATAATAATATAATATTATAATATTATAATAAGGTTAATTATTATAATATAATATTAAATTGTATTTTGATATAATTTTTAATAAATATTATAAAATATTAATTCTAATCTAATTGAATTAGAATTACAGTTAGAACTTAATTGGAATCCTAACCCTAATTTAATGCTAACCTTAACTCTAATTAAACCTTAATCATAAGTGGACCCTTACCTAACAATAACACTAATTTAGTTCTTACCCTAATCGTAATAGAATCTTAACTATAACTCTAACCCTTATTAAAATCTCAACGCTAATTAAACCCTAACAATAAAATTATATATATATATATATATATATATATATTATATATATATATATATATATAAATTTTAATAATAATAATTAATATAGAATTAAATAATATGATAATATAATATATATTAATATTATAAAACTAATAAATAAATTGTAATCCTAACCTAATTAAATTATAACCATAATCTTATTTGTATTGCAAACTTAATAGTAATCTCAAGTTTTATTGTAAAACCCTAACCCTAATCCTAAACCTAATCTTAAGTGAACATTAACCCTAACACTAATCCCATGTTTTATTGTAAAACCCTAACCCTAATCTTAAACCAAATCTTAAGTGAACCTTAACCCTTAATTTAACCCTTACCATAATTAAACTATAACCCTAATTAAATTGTAATCGTAATTTTAACTATCACCCTGATTGAACCCTAATGAGACCCTAAATGAATATTAACCCTAACCATGACCCCAAGTTTTATTGTAGAACCCTAACCCTATTTGAGCCATAATTGAGTCATAACTCTAATCATAATCATATTTATAACACTAACCCTAATTCTAATGTTTACCCTAATTCTACCTATAAGCTTAATTGAACCTTAATTCTAACCCTATCCCTAACACTTATTGAACTCTAATCCTAACCCTAGATCTAATTAAACTTCAAACCTAATTGATTGCTACTTGAACCCTAACCCTAATTAAATTTTAACCTTAATTGAACCCTAATTTAACCCTAACCCTAGAACCCTAATTTAATCTTAACCCTAATTTAAGCCTACCCCTAGTTTAACCCTTACTTAACCCTAATTTAACCCTAACCCTAATTAAATCTTAATGTTATTTGAACCCTAAACCTAATTATATCATAACCCTAGATAACTCTAATTTAACTCTAAGTCTAAATCTAACAATAACCCTTACCCTAATTTAACCCTAACTCCAACCCTAACCATAATTTAATCATAACCCTACAAAAATCTTATTGAATCATAACCGTAATTTATCCCTAACCCAAATTGAATACTAATTGAACTGTAACCCTAAGTGAATAGTAACCTTAATTGAACTCTAAACATAACCTTAATTAAACCCTAAGCATAATTAAAAATTAACCCTACCCATAATTAAAACTTAATGCTAACTTTAACCCTAACCCTAACCCTAATATTGACAATTTTTAGTTGATCATTTGTCATGTGGAGCTTAATCCTAACTTAAGTGAACTCTTGTTCTAATCATGACTCTAACACTAATTAAACTCTAATTCTAACCCTATCTCTAATTAAACCCTAATCCTAATTGATTGCTACTTGCACCCTAACCCTAATTAAATTTTAATATTAATTGAACCCTAATCCTAATTAAATATTATCCCTAATCCTAACCCTAATTTAAGCCTACCCCTAATTTAATCCTTATTTAACCCTGACCCTAATTAAATCTTAACATTATTTTAAACCTAACCCTAATTATATCATAACCCTAGATAACTCTAAGTTGACCCTAAGCCTAAAACTAACAATAGCCCTTACGCTAATTTAACCCTAACTCCAACCCTAACCATAATTTAACCCTAACCCTACAAAACTCTTCTTGAATTGTAAGAGTAATTGATCCCTAACCCAAATTGAATACTACCTAAACCATAACCCTAAGTGAATAGTAACCTTAATTGAACTCTAAGCATAACCTTAATTAAACCCTAACCATAATTAAAACTTAACCCTAACCATAATTAAAACTTAATCCTAAATTTAACCCTAACCCTAATTCGAGCCTAATTTTATTTGAACTATAACCCTAGATAAATTGAATCCCTAACCATAATTATAACCCTAATTAAAATGTAATTGTAATTAAATCCCAACCCAAACCTAACCAAACTCTAATTCAAAACCTAATTGTAAGTCTAATTTAACTCTAATCCTAACCCTAGATCTAATTAAACCCTAACCCTAATTGATTGCTACTTGAACCCCTAACCCTAGATAAATTGAATCCCTAACCATAATTATAACCCTAATTGAAATGTAATTGTAATTAAATCCCAACCCAAACCTAACCAAACACTAATTCAAAACCTAATTGTAAATCTAATTTAACTCTAATCCTAACCCTAGATCTAATTAAACCCTAACCCTAATTGATTGCTACTTGAACCCTAACTGTAATTAAATTTTAACCTTAATTGAACCATAATCTAACCCTAACCCTACCTTAACCCTAATTTAAGCCTACCCCTAATTTAATCCTTACTTAACACTAATTTAACCCTAACCCTAATTAAATCTTAATGTTATTTGAACCCTAACCCTAATTATATCATAACCCTAGATAACTCTAATTTAACCCTAAGTCTAAAACTAATAGTAACCCTTACCCTAATTTAACCCTAACTCCAACCCTAACCATAACCTTGAAAAAATATTATTGAATCATAACCCTAATTGATCCCTAACCCAAATTGAATACTAATTGAACCGTAACCCTAAGTGAATAGTAAACTTAATTGAACTCTAAGAATAACCTTAATTAAACCCTAAGCATTTAAAACTTAACCCTAACCATAATTAAAATTTAATGCTAACTTTAACCCTAACCCTAATTTAACTATATCCCTAATTGAACCCTAACCCTAATCCTAATGTTGATGATTTTTGGTTGATCATTTTTCATGTCGAGCTTAATCTTAACTTAAGTGAACTCTTATTCTAATCATAACTCTAACACTAATTAATGGCTTGTAATCAAGATAACATGAAGATAAACTCATTTCTAATATTAGTATTTTCTAATTTAACACAAATGTAATTTATTTTATCTAAGAAAAAATAATTTAATTATTTAAGTAATATTCTCAGAATAGAATATAAACTCGTACTTAAATCAATAGAAAATCTCTTTATAGGAAAATAAATAAAGATTTTAAATCAGGTATCTCACCTATCAAGTTTAAAATTTAGAAACTTCTTTTTATGTCTAATTTAACAACTACTTCTATATGAAATAATAATTTTAGATTATTTCTTTTGCACTTTTTAAAATTTAGAAACTTATTTTTATGTCTAATTTAAAAAATATTGAATACTTTTATGTGTAATAGTAAATTTAGGATATTTCATTTTTATTTGATTTTCTAATTTTAAATACATTTATTTAGAATTTTTAGAAAGAATAATTATTTTTCATTTGTTTATAAATACTTTAGAAACTTAGAAACTTGAAACTCTGGCTTATATTAATTTAGAAACTTACTTTTATATGCAATAGTAAATTTAGAATGTTTCTTTTATACTTAATTTTTAAATTTTAGAAACTCTCGCTATTTCGCTTAGTATTTATATATATCCAATAGTCCAACTCTATTTTGGATAAAGATGGATGAAAAACTATGTGGGCAAATGAGAACCATTATGGTAAGGAAATGACCTTAATATTTAAAGGTGGAACTATGTAATTTCATAATACACATTGTATATGATACATTTAATTGAAATATATTGTTGAATTGTAGTTTAATCACACTATGATTTTTGGAAATAAAATAAGTTTTGATCTTATACTCATTTGATTGGTCTTTACATTCTTTACCAAGCAATCTTTTTTTGACATGTATTTTTTCTCTTAATTGTTGATGATTTGGAGAGTTTTCTTCTTAATTATTGAGGATTTGGATATCTTTTGATCTTTAGAAGTGTGCCTACTACAATTTTATGTGAGAAATTTTGTTTATCAATTTTATTTTACTTTGGTTGTGTAGTGTTAAACTTAAAACGCTAAATTTAACCAAAATAAATATTGTTGAATGTGTAGTTTTACCATTTTCTTAAAAAAAAAATTGTTTATTTGTATTTTTACTCAAAAATCTTGTTACCATAGGAAACCTTTGGAGAGGTTCAAGTTAGCTTTGTTTTTGAGTAAAAATGTAAATAAGATTTAGATTAGAAACTAATTTTCCTCTATCTAAGTGTGAATAAAATTTCTTAAAACAAATAGTCATGCAAATAGGAGGCTTTTTCAAATATATAAACAATTGTATATGAAAATTGTACTCAAATCAACATGCAACATATATTTATTAAATATCATTTTAATGATTGTAAAATTTAATGTAATTATTTTTTATTAAAATATAAATAATATAAAATTAAAATACATAACAATTTAAAAATTGTTTAAATTAAATATAAATATTAACATTAACTTTGATATCACTATTTCATAAAAAAAAAATGCTAAATGTATATTTGATCATGTAATATACATATAAATCAAGACCTACAAGAACTAAGAAACTATATATCACCCCAAGCTAATGGTTAGTGGGCCGGCAATAACAATTTTAAATATTGTAAACTGAAAGGTATCTAAATATTTTTAATGAAAGCTGGTGTGAATAAAGATGATTAAATGTCAATTACATATCACATTTGTACTAATGTAAAATATCTATTAGATAGCAGAAAATCAATTTTTTTTTTTCATTTGGAGTTATTGCTGTTTTCCAAATTACTTTACCTATGTTTTGAAATACCTCATAATTATAATAGTTCTAATATTGAATTCTATGTGTGCAAGTATAGGGAACATTAAAATGTACACTTCATTTCATATACACGAAATAAAGCAACAATATGAGGTATTTAAATACATTAATTATATTTTAAGTTATGACACACAGAGATACATGCTTTGCATATATGTACCATTTTTTCTAATCCATGATGGAGCATCTGTTGGATCTAATCCAAAACATTACAACTTCATTACTTTGCAAATAAGTGAGAGCACAGAGTTTGCCTGTATAATAAATCATATGAACATTATTTTTGTTGCATCTACATTTTTTGAATTTGTATGGGAGCCACTGCAATTTACAGACCATGGCTTGTTTTGAAATCATAATATTGTTTCCAATGTATGGAATAAGCTCCTAAAAAGGAAGATCCTTGTCTTGTATAAGAAAAGCTAAAAGATGAGAATGGAAAAATCGTTACTGTTAATTTCACTCATATTGCATGTTGAAACCTTTTTGTATATGCTACTTTGGAGCAGCAAAACTCACACACACCTTGACAGTGGGCAGAGCAGTACTCACATTTATTTAAACAATACTTCATGCTCTTTTTCTATGCTCTTGTACAGGTTTGGGTCCATAAAGAATTTATTAAAATTCTCATAATATTTATGATATAGATTTCAATCCTCGAATGTGGTACATGTCTCGAAATCTTTATTCACTAAATTCATACCCATTTCTATATGCTGGTAGAGATCTGAGTCCATAAAGAATCTGCCGACGTAAATAAAAACTCCTACACATTATACAGATTCATTTATTGTATACAACTCTTAATATATATTGTTTAACTATGGTCATCTACAGAAGGCTAGAAGAGATTCTAAGCAATCAATGAGGAAAAGCATGAAGAAATCTACAAACCCTTTGGAAACCCACCAAAGGAATGATTGCTAGGATACGTTGGATTCTTTATCGTTAGTTTACTCCACCAGCAGTTCCTCATAATCACCAAAACACAAGTCGTGTAAGGATTTTCTGAAAAGAGCAGAAACAAATAATAATAGATCATTTTCTTTTACATGCAATCAAGATCGCTGGAAACATAATAGAAATTCCAATTCACCAGAGCAGAAATCTGAAGAAATTTCAAACACATCCACTTCGCAGCCATAGAGAGGTAAATTACATGCAAATACAGAAGGAAAAACCCAACTAATATTATTAAGCATATACAACTTAATCAAACTATGATGCAATCTTCACCTTGGGATCTATGGAGCCAAAATCCATAGCAGATGCGATGAAGAAGACACCTTGGCAACCCCAAATGGATGAATCAAAGTTTCCTTTTATGTGCAGATCTATAAAGTGAATCCATATCCATATTCCCATTACAACATGCCTACGCATCACATTAGACCAAATCAAGGCAAACAGAACCAGTGCAAGGATTACCTGTGCAAAGAAGCAGTGGCTTGTGAGGCTACTCTGATCTCCAACGTTCCTACGCAACTCTAGAAACTTTAAACATTACTACGCAGGTCCAGAAATAGCTGTTGCTCACAATTTATGGAACGCTGCTGCTCACAAATGTATGGATTTGAGAAATGGGCGATAGAAATGCATCAAGATATTGATATTTCTTTAATTGCAGACGTTACTCATAGCACATTATTGGATTTGTAATGAATATCAATCGCCTTATTTAGGAGAAATATTAATATCAATCCATACAAAATGTTTTGTAACGGTTCACATGCAAGGTAGTAGAACCGCTTCTCATTAATTTGCCATTACTTTCAGTTACTTAGGCCTTCCTGTCCAATGAATGTAACTGTCACTGTGACAACCAAGAGGTTGTCAAAAATAAAGAGAAAGGTTAATGTTTACAGAGAAACATTCTTCCTTCTACAACTGAATACGCCTCTCGACGTAAAAAATAAAGAGAAAGGTTAATGTTTACAAAGAAACATTCTTCTTTCTACAACTGAATACGCGGCGTAAAAATAAGTTATGTCTACAATAATTGGTTTATTAATTTAATTTAATCAAATTTAGTGATTAAAGTATATGACCAAAATTTATATTATTAATTGAAATTTAATATTTTTATATTAAAATAAAATTATTTTTAACAAATATTTTTAATTATAAATCAATATAATATTCATTCTCTAAGATAGATTAACTTTGCAAGAGTTTATTGATCTCAAACTATTACTAACCTACCTTACCTGTTTCACAACAAATACTTTTATTACAATATTATAAGGATAAATACTTGCCAGTAAATGACACTTGTTCTATTTTCCTAACTTAACCCCGCTGAATCTTTATTTTTATTTTTATATCATGCATTTATTATACTCAGTGTAAATGCTAGGCACAATCAAGAACATGTATGAAATTTATGTGAAGCCCAAACACAATGAGTTAAGCATGTAACGCTTTGTGGCATCCATACTAGACACATGGAGGCCTTAACCATTATCAAGAGAGTAACCTTTCTAATTTACATCTGCCTATGATGGAAAAACTCATGTGATAGGAAAGGCCCATTACATAGCCTATGAATTACTCCCGAAAACAATGCACAATCTAGGGCCACCCTAGATTTGTTCATAATAAAGCAGTGACGAATAATGAGTTTCACACCATAAGCCAAGGTTAAGTATAGGCAAAAACAATGGGCTTTCAGTGACAGTCAATTTGTGCCCTTCTGAATCAAAAACATTTTCAGAAACACAAGTCAGAGAATTCATAAAATGCACATTTAATCGGATGTTCCAAAATTCAAGTTCGTTAACAATGTGAAGTTGGAGAAAATGCCTTTCTATGGATATTTCCAAATAAAAGCATTGTTCGCTGTTATTCTTGCTTTTCGTTTCTTAGTATAACTTGCCTGATAGATTATTTCTTCATTTTGAATTTGATGTCTGTTTGGTTTATATCCACTGAATATATAATCTGTCTGATAGTCAGAAAATTGATTGCAAAGCAGGCTACTAGTGGCTGATAGAATTAAACAAAAGGCATAGTATTCCACCATGAAATCCAAAACATCAATTTAGGTTTTAAATAGGCACACATGTCTCTTAAAGGTGACATTATAAGATATTTTAATGTATTTTCTTGCGCTTGAGAGGTAATTGCATCCATCTATGCTTTTTAGAAAAATAGAAATATGTGATTTTCCGCGAAAGATTAAAACAGATGCATGCAATTTGCTTCAAGATGTAAAAAGTATCCCCAATCCTTTTACATGTTTCTTGCAACGATGACAAGAATGTATTACATATAATCAGAATTATCCTCTACTTTCTATGCAAATATGCATGTTCCCTTGAAGCACCCAACCTATTTCCTCCATAACATGACTATTATTTTAGAATGATTAGCAGTGTATCAAGTTTGTAAGTAAATGAGCTTTCCAGAATCCTCGCACAAATGGACAACCAAATCTTTCCAAGAAGCAGCCATGGCTATGATGCAATTCACTTGGGTGCAACTTATGAAAATTGCTCGAGTTGAAACATCCTTCCTCTCAAATACATGCCCATACAACATGCTATGGTTTTGAGGAAGTCATATACATTTGCATGGAATTATCAATGAGGGTTTCTGGAGACGAGAGATGTTATCAAATTCGTCAAGGACAGAAGCTTGTTTATTTAAGTTAGGAAGTTTTGTACAAGAAACTAGAACTACCATGGTCTACGCAGAACATTTGACCAAGAACTTGAATCAGCTAGGAGACGTTCATTCCTACTGCTTAATACTCACAACTTGAAGAAATTAGACATCTCTGATCTTCATCTTGGCCTCTGGTTGAGGTTGAGGTGTCTTCTTTGGACTTGGTGGATGATGAGAGAATTTTTTAACAGAGAATTTAAAGATAGGAATGAACAGAACATAGAGCACCATGAAAATGAAGGGTGCTGTCACTAGCCAGCCAATCAGCTGCCAATAAAAACATAAAGTTTATCAGCATCTTGTCATAACTCCAAAACTTACGGTGAAGCTTCTGTAACTAGACAAGCCAGACAAACACATTACCGCATGCATGACTCCAAGAAGAACATCATGAGAAGCCTGACCAGTGATGACCTTTTTGAGGGCATCTGAAGTCAAGGGCAAATGCTCTCCACCAGTAATAACTTCACCGACACGCAAGAAGGGTATCACCAAACTACATAGCAAGCCATAGATTAATGTTATTGAGTAAATTGTTTGAGTTCAGACATCCAGTTTTGCGCTAACAAGAAGGGGAAAATAAGAAAAAATGGAAGGAAAGTTAGCATGGGAATAGCTGGCTAAGAAAGATAATATGCCTCACCTTAATTCTATGGGCGTGGCAATAAAGTTGGCAAGCATCAGGGTAGGTGCCTGAATAGTGGACCCAAGCAAAGTAGCAGCGATACCACATAGTAGCACAGTTATTCCTGATTTAGAAAAACAAATTTATCATTTAATATAGGTACAATAAAAGACCTTCAAAATTCAATCCCTCTGCTTTTTCAAGGATTCAACATGAATGGCATAAGCTGCTATAAAACAATAGCAGTCATATATGGATAATGAAAAACTGATGGGATTGGCATAGAGATTTCATGTAGCCTGCATTATACTCGTAGAAAAATTCAACGCTGAATCCTAAGACTAAACCTGAATAATTTGCAGGGTAATCCAAATTCACAAGAAATGCAGGATATTCAACTCGAACTGTAAATGCGGTGTTTTTAATTCTTTGATAATAGCTAAAACAGGAAGTGCAGGGCATTGAATTTTTAAAATGCCTGGCCACTGAAAAAATAATGTCAGTGACATGAAGATTTTAATTCTGCCTCTGGCCAAAAATGTGTTTCCTCATAATTTTCATTTTAAGAACACATTTTAACATGTTTAGAAACCTAATTGTTTGCCACTATGTTTAAAACTAGCATTTTTGCCTCCACATAAGATAATCACCCCCTGTGTACTCCCCTCAAAGGACAACAGACCTAGGGACTAGGATACCAATTGCAAACGAATCATGGTAATATAAAAAGTCGTCAAATCTCATTAAGGCTGAACAAATTAACATTGTCTAAAAGTGGCCAGATACATGAAAGGAAATGGCATTTAGTGTCCTGCAGAGTGCTCAAGATTATGACACAGCTCTTTTTATTTTCTTTCTTTTTAAAAATGGATATTGTCATCAATGAGTCCACAAATTGCAATTGTCTGGGAGATTTACAGAAAGAAAGGTCTTCCTTGGTAATTTTGTTGGAATTTTTTATCAAAAACCCTTTTCAAATGTCTTGCACAGGACAGAACAAATCGCTACTCCAGTTTATTGAAACATGTTCTTTGTCAGTGGAAGAAGTTGCATGGAACAACATGGAGTTTGTTTTGGCTCAGACCCAGGTCTGTGGGATATCCTTTCTGCCTAAGTCACCCAAGACTAGCACCCAATCTCATCTCTTTTCTAGGCATGCCACTGGAATGGTGCAGACATCAACTAGAGAACCCTGGTGGTTAGCATGAAACCAGTCTCATCTCTTTTCTCGGCGCGCCATTTGAAAGGGGGCAGAGATCAGCTAGAGTAGAACTCCATTGGGGTAGTATGGAACTCCACCAATCTCATCAGTGAGGCAGGTCTCATTGACTAATGGTGCACAAATTTCAACAGCATGCTTAGCAGTTAAATAAACTTAAATTGCCAAGAAAACATTTCAATGCTCTGGATTGTGCAAATACTCTGAATCTGATCGTGTCACATACCACAGATTGGAAATATGCCCAAGGTAAGGCCAAGTGCTGCTGAGAGAGCTAACTGCTTTGGCTCTGCACCCCTGCCACATAATGACACTCGCATCAGTATAACCCAGTATAAGATAAAAACAACAATCAGATCATCTGTGCAATCTAATTAAGTAATTTTGGATGAGTGTAAAATCAATATTGATAGATAATAGGACAACAAAACTAAAATAATAAACATCCCAATTCCTAATCTAGCAAAGGATATTGGGAAAGGAAAGTACTTATGTTCATCACGTCAGAACCAACCAATAAGGAATTACCCACAACTGTGTTGATTTAAATTGAACCCATAGCCTCAAGAAGAAAATACCATTGCAAGACTAAATTACCAACTCACATGAACTACAGAGGACATTTGATAAAATCTTGGTAACAAAGATGTGTAAGGGTTATAGTTTAAATTTTGTATGAATCACAGTTCCCTTACCTGTTATAAAGTATTATTATATTAGGCAGCAGCTAGTACTTGAAGTCCTAAGTCAAGACTACCCAAAAAAAAAAGTTCGGAGAATTTACTTTAATCTTGGACACTGATAGGACCAATAATTTAAGCAAAAGTTAATACACTGTGATAATCGTACAGACCAATTAACCCTTGAGATTAGTAAAAATCAAATCATCTAATCTTATCTCTATTCTCCTGTCTAATCATATTAATCTTATTATAGTTCTGTGAATCGGTATCAAAATATATTTTTCTGCCCAGGAAGACCTCGAATTTAAAAAAAAATCACAATCACGTCTCAAACAAAACCAAACTTGATTAGCGTTCAATAAGTTTGCCCATACTTCTTCAGCACACAGAATTACTAACCCCATGAGAATCTTGGTAACTGTAGACAGAAATCTACTTAAATACAATTGGAATCCACCCTAATCCTCAAAATTTGCATTGCAATCTATTCTTTGAGCAAAAAATTCCAATTATAAGAACAACAGAGGATATTCAAAATCGGCACCTTTTCAATATAATCAGCAATTGAAAACCACCCTAATCCTCAAATCTTGCATTAATATCCATAAGTTGAATAAAATGCCAAGCCAAAAATTATAAAGGATACCCAAACTTGCTATCTTTTTTAATATAATTTCCAACGGAAATCCACAGAAACTCTCAAATCTTGCCTTCCTATCCATGATTTGAATAAATACGCAAAAATACAAGAACCACATATGGTATTCGAATTTGGTACCTTTAAATATAATCACCAGTCAAAATCCACCCTAATCCTCAAACCCTTCCTTACCATTTATGATTTATATAAAAATCTAAATACAAAAGCCCCAATATGTATCCGAATTAGGTGTCGTTTTCAACATACTTACCAATTGAAAAGTCCCCTAATCCCCAAACCTTCATTAATATCAAGGACTTAAATTAAAAACCAAATACAAACACCACGAAAAGGTTTCTAAATTTGCTACCTTTATTAGACAATCACCAATAGAAACTACCCTAATCCCCAAGCCTTGCATTACATTCCATGATCTGAACAAACATCCAAATACAAGAACCAAAAATAGTATCCGAGCTCGGTAGCATCTTCAGAATAAAAACCAATTAAGATCCACAATAATCTCAAACTTTGTATTACAAGCAATGATCCGTACAACCACCCAATGACAAAAACTACAAAGGACATCCAAACATGGCATTTTTTCAGCGCAATCACCAATTGAAACCCTTCCCAATTTTCAAACCATACATTTCAATCCACAATTTGATTAAAACCCCAAATGCAAGTGCTGTAAAGGGTATTCAATATTGGAGTCTTTTTTTTTATAAAATTACCAATTGAAATCCACCCTAATCCAGAAAAATCCGTGACTTAAATAAAAACGCAAACAAGAACCATGAAGGCTATCCAAATTTGATACCTTTCTCTATACAATCATCAATTGAAATCCACCCTAATCGTGAATCGCTGTCCATGATTTATATAGAAACCACAAAGGTCGTCCAAATTAGCTACATTTTTCTATTACCAGTTATAATCCATCCCAATCTTTAAACATTGCATCACTAACAGATTTTAAAACAAGCCCAAATACAAAAGAACCAAAAGGGTGTCTGAATCTGTACCTCTTGAGTATAACAATAAGTGGATCGACGACCTTCAGACGAATCCAACCACCCAATCCAGCTCTAGTACTAGTCATTTCTTCGCCTGGTACCGAAATTGCCTCCTTCTGAACCGTCTGCAATCGTTCAATTGCTTCGTAAAACCTCGGAATTGACACTGCTAAAAAACGCCTACGTTCTAAGCATGGAAAAACATTGCAGAGAGAACAGAAAAGAAAAAGACAAACCACCTTGGCCGTTGGGAATATGCCTGTCATATAGAGTTAATGAACAAACCTACATCATTTTGCTTGGCTCGGGATTTTTCCTTTTCAATTGGTATTTCCTTTTCAAAGGATTTGTGCAATGCCATGTTTTGGGGGAAACCTGTCAGAGGTTTTTATTCATGTGGGTATCTAGGATTACTTGGCTTGTAAAGCTTGAGATCCCTTTGGGTATCCGGGTCCTTATGATTGTGAGTATAATCAAATATTTAGGTCAAGCACTTAAACAACTATATTTATCTATTGCAGAAATTTTATAAAACAATCTTAACGGTTGGATAATGATATCGTGGAAAGTTTCTAACCAGTAACTTAGAAATATTCATTCATATATTGGATTTGGCTTGCTTGCAGTCAGCGATGTAAATGACACCGCTGCATTTGATTACGCCAACCATTCTCTAAAATATCTTCAATACCATCGAGAACGTTTCCGACAACTCCAAATCTTTCTGGTTAAATCAGCGAATTGGATTGCAATATCTGTAAAAGCTCCATGAGTTGGTGGGCATGTGACCGTTTTGAGTGCCAAAGCTATCTGTCTACGGTACTATAAAGAAATATCTTTATATGTGGGGGATATGATAACTTCCAATATTATTATTTGTTACGTTTCTAACTACCTATGTAAAAACAATAGTTTTATAAAATTTTCATTTAATTCATAAATACAATTATTCAATTTTATTTAAATAATTAAAAATATGATACTTATCAAAAATATTATGGATATCTAAATGTAATTTGCAAGTATGTGAGGATATAAGATTAGATTGGATTGAGTGACTTTTTTATTTAGTAATGTAAAAGATGTAGATGTCTACATAACTAAACGTAAAAATATCAAAGTTTACTTGAAAATTTTGATCTTGTTTTAAAAACAAAGTTATAGTGAAAATTCTAATGACTTCTCAAAAATACTAGATGGTAGCCCACTTCATGGCGAATTTATGTACTTGAAAGCTGACAAGGAAGGCCTATCAACTAATGGGAAAGAAAATTATAATAATTTGCATAACTCATTATAAATTAGAATTTCTTGCACCCATTGAGAAATTAGTGACATTCTTCATTAGTTGAATAACCTTCCCAAACTTTTTTGTTAAAAAATTGAAATAGGTTGAATAGCCCAAGGAACTTTTTAAGAGAAATTCAAAGCTACATAAACTAAAAAATATAAACAATGCAAACTAGCAAGTCTCAGAAATATGCAATATCAGGATGACAAAATTATATTAAGAGCTTCCAAAATGAAAAAATACAAGCTACTAGTAGTGAGTTTATATAGAACTAAAGAGAGGATGAAGATGCCAAATCAACCAATAAGATTTGACCACCAATAACCACCGACATTAAATAAAATGATGAAAAAGTAAATACTCCACCCTTAAAGGGTGGAAATAACTCATCACTTTATATCCTAGTTATTAAATGATAAACTCACTTTATTATCCTAAGCAAGCTTAATAAATGTGTAGGAAAAACTATAATAGGAAAAATAAATTATCCCACTAGAAAAATAAAAACCTACACCAACACCCCCCTTAAGCATAGCTTAGGAAGATGTAAAAGATGATGGCTCCCCCTAAAGAAGACACCAATCACACCCCAATCAAAGCTCACAAATGAAGGAACTTGCTTTCAATGAAGGGTTTGGTGAAGATGTCTACAATCTGATCTAATGTTGGACAATAGTTGAGATCAATGATCTCTGCATGAATCAACTCCCAAATGTAGTGTATATGGATCTCAATGTGTTTGGTTTGCTGATGATGGACCAGATTGTGAGAGATATGAATCACACTCTGGTTGTCACAAAAGATGCTTGTTGGATTCTAGAAGGGAATGCCAAACTTTGTTACACCCCGAAATTGTATAGCTACTATTCTAGCAATGCTTAGAGCATTTTGTTTGTAAGGAAGAATAAAGATGAATAAAATGTGTTGAACCTTGTTATCAATTTAAGAATCTTTTGCATTTTATGATTGACTCATTCTATGTTTCTCTGGTTGATGTTATTCTTGGATAAACAATGCATGAAGAAGGATAATTAGTCTTGCTATTTGAATTGAAGTATTGATTTATATACTATAAATTGTTATGAGCAAGTAACTATTGTGGTTTTGTGTCAATGGATGCAGGGACAAGAACCATTCCTCTAGGTAGAGGGGAAACATCACTCGAGAGAGGGGCTTGGTCAGATAACCGGTAAAGTAAATCAATTGAGCATACACACACTTCACTAAAGGTTTAGAGGAACTGAGTCAAATAGGTTGGTCTTGATAAGTCATCCATAGGCTTTAGGAGTTTTGGGTTACTTCTTTGTGCTTTGTGAGTGGTGTTACTTGTAAACCTGACTTATTGTTCTGTGACCTTGGATGTGAAACATGATTGGTTTTATGTACATAGGCAGGGTGTATATGTGTACACATGTATCTCTCATATACATGTATCTATATGTATAGACATGGCGATACAGACGTACGATCAACAAATTGATATGCCATACGTGTGTGTCGACATGGTATACATACACATACATGTACATGACAGTATAATTGGCTATATACATCTATATACATGTACACGCTACCTATTGTCAGTGATTATAATATTATTCTGGAATTTGCATATATACATATATACACATAGATACATTAATAGGTATATTGAAAGTATGTTGACTGGCTCGCAATACACGTATTTAATCAATTAATATGTAAATGTGTATATATGTATAAATGTAAATATATATATAATATTATATAAGTATATATATATTATTATAGTTTTATCAAATTAATATATATGTATATATTGGCAATTTAAATATTAATATTTAAATATATATATGCATATATAATTTTGAAGTATAATAAAACTATAATAAAATATATATAAATATAATACAATATATTTATATAAATATATATAATGATATTTGAAATAAATAAGAAATTGAGACTTAACTTTATTAAGTCATTTGGAAAATAAAGACTTAACTTTATTAAGTCATTTGGTAATATCGATTATTGCATCATGGAAAAGGAACTATGGAAATCGGTTGTAATGTTTAAGTATTTTATTCACCATAAAGTGCAACACAATTCTAGGGAAAATGCGCCAAATTCTTAAAGAAGAAATATTTCATTTTAACATTGTAAACAAACTTTTGAAATGGGTGAAATTCTGAAGAAAACTTCCTGTGAATGAAATGAGCTTCCAACACAAGAAGAAATGGAAGACAAATTCAATCATTGGTTTTGGGGAAAACACCAGCTAGTTGGAAAATTGTTGTTGCAACCTTAACCTTGACATTTTGCAGCAAGCATGAATCAACTTCTGTTTTGCACCAAAAATAGACGTTTTTATGTATGTGGCAATTCCGAGCTAGGAGTTGAATGAGTCTTGAACTTGATGGCTCAAAAGAAGTTGAATCACACTTATTTATGATGAATTAGGTCTTGGAAATCTGCCATGTTGCTTCTTGACCGATTCTGGGCACTTTGTTGTCCATTCGCATGCCATACTTTAAGGAATTCAGGCTTATAAAAGGACGCCCAACCCTTTGCTGAAACACACGAATTTTACATTGAGCATTTGAGTTAAATTTTGAGTATCTTTTGCTTCACATTTTTATATGTGCATTTGTTGTAGTATCTATTTTGAAAATAATAGTAAATGCAAACTTGCATTACCAGTCACTTTTTTCGGTCATTCTGAGCTTGAGAAAACACAGGGAATAGTAATTGAGTAGGATATAAGTAAAGAGAGCACCTTTGAGAGAGGGAATAGAGGAAATTAGTTGGAAGGTTTCACCAAGGAGTTGTAATTAGTTGGATTCAGGAACATTCAAGAGCATCAGAAAGGATAAGCTTGAAGAAATAGGCATGAGGAACTTTCTTATTTCTCTATTTTTGAAAGAAAAAGAATTCATTGTGATTGTCTTTATGCATTGACTATAAATAGACATAGTTGATTGATTGGTTGAAAAAAGATTATGTTTTCAGATTATAAGTTGCATTGAATAGAGAAAATGTCTTGAATGCAATGTATTTATAAGGGAGAGGGAAACTATTGTTTTACTTTGCTTAAAAAGGGGATTTTAAGTATGATGGATCAAAGAATGAATAGGAATAAGTTGAATTGCATTTTATATGATTATTGCTTATTCTGTATGATCTCCGTATATGGAGAATACGAGAAAACTAGCTATTATCTACTAGGACCAAGATGAAACCAGTAACAAGTATGGTCTAAAGCTTAAAGTTAGTGGGTTAACTAAGATAAGCTAAGTACTATGTGGATAAATATTTTAGGAATAGGATTTACTTGAGGGATACTTGTAGACTGTTTTAATTTCCTAATTAGATAGGTTGTTGTAGGGAGTCTGGGGTGATTGACTACCCATTGTAAGGACTCGACCTATACATAGGATAAGATAGCCTCAAGTCAAACTAAACTTGACATAGTGTATGTGATAGATGACCGTCGGTTTAAATACTATTGAACACTTTGGCCAAAGTAGTGTGGTACACCTACATCCACTTAGACTATGAGATGATTACACTTTCAATTCACTGTTGTCAAGATTTGCATACTAGATTGAGATTGTGGGATTACAAGGATTTAGATATGTAGGACACAACATTATGCTCAATTGGTTAAAACTAAACCGGTTACCCAACCAATCTCTCCGTAGAAGGGAGGGCCATTTATTTAACAATAGATGTGGGGGGGACCGCATTATAAGTCTGTGGTTGGCAGAAAAGCACCTGAGTGATGTTTCTCCTCCACAACAGACTTCTGAAGCACCAAAGTTTGAAATGGAAGATCCTGGACCGTCTTATTCCTATTTGCTCAAAATTTTCCAAGCTATGTTTTATACTTGTATGTATTCTTACTCTATTGTTTACTTGAAAAGAAAAGTAATTATGTGTTATATCAATTGGTTCTTTAAATGATTTATTGCAATGAAAAGAAAAGAAAAGTTTTGTTACTTATCTTTATGTATTCTTTCTTGTTATTTGTATGAAAAGTTGAATTTTTTTAATTACCCAAGGTTGGGGTTGTTACATGTGGTACCAGAGCTACCAGGTTTAGCTCTGGAACCTATGAGCTCACCAAGGTTTTCCTTTCCAACATTATCTAATGTTGTGAAAATTCTTGTGTCAGGATGGTACGTGTCAGATTAATGGCCAGAAAGTCTGTAACCGGGAACGAACGTTACCTGAAGGCCAAGAAGGAAAAGAAGGCAATTGTCAATACAATTGAAGGAACCAATTACGAAAATTCCATTTGGTTAAGTGATACAAAAACCTTCAGCCATGCACTTTCTCGAATCAAGGATGAGAAGAGAAAGATGAAGTTGGAGACTAAGTATAAATACCTTCCTTCCATTTCACCTGAGAAGTCTGAACCTTTATCTCTATCCAGAGACATGTCATCTAAAGAAAGCACCAATCTGACATTCATATTTAGGGATCCTAAAGTCCTATCAATGGCGGAAGTTATCACAATTTCTTCTAGCAAAGAGTCTGAGGAATACACACCAAGGACCTCGCCAGGAGAGAAATGGTCTCATGAAAAAATATCTGCGAAAGGCATAGACTATATTGTTGATGAACACCTTATGGACACTAATTTCTGAAATTATGTATCGGACAATAAATCTGAAGGTTACTACCCGTTTTGGGATAGAAAATATCAGATAAGAGATGAACAAAATGAAAGAGAACTACAATTCTCTCAATCTGTAGGGTCTACGCCCCTTAGTTATGTATCCAAAAGTGAATTGTAAGGGTATTCACCCCTTGACTACTTGAATAGTCATTCGATGTAATATTGTGGATTCTTTTGAAATCCCCTTATCAATAAAATAAAATGAAGTATTTCTATCAATCAAAATATCAAATTTTGTGTGAATGATGCTTTTATGTTTTCATAATTAATAAAGTATAAATTAGTCTAACTTGAAATTAAAAATTCAGGTTATAACTACATAAAACCATGGTGCAAACTTATGAAAGAACTTGAACCAACCCCAGAGCAAGTCAGGAAGGATAACCAACATCAACTGGAATGGAAGCCAAATTAGATCAAATTATGGCCAGATTAACCAATCTCGAGTAGGAAAAATCTAAAGATAGGGTTGAAAAGGAGATAACCATAGATGATCAAGAGGAAATTTCTTCACATCATGATGAAAGGGAAAAGTCACCCACCAATTCCATGGAAATAAATAAGAAAATGATATCCCATGAGATGACTAGGGATATGAAAAAGATATACCCACACGAGTTCGATGGAACTGTTGGAGGTGATGAAGTTGAAGCATGGCTTGTCCAAATGGAGAAATATTTTGAAATATGGGATTATGACGAAGTCACTAAGGCTGCCTGGGGAGCCTACCAGTTAGCTGGAGAAGCCTCTAATTGGTGGATGAACAAGAAGCTGGAACTTGACATAAGTTCATGGAAGCTGACTTGGAAGGAGTTTGTGGAAATTTTCCACAACCGATGGCTACCCCAATTATACTATGATAAAAAATTGTTTGAATTTCAAGAACCAAAACAAGGAACCATGTCGGTTCATGAGTATTGGGAAAATTTCACTCGTCTTCTCCGTTATGTCCCAATCTATCATAAGGATGAACGATTTTGCATACGAAAGTTTATATTAGGACTAAACCATCGGATTGGAAGAGAAGTTGACATGCACAGTCCAACCGCTATGGACTTGGTGTATAAGAAAGACATTCAACAGGAGCAAAAACTTAAGGCATATTCCTATCACCAAAACAGGAAAGAGCAAAAAAAGGACACCGAAGTGTTCAGCAAGACAACTTCCAAGAAGGAAGAACTTGCTTTTGTTTCAAGGAAACAGAAAGGGAAACGATCTTGGTTCAATGGAAAAGACTATAAAGGAGATCGCAAGAGAAGTGACAACACTAGCAAGGTTGGTGATGGCATAGGCAAGTCTGAAGGAGCCACAAAAAAGAAAGGGCCAAGGGCCGAATGTTCTATTTGGAAAGGGGATCACTATGCAAGTGAATTCACGATAGAACTTCCAATTCACAGTCACATGAAAATTCTCTACCCTCACAGTAGATAATGTTCCAGCAATGGATACATGTTGTGGTAGACGATCGGCAAGCAGACTACCAAGTTACTCCAATCGAAGTACCAGGTAACCTCTTTGGCTTACCTATTTCTATATTGATCGACATAGGTGCAACTGAAAGTTTCATTTCACCTAAGATAACTAGGCAATTGTCTAGAAAAGTAGGACACATGGCAAAGGCATGGAATGTAGAATATGCAAACCAAACAAGAGCAAGGGTTGACCAATGTCTTTTTGAGGCTAGGTTAGAATTACCCAACCTTACCACTGAGGTTAACCTTTATGTCGCGCCACTAGGGTCTTATGATGTAATCCTAGGAATGAACTGGATATGGAGGCATAGGGCTATTGTAGACTGTCAAGCTAAGACTGTAAGATGCCTAGATGATCTAGGAAATTGGGTAGAAATCCAAGGGATACCTAGGGAAGTGACAGTATGACAAATCACAACAATGCAGCTTATGAAAGCCAAGAAGAAAGGATGCCAAATTTTTGCTATGAAAATTGAAGAACTAGGGTAGGATGATGGAGATTCTGTGTATCAAAGTCCCCAAGAACTAGAAGACGGAGAAATGGAAGAAACAGGGAGATTGGATATGGAGAAATATCCTATCCTAAGAGATTTTGCTGATGTATTTCCTGAGGAACTACCAGGTCTTCCACCCAAGAGAGTGTTCGATTTTTCAATCAACATTGTTCCCGGATCTGAACCGGTATCTAAGGTACCGTATAGGATGACTACTACTAAGCTCATGGAATTAAAGACACAATTGGATGAGTTGTTGTCCAAAGGATTAATAAGGCCAAGTGTATCACCGGGGGGAGCACCAGTGATATTCGTCAAGAAGAAGGATGGTACATTATGGTTATGCATCGATTATTGTATGCTTAACAAAGCAACGGCTAAGAACAAATATTTGTTGCCACGTATTGATGACCTCTTCGATCAAATGAAAGGAGCGACAGTATTTTCAAAATTTGATCTAAGATTTGGATATCACCAGCTAAGGGTGAAAGATGAAGATATCTTCAAAATGGTATTTCGAACTCATTATGGGCATTATGAGTTCACAGTTCTACCTTTTGGATTGACTAATGCACCTACAACATTCATGAATCTCATGAATAGTGTATTCAGAGATTATCTAGACAAATTTGTGTTGGTATTTCTTGACAACATACTAATTTATTCCAAAAATGAAAAAGAGCATTGTAAACATCTTGAGATGGTTTTACAAAGGTTAAGGGAACACAAGTTATATGGAAAACTATCCAAGTGTACTTTCTTTCAAGAAAGAGTGCACTATTTGGGTCATGTTATTTTAGTTGAAGAAATTGCAGTGGATCCGGCAAAGATCCAAGCAGTTATTCAATAGTCTATACCCAAGAACATATCTAAAGTAAGAATTTTTATGGGTCTAGTTGGGTATTATAGGAAGTTTGTGGAATATTTCTCAAAAATTGCCTTCTTCATAACATCCTTGTAGAAGAAAGGAAAAAAAATTGTTTGGAACGAGAAGTGTCAAGAGGCATTTGACCTCCTCAAGGAAAAGCTAACCACCACACCAATTCTAAAGGTACTGGATCCCAAAGGTAGCTTCACAGTCATTATTGATGCATATGGGGAGGGATTAGGAGGTGTGTTGATGCAAGAAGGACAATTAATTGCTTACGAGTCCAGGAAGCTTAAACCATATGAGATGAGTTATGCTTCGCATGATTTAGAGTTAGTAGTAGTAGTTCATGCTTTACAGATGTGGAGACACTACTTTCTAGGAAAACCATTTGAGTTGAAAATATACCACAATGGTTTAAGATATCTCTTTACTCAACCAAATCTAAATGTTAGACAAAGGAGATGGTTGGAGTTAATAGCTAACTATGACTTTAATATCAACTATATTAAAGGGAAAGAGAATAGAGTTGTTGATGCTTTAAGTCGAAGATGCCATATTGCATCAATAGTAGCAATTCAGAGCAACTTCAAGGAACAAGTGCTTTAGAAATGTAAAGAAGATGAATATTACTTGCAAGTAAAGCAAGCACTTATTGAGAATCCTCAAGACTCTAGGTATGAAGGATATCAGTTTGAGCCTAGTGGGATACTTAGGTACAAAGATAGGATGTATGTACCAGATGTCAAGGAATTGAGAAATCTTGTGTGGAAAGAAACTCATGAGGCACCATACTCTGGACACCTAGGAGTGACTAAGATAATGGCAAGCTTGAAACCATTATACTTCTGGAAGGGAATGAAAGGGGATGCTGCAAACTATGTAGCTCAGTAACTTGAATCTCAAAGGGTGAAAGAAGAACATCACCACCCTAGCTAGATTGTTGTATCCACATGACATACCTGAAAGGAAATGACAAGTTATAAGTATGGACTTTGTGCAAGGATTGCCAATGTCTAGGAACAAGCATAACACCATTCTGGTAGTAGTGGACATGCTAATGAAAGTGACACACTTTATACTAGGAAACCTAACCGATGGAGCACCGATCATAGAAAGGAAATTCATACAGGAAGTGTTTAGACTGCATTGTATTCCTAAAAAGATTATATCTGACAGAGATGCATGCATCACTTCAAGGTTTTGGCAAACCTTGTTTTCTGCATTGGGAACACAGTTAAACATTAGTTTAGCATATCATCCGAAAACGGATGGGAAAATTGAGAGGGTAAATAAAGTTATGGAGGACCTACTTAGGGTATATTGCATGGATCAACAATATAAGTGGGAGGAATATTTATCCTTAGTCAAATTTTTATATAACAACTCGTATTATTCTACAATCAAGATGGCTCCTTTTGAAGCCTTACACGGTTGAAAGTGTCGAACTCCTATAAGTTGGGATAAACTTGAGGATCGAGTAAGTCTTAGGCTTGAAATGTTAGCAGAAATGGAAGAACAAGTTAAGGTTATTAGGCAAAGGTTAGCAGAGGCTAACAGTCGACAAAAAAGTTATGCAGATGCTAAGAGAGTGCCTCAAAGTTTTGTCATTGGTGACAAGGTACTTTTGAGAGTGAAACCTCACAAACGTTCTATTAAATTTGGAAAATCTTCTAAATTGGCCCCACGTTATGTTGGACCCTTTGAAGTTTTAGAGGAAGTGAACCCTGTAGCATACCAAATCGCTTTGCCACTCGCTCTTGCTAGAATGCATAATGTCTTCCATGTGTCTTACCTTAAAAAGTATATACCAAGAGATACTCATGTTATTGATTGGACTGCTTTACAGGTAAGGGACACCAGAGTAGAAACTCTCGAGCTCGTCAAGGTTCTAGAAATACGTAAGCTACACTTATGTAAGAGAAGTCTCACAATGCAAAGTTCAGTGGGACCAGTATGCGGAGGACTTACCAACTTGGGAGAATTATGCAGAAATTCGAAGGAGATTTCTTGACATTCTTGAAGCCTTTGAGAATGAAGAACAATAAATATTTTGTTTTATTTTGTTTATGCTTTAAATAATACTTTTGGTCATCGGGAACGATGAATTATAAGGGGGGAGTATGTTACACCATGAAATTGTATAGCTACTATTCTAGCAATGCTTAGAGCATTATGTTTGTAAGGAAGAACAAAGATGAATAAAATGTCTTGAACCATGTTATCAATTTAAGAATATTTTGCATGTTATGATTGACTCATTCTATGTTTCTTTGATTGATGTTATTCTTGGATAAACAATGCATGAAGAAGGATAATTAGTCTTGCTATTTGAATTGAAGTATTGATTTATATACTATAAATTGTTATGAGCAAGTAACTACTATGGTTTTGTGTCAATGGATGCAGGAACGAGAACCATTCCTCTAGGCGGAGGGGAAACATCACTCGGGAGAGGGGCTTGGTCGGATAACCGGTACAGTAAATCAATTGAGCATACACACACTTCACTAAAGGTTTAGAGGAACTGAATCAAATAGGTTGGTCTTGATAAGTCATCCATAGGCTTTAGGAGTTTTGGGTTACTTCTTTGTGCTTTATGAGTGGTGTTACTTGTAAACCTGACTTATTATTCTGTGACCTTGGATGTGAAGCATGATTGGTTTTATGTACATAGGCAGGGTGTATATGTGTACACATGTATCTCTCATATACATGTATCTATATGTATAGACATGGTGATACAGATGTACGATCAACAAACTGATATGCCATACGTGTGCGTCGACATGGTATACATAAACATTCATGTACATGACAGTATAATTGGTTATATACATCTATATACATGTACACGCTACCTATTGTAAGTGATTATAATATTATTATATTATTTTGGAATTTGCATATATACATATATACACATAGATACATTAATAGGTATATTGAAAGTATGCTGACTGGCTTGCAATACATGTATTTAATCAATTAATATGTAAATATGTATATATGTATAAATGTAAATATATATATATATATATATATATATATTATTATAGTTTCAGCAAAATAATATATATGTATATATTGGCATATTTAAATATATATATATGCATATATACATTTTGAAGTATAATAAAACTATAATAAAATATATATAAATATAATACAATATATTTATATAAATATATATAATGATATTTGAAATAAATAAGAAATTGAGACTTAACTTTATTAAGTCATTTGGTAATATCGATTATTGCATCACGGAAAAGGAACTATGGAAATCAGTTGTAATTTTTAAGTATTTTATTCACCATAAAGTGCAACGCAATTCTGGGGAAAATGCGCCAACTTCTTAAAGAAGAATTTTTTCATTTTAACATTATAAATAGACTTTTGAAATGGGCAAAATTCTGAAGAAAACTTCCCATGAATGAAATGAGCTTCCAACACAGGAAGAAATGGAAGACAAATTCAATCATTGGATTTGTGGAAAACACTAGCATATGGAAAATTGTTGTTGCAACCTTAACCTTGACATTTTCGCAACAAGCATGAATCAACCTCTGTTTTGCACCAAAAATGGACGTTTTTTTGTATGTGGAAATTTCGAGTTAGGAGTTGAATGAGTCTTGAACTTTCTGGCTCAAAAGAAGTCAAATCACACTTATTTATGATGACTTAGGTCTTGGAAATCTGCCATGTTGCTTCTTGACCGATTCTAGGCACTTTGTTGTCCATTCGCATGCCATACTTTGAGGAATTCGCACTTATAAAAGGACGCCCAACCCTTTCCTGAAACACACGAATTTTTGAGTTAAATTTTGAGTATCTTTTGCTTCACATTTTTATATGTGCATCTGTTGTAGTATCTATTTTGAAAATAACAATAAATGCAAACCAACATTACTAGTCACTATTTTTCGATCATTCTGAGCTTGAGAAAACACAGGGAATAGTAATTGAGTAGGATATAAGTAAAGAGAGAACCTTTGAGAGAGGGAATAGAGGAAATTAGTTGGAAGGTCTCACCAAGGAGCTGTAATCAGTTGGATTCAGGAACATTCAAGAGCATGAAAAAAGATAAGCTTGAAGAAACAAGCATGAAGAACTTTCTTATTTCCCTATTTTTGAAAGAAAAAGAATTCATTGTGATTGTCTTTATGCATTGACTGTAAATAGACATAGATGATTGATTGATTGAAAAATGATTATGTTTTCAGATTATAAGTTGCATTGAATAGAGAAAATGTCTTGAATGCAATGTATTTATAAGGGAAAGGGAAACTATTGTTTTATGTTGCTTAAAAAGGGGATTTTAAGTATGATGGATCAAAAATGAATAGGAATAAGTTGAATTGCATTTTATATGATTGTTACTTATTTTGTATGATCTTTGTATATGGAGAATATGAGAAAACTAGCTATTATCTACTAGGACCAAGATGAAACCAGTAACAAGTATGGTCTAAAGCTTAAAGTTAGTAGGTTAACTAAGATAAGCTAAGTACTCTGTGGATAAAGATTTTTGGAATAGGAGTTACCTGAGGGACACTTGTAGACTGTTTTCATTTCCTAATTAGATAGGTTGTTGTAGGGAGTCTGGGGTGATTGACTACCCATTGTAAGGACTCAACCTATGCGTAGGATAAGATAGCCTCAAGTCAAACTAAACCTGACATAGTGTATGTGATAGATGACCGTCAGTTTAAATATTGTTGAACACTTTGGCCAAAGTAGTGTGGTACACCTACATCCACTTAGACTGTGAGATGATTACACTGTTAGTTCACTATTGTCTAGATTTGCATACTAGATTGAGATTGTGGGATTACAAGGATTTAGATATGTAGGACACAACATTATGCTCAGTTGGTTAAAATAGAACTGGTTACCCAACCAATCCCTTCATAGAAGGGAGGGTCGTTTATTTAACAATAGATGTGATGGGGACTGCATTATAAGTTTGGGGTTGGCGAAAAAGCACCTTAGTGATGTTTCTCCTCCACAACAGACTTCTGAAGCACCAAATTTTGAAAGGGAAGATCTTGGACCGTCTTATTCCTATTTGCTCAAAATCTTCCTAGCTGTGTATTATACTTGTATGTATTCTTACTCTGTTGTTTACTTGAAAAGAAAAGTAATGATGTGTTGTATCAATTGGATCTTTAAATGATTTATTGCAATGAAAAGAAAAGAAAAGTTTTGTTACTTATCTTTATGTATGCTTTCTTGTTATTTGTATGAAAATTTGAATTTTTTTTAATTACTTAAGGTTGGGGTCATTACAAACTCGGTGAGAGTATTCTAAAGCCAAATAGTCTCAGTAGTAGCACTAACTGCTCCTCAATACTTAGCCTTTATAAATGAAAGAGAAATAGAAAATTGCTTCTTGTTCGACCAACAAACTGGACCAAAACTAAGGTGTTAGATGTAGAGGACAACTGAGAGGGGGGTGAATAAGTTTTACATTTAAAAATTCAATCCCTTATTAACTTTCAAACCCTTATCAACCTTTAAACCCTCTTTAAGAATAAGTAAAATGTAGCATATGAAACAATAATGCAAACACAACCAAACACCAAATTTTACATGGAAAACCCCAAGCAGGGAAAAACCACAGTGAGGATTAGCTCACATAAATGAAGAAAAAAAAGAAAGACTCACTAACAAGGGCTCACAATACCAAATACAATTAGGCTCATTGCCTAGAAAAAGAAGAAAGAATTACTACCAAGGGCTCATTACCCAAAATACTCACTCTCTATAAGACATAAGATGTAAGAAACTATTATAGAGAGATTCACTATCTCAAAGAAATAGGGAGATCCACCACCACAACTCTATGCCATCTGTGACCTTTGGCTTAGTGCCTTCAATAACTTCAAGCACACTGAAATGTAGACACCTTTTGCTCACTACATCCAAAGTCATAGGAATTTAAGCTTGCTCTTAGATCACCACACTTGATCAAATTCACATCTTGTACACCTACCACACATGATATTTTTAATTCACCTTGTATTTATACCATTTGTGACCTAAACAGTCTCAAATAGGTCGACCTCAATGAAACATATGCACCTCAAATGTGCAACACCAAAATAGGTTGCCACCAAACACTTCCACGATGGAAAGAAGTGAAGGAATACCATGCCAAGGGTTAATTAGAACCCAAATCTACACCAACATGCTTTGCCATGATTCCACAGACAAAAAACAACCTCTGCAATTAGTGCTAGCACGCTAAGTCGACCAAACCTGCACTAAAACTAACAAGTGAACACATACATACCTCTCTAGGTCCGAAAAAAAAAAAGTGGACCACAAAGAAACACTTCACAACATCCACACAACATCCCAAAATATTCTAACATCACCAAAATATTCTGCAACATTGCCACAACACAAATTATGAATCTAGACTTGCAAAATAGCTGAACATTAGAAACTTCAAGGGAAGGAAGTTATAGGAAATATGAGTGTTGATGTGTTTTTATGAACTTCTCAACACAGGTAATGCATAGGTGCATCACCTCTCTTGAAAGACAATCTTCCACAATCAGATTGTAGAGCACTATCCCAAGGTCTCTAATGTCAAGTCTTGACAGTGCTTGGAATATCTTAGTTGTTTCATATGATTTGTTGGAATCACAAGGCGGACTTACGTGGAAAAAGTTGGAAGAGGATTGGATATGTGAATGGAGCTCTTTAGATATGAAATTACTACACTTTTGCCGTAGGTTCAAACAACAGTCTTGGACTCCATTTTATCATTGAATTTGGCTTTACAATGTGCAGTTAACCTTAGCATAGGTCACTTCTAAAAAAATAAGGGAAAAGGGGCAAGGGAAAGAGAGAGTTCCTGGACCTGCAACTACTAATGAACAGTGATCATGGAGGTTTCTGTTGTGGATAGTTTTCAAGAAATAGAATTTCACTTAATCGGAAATTTCACAATGCCATGAAATCTATGCTATCTTCTAAGGACTGCAGATATTTCATCATTCATTCACCATATATGTGTGAACAAAGATAAATTTTAAAGAGAAGCTATAAAATTAGAGTCCAGACTAACTTTGCACAGCCATCTACCAACAAAAAATGACCAAAAGTATGGACAAGAAAAACATACACACAGCGAGAATCTTCACAACCAAGGACAACATTACTAAATCTACCAAGGATAGCTAAAAGGAAACTAGAATAGCAAAGTAAATCAAACTAAAATCTTAACTTTTAAGAGAAGAATCATGAAACATGAGAAGAAATCTAGAAATGCATCAAGGTCAATGTATTTCTATTGCAATTTCTACAGCATGTCTTTACAACAACTCAAATCCTTAAAATGAGAGGAGGAGACCCCTATTTATAGTTTTCAAAAAGAAAAATGAGTGGCCAAGATTTAATCTCATTGTGTGGCCAAGATTCAATTTACACCAGGGTTTCACCTACCCCCAGATATATTACATTTTTTAAAAATACACTTTGTCCATATCCCTGTATTGTCTTCTAGTGGCGGCATTGTAGCATTTTTGTCCTTTTGTTGATTGCTCTTTGCCACAGCTATTCCTTTAGGAATTATTAATTAATAATAGGGTTTCCCTCCTCCTTCGAAGCTACATACTCTATGAATTTCAAGACCATCGACTGCAACTTGTCGACCTCAATGATGTCGGATCTCAACACCTGGTAGCTCCATTCCTTGGAATTATTAACAAGCTTTTCCTAGTCCTCGTCGTACTTGGCAACATGGTCTCTGAATAGCTCGGACTGGGCGAAAGCTCGGGCAACAAAGCTTATAAAATCTGTGGTAACCTTAGTTGACATCCCATCCTCCATCCTCTTTCAAAAGTGAGGTTTTATGCTTTTTGGATTGATCTTGACAACGGGCACCTCATACCCCGTCATTAACCTCAGGTATCAGAAATAGTCCCCCCGGGTCTCCTTGGCCCATTTAATATCCGGAGTTACTCGCTCAAGGACTTGTTCCAACCTCTCCTTCTGGTGATTGAAGTCTCGATTCCACACATCCATTAACCAATGGTCATCATCCTTGAAGGCAAACTCCTTTTCCCAAACATCACTTGGCAGTGTGAGGATAGCCTCGATTTTTGGGTAAGCAATTCCATACTTCTTTCGGAACTCAATGCAGATTCGCCTCGTACCTTCAAGAGACGTTTGTACTTCTAAGAACTTGTTCATTGTTCGAACACCCAAATTGATGCCCATATTCCCAATATCCAAGAACTGCTGGAACTAGTTTTTCGTGGTCTTGTCCAAGTTCCTTCTCCTTTCCAGCTTGTTAATTTGTTCTTTGGACAACAACTGCGGTGGGGCCGATGATTGTGTGTTGTTCCTCCGGGGATGACCATTGTTGAATATAGGTCATCAAATTAGCCACCTGTGCCTTAAGCTCCTCCTTCAAAACCTTATCCTACTGAATGAGGTGCACCACTGTGGTGATTGATTCCCTGGAGATGGTCAACCTAATGCTCTCTAGTGGCCACTCCCAAGTCAATGGTGGAAACATTATAGCTTATTCCTTGTTCTCCAACCATCGACGTAGCTATTTGTATAGCCCTAGATCTAGAGGCATCCATTGTTACCTTTGATATGATTCTAGGCCCTTTCTCCTTCTTGGTACCAATCTGAGCTCTAGCCAGTATTGCCTCTAGTCTTTCTTTCAGGTCCTTTAGGGCGGGAGTTCTCTTTTCAAGCTGTCTTTCCAACAACTTGGGCATTGGGAACCCTTGCTTGGGTGATTCATGTTGATCTTTGTTGTCCTCCACCCTGAGTTCAATGGCCTTGTCATTGAGGGCCTCTTGCTCAATCCTTGTATCTTCCTTCTCCTCATCAAAATATTGCACGAGCATTATGCGTTTGACAGGAGATTTGGTGGGTAGTTGTTTATCAAGGTGGTCCTCCCCTTCAACATCCTTTTCTTCTTCATCTTGGTCACGCCCACATTCTTCGAGCTTTTCCTCTTGTCTATCTTCATGGAAGGATGTTTCTTCATCATGCTCGGGGGTTTGATCATGCCTTTTTGCAGGAGACCTACTACCCTCAGTCTCTGGAGCAGAAAGTCTTTCTTCAACCATAGGCTGTCTCTCAACCTCTTTGTCTTCAATCTCCTTAAGTTGTTTGTCCCATTCTGTATCGAGCTCTGGATCAGCAATTTCTTGGATTATGTTCATGCCTAGACCTTTGTTTTCATCATTGGAAGAATCATAGGCCACCTCATCAATCACCCAATGTTCGTATATTGGGTGCTCATGATACTAATATTCCTCATCTTCCAACCTGTTAGCTACCTCTAGTTGTTGTCATTCTAGTTCATCAAAGATTTTCATTATAGCCTCCATAATAGGTGGCTCCATTTGGAGGAGGAAGAACCGGGGTGCTAACCATTGCCTAGGCAATCGCAACTTGCACCATTGGATTTGTAAACATTTTTTGAAAGTTTAGACGAAACATTCATATATTTGATGAAGGATTCTGGGAGAGCAAGGGAAGGCATTGCAGCAATAGTGGCGACGATCGAAAGAGAAAAGGAAGGAGACATGGGGGATGAAAAAATTGGTGAGGTAGTGGCAGGGGATGAATCCATCAATATGACTTGCATGATTGGAGGAGTGGAGGCGAGGTGGACAACAATGTTCATTGCGGGTGGAGAGGAAGCAAATATTGCATGTGAAATGGGTGGGATGGTGGAAATAGGAGCAGCAGTTGCAACATCAGATGAACTAGGCAGAGGTCTTGGTGGATTAGCTTCCATCTCCTCGCCCTTGTGGAGTGGATCTTTAGGTATTTCTGGAATCTCAATGACGCTGCTCATACTTCTATGCTTCTTAGGAGGCTCGCCCTCCGAGGCCTTTCTAGTGTACACTTTTGGGTTGGGTTGCTACTCGTCAACCTCCTTTCTCTTTTTCAACCTGATAGATGGAGGGGACTTGGATGTTTCTCTAGTTGTAGTAGCAGTTTCCCCGCCATCATAACTATTGGATTCACTTTCGAGCCCTTTGAATGTCAAGGCGACTCCTTGCTTCTTCAAACTGGCAACTTGCCCAATGATCCATGCCTTTGTTCGAGCCTCAACGGGCGTGGTAAGAATGTCGAGGTCATCAACCTCTTGCTCATTCCAATCAATTAAAGGTAATGGTAAATTTGCAATAGCGCTGTATCTTGGGTTGATGAATGTGCTCTCCTCTTCTTCAATTTGATCTAGGACCGGAAATAGGTTCACCCTTTAAGTGAAGTATGTGGTCATAGGCATATAATGCCATACCCGTACTTCAAGGTCATCTTTGCAATTAGCCCAAAAATCCTCGACATGGTGTAGGTGGGCATACTCTTGTCCAATTTGTTTCCTGATGTGGCCATATGGGTCCATCTGTGGTCTGGTTGTATGTGGCCTGATGTGGTACTCAACTAGCTCCTTCTTTGAATTTCCCATGCATTGGGAGGTATGAAGTTCATACATTCCCTGGCCGAGTGTGAGGGGATAAGGGGTACCCGCCAGATGCTTACTGCTTAGAATGTTGTGTATATGTCATAACTGCCAAGATAGTTCCAATGATATAATCCGGTCATTAGGGTATCGGGGCAGCTTGTTCGACCTTTCAGAGAATCCTTGGGCGCGAGTGTAGGTGAACTTGGGAAACTAGATGAATAGGAAGGCGTAATGCTTGAGGAGGGCCCTAACACTGTGAGAGACTCTTCTCTCAAAATCACCTCCAAGCAGCTAGATGATGTAGGCAATAAAGGCATCATTCACCCTATTGTAATCCCTCTTGAAATTTTTGTACCTGTAGCTGAGGGTACTTGTCATATGGTTTGAGCTCTCTTCCTGGCGTCTCATTGGGCACTATGGATAATCCACTATAATACTATTGATCGGTAAGTGAATATACCAAGTAGGACGTCATGTAGAATTTAGATGTCTTTTTCACATTAACAAATTGCTCATGGAAGCAATTATTGATTATCTCCCCCCAATAGAATGCAGTGTCCTCCCCACAGAGAATTTGTTCAATGAAATACATCATCCATTCCTGGAAGAAGGTTGTAGAAGGAAGGCCCATTATTCTACTCATCAGGGTAACTAGATCGTGGTAGTCATCGAAGAATTCACTACGGTAGAGCTCATGAGGAACCTTGGCAACACTATCCCGCTTCTCCTTCAACCAATACTGGTTGATCAGCTTCTTGCACTTCAAAGGATCTCATCCCACAACGCCTTGCACTCCTGAATAGTTGAGGTCTCCATGCTTTTGAAGATGGGTATGTGGAAGGTTTTTGTTATCTTGAGAGGGGACATATCAGCCAAGATGTTGCCATCTCTATCCATAATTATCCTTGTTTCAAGTTGGTACACCTCCTTGCAAGCCATTACTAGTTCGGGGGAAATCAAGGTAGGAGGGAAATTCGCAGCCTTATGAAGTCCACTGCTTCTAATTAGTCTTTCATTATCAGTCTTTGGCTCTATCCTGACTCTTTGTGTGAAATCATCAATATCGATGTGCCCGATATTGGTGTCTATGATATCCCTCCAACTAGTTGTGACTTTGGAGTGCAAGGACACTCCCTGGAATTGGTACTTCATTTGATCTTTGTCCTCCTTGCCCCGAGGAGTTTTGGCAGTTCTTTTCACTTTGTCCTTGGCTGCCCTAGAGGCTTCTGCACCAGATTCCATAAATCCTACATAAAGAGATGAGAGTTAGCAAAATTAAACATGAGGATGTAGCCTCAAACAAACCCCTGCAAATCAAGGTTAGATCCATAATTGCCACTTAAGAAAAGTCTAACACTTGATAGTAATAGCACCATAAGGCAAATAGGTGACTTGGGCCCTAGGGGCTGGACTTCCTTTGGAAGAATGTTGTTTGGAAGGGAAAACAAGGCAAGGCATCCCAAATGACTTCTCCCAATCTTGGATTTTCTTAACAAAGAGTTCATGTGGGAGAAGGTCAATTTTAAGCACGTGGGTCGAAATCTGTTTTCAATTTGGAGGCCATTTGAGCCACCATTTAGGCATTAAGGCCAGAGTTGCAAGAATGCTGTCAAGGGTTAGCTGTTTGGAACAACACTAGGCAAACGACATTTTGGGGGCCGAGTTCCAGAGTTCGGGTCATAGGGGTCGGGAAGCTATTTCGGGATAGCCACGTTTAACAGGGAAGCACAAGCTGAAGTCCGGGATGAGGTTCCTGATGGATCAGACCCGAGGTGGGTTCATCAGCTTGTCCAGAACTTCAGAGGCAAATCGAGGTTCAGGGCCCAGTGTCTGGGAAGGCGGACAGATTCGGCCATTTGGGACGGCGAAAGCAAGATGGAGCTTTGGGTACGAAAGTTCGGAGGTTGGAGTCCGAGCGGGGTTTGGGCTTATAATTTCTTTGTTTAAAACATGTAGAGCGAAAGGGAAATCAAGGTCCAAGAGCCGGGAAGATGTCCCACGACGGCTGTGTGGAATGATGGATTGGAGATGGTGGCCTGGGGATGGAAGTCCGGGGGCCAGAGTCCGAAGGCAACTCCGAAGTTTGATTTTTGTTATAAGTTTCAGATGGATTTTGGAAGCCCGGGGTCCGAGATTTGGGAGGACGTTAGGGGAAGGCCAAGTGAAACAGAGAAATAGACAAGGAACTCTGGGGTACAGAACCTGGGAGTAGCTTTGCCATGAGAGCGATTTTGGCTAAGTTTATGTCGTGGCCGGAGAGAGGCTTGAGCTCGAACAGTGTGGTCTCCTGCCTCGAAGAACAACGATGAGACGACATCATTCCAATTTTTGATTTGGACCTCCTATGGGATGTCTTTTCAATTTTCAAACTTGTGGGATTTAAGTTGAGGTGCTATTCTACTAGATTCCTAGTCCTTTTCCCCCTTGTTTTTTAGTCTTGACTTACGGATTTGAAAAAAGGAAAACACAATCGAACGACGATCCTATCTCAGGGGCTTGAAGAAGCAGAATGTTGAATCCTTGAAGAACGATGAAGCTGAAGTCCAGGTGCGGAGGTGGAGATTGCTGGGGTCACACTGTGCTCTTTAGTTCTTCGTGACATGTGAAAATGACAGGTCGAAACCATTTAAATAGCCCCTAAGTGCAATTAATACCCCCTAATGAATGTTGGTATGACGAAAGTTGGGGTAGGTGAGTTTAAATTTCCAGGATGGCGGCAGGAGAACCAGAGCTCGAGAGTTAGAGGGACATTGAAGGATAGCTGTTGGAAAATCTACCAAGTAAAATAAAAGGGAGAAGAGAACTCCGAGGTCCGAGGTTTAGGAGGATGAAGGTTGGCGACCGTCCACAACAACAAAGACCATGAGGAGACCCGAGAGGGGAATCCTAAAGGGTTGGGCCCGGGAGGCCGGGAAGACGCGAGGGCACAATTGTCAAGTTTTGACAAGTGATGTAGACGACCATCGAAGCATCGGGGTCCGAAGAACGGGAGAACGCCGACCATCGACCGTGTGGAACAACGAAGCTAAAAGGGAAATTCGAAGGGTCCCACAGATGCCAGAAAGGCGAACCGACAGAGAAAACCCGAAAGGGCTTAAGACTTAGCAACTTTCAAAGGGGCAAAATATGGTCAACCTAAAATGAGACTTTGGAGAATGTGTTGACTATCAAGGACACCAAAATGGGGCACGCAAAATGAGGCAGAAGCAAAAAGGACCCGACAAGGCAAAAGGAAAGAGAGAGTCCCCGTTTCGAACGCGGCATGTGTGCAATAGGCACAACAAATGGCGACTCCACTGGGAGGACGCTCCCAACGTTCTAAAGATAAATATTCATTCTGAACCCATGATTTCTGGTTTCGCACACCAAAGCTGATTTCCAAAGTTGAACTAAGAACAAGTTAAGGAAGGCGAGATTGAATCGTGCCACAAAATTATCATGGAAGTGTGTGCATGGTGAGTTCATTTCCTTTCTTCGGAGATAGTATGGACAACTATTGATCGGGAAGGATAAGCTACGTAGTTTTCTTGACCCCAAAAGTAACCTGGACATTGCTCTATTGTCGATCAGGCATCTATAGCCCCAATGAAGTTGTCATTGTGACCCCACGAATATAGCTCTATTTCCAGCCAGGCACCCATAGCCCCAACAAAGATATTCATACACCCATATGGTTGCTTAGCTTCACATTTTCTATTTTTTTCATTTGATATTTTCTTTGTAGTAATTTTCTTTCTGTTTTGCTCAACCGTGTAAGCATTAAAGCTCACTATGGGTTTGGAAATCACAGTGGTCACTGGAGCAGACTTTATATTTTTCACTCATCCAGCCTTCTCAGTAATTACCATACGATTATTCAGAAACTTTAAAGTGTGTTTCTGTGTGTTCCATGATAGCCGCATGAAATTCAAGCGGGACACCATCCTAGATTAGTTCGGTGTTTAAGAGGGGAAAACCAATACTTAGGGGATTTTAGAGAATAGTAATAGGGAATGAAGGCTTATCTAGAGAACAAACAAGAGCAGTCAGTAGGGTAAACCATTCATCAACTAAGCATAGCCACCGCAACAAGAACAAGGGGAACCCTTGCCAACAACAAAAACAACCAGGGAACACACAAAACAAAGCAAGAAAGCAAAGCAAGGATATCTATCCTAACCTATGTACATGTATTTACATGGACAACTCTGAAAGAGATCAAGCTTGGAAGTAATGCTTAAGGTGTTGCCCGTTGACAGGCAATGGGACATCCTCACTAGTTAAGGTCTTTATATGAAAGACATCATCTCCAAGGATTTCAGTAATCTGAAAGGGGCCAAGCCAAAGCTTGTCGAATTTGTTATGTCCCCATTTCTTTTCGTGGGCCTTGTCCCAATACAGGACTAGATTAGAAATGCAGAAGGCCTTAATTTTGGTTCAGCGGTCAAACCACCTTTTGACTACACCTTGATGTTTGGCAAAAAATTTTATCGCATAGTCTCATACTTCTACTAGGTGTAGCAGCTTGGCGAGGAAAGATTTTATGCAGTCTCCTCCATAAAAATCATTGATGAACTGGAGGGTAGGGATCTTCAAATGTATGGGAAAGATGGGCTCCAAGCCATAAACATGGTGGTACGGGGAATCCCCAAGGGTAACCTTGTGATGAGTGTGATCTTCCCAAAGCACAAAACGGAGCTGGGTATGCCAGTCTTAAGGATTTCTATCCAGTAACTTCTTGATCATGGTGATCAAGTTCTTGTTGGTTGAATCAGCAAGACCATTGCCTTGAGGATAATAATTGGAGAAAAACTTAAGGGCGATGCCATAATCAAATGCCCAACCAACAAATTTTAATGAAGCAAATGTAGGACCATTATCACATACCAATGCATAAGGACAACCAAAGCAATTTAAAATAAAACCCTCCAAAAAATTAGTGACTACTTCAGTTGTGCATTGCCTAAAAGTGATTGCTTATGTCCACCTAGTATAGTAATTAGAAGTGGTTAGAATGTACCTGTGTCTAGCAGATTATGGAGGGCTTAACGGACCAATGAAGTCGAGACCCCACTGCGTGAACAACCTTACCTCCAAAAAAGGTTACAATAGGACAACAATAATTTTTTCCTAGGTGGTTGTAGTTTGGCATATGTGGCAGGTGCGGACATGACCATGAACGTCCTTGAAAATCGTGGGCCAATAGTACCCAACTCTCAATATTTGATGCATAGTTGACAAACGAAAGCCGTGACTAGTTTTGAACTTATCATGGAATTCACGGAGGACCCGTTCAACTTCTTTTTTTACCAAGGCATCTTAGGTAGATACCTTCATGGTTCCTTTTGTACAATATGGCACCCTGCAACATGTAACTACTGCTTTTCAACCTAAGGGCTCACCTTTGGACCCCCTGCAAGCAAAGTGGACATTTTTGGTTCAAAAAATAATATCCGATGTCCTCGTACCATTCTCTTGGAGAGATATCCTCCAGCTGATATTGCCGCACTGTGAGCTTAGGACCTACGTACACAGCTACTTCAACAATTGTATGGGTAAGCACTTGTCCTCTCACCAACCTCATTGGATGGATCTCCATGTCATACTCCTGCAACACTGTAATCTATCTGGCCCTTCATTCCCCCAACTCATTTTGCATAAGCAACGTCTTCACTGCTGGGTCATGAACTATGGCAAACACCTTGTTGCGTAGGATATAATGCCAAAACTTCTTTACTCCTTTAACAAGGGTGTAAGCCTATTTTTCAACATTGTGATAGCGTAGCTCAACATCTTTTAGAGGGGTTCTCATGAAAATGATTGGATGCTCGCTCTCCTCTTCATCTTTCTGCGTCAAGATATTGCCGCACGAATGGTCTGAAGTGAATGAATAGATGTAGAAGGGCTTCAGATAGTTAGGGCTGACCAACACAGGTGCGTTAGTGATTTGTTTCTTGATTCCCTCAAAAGCCTATTTTGCTTCTGGGGTCCATTCAACCTTGGCATCTTTCTTTAGCATGGCATTGAGTGGTTTAACGATTTCCACGAAGCCTGTGATGAACTTGCGGACAAAGTTAATCTTTTCGAAAAAAGATTTTAATTCCTTCTTGCTGCCTAGCAGATGGATCTTCATGATTGATTGGATACATTTGGGGTAAATAGAAATTACCCTCTCCGAAAGGACATGTCCAAGCAGCTTCCCTTCAGTAACCCCGAAGATGCACTTCTTCAGATTAAGGGAAACCCTGAATTCGCGACATCTCCTTCAGTACTCCACTGCTTTGAGAATGATGTCAAATCATCCATGTAGATGATTATGCACTTTCCAATCAGGTCCTTGAAAGCAATATCCATGGCGCGGTGGAAGGTAGCACCAGCATTGATGAGTCTGAACGACATCTGTCTATAAGAGAAGGTTCCCCATTTGGTGGTGAACGTCATTTTGTTTTGGTCTTCGTATTGTACCATAACCTGGTTGTACCCAAAGTACCCGTCCAGGAAGGACATCATTTGGGAACCATTTACTATCTACAACACCTCATCTAATAATGGTCTTTTCTGAGGTTGGGTTTAGGTTGCGGAAGTCAATGCACAATCTAATCTCCTCATTCTTCTTTCTTACTGGGACCAAGTTGGCCACCCATGTGGAGTGCCTAACCAGGAAGATAATCCTAGTGGACAACAATTTCTATACTTCCTTGTATATGATCGATTCTAATAAGGCATTGACGGGGTGCTGTCGCTATTGAAATAGATTCGCATCTGGCTTGAGAGGGATGATGTGGGTGATAATTGATGTATCATACATTTTGAGATCCTCATAGCTCCAAGCAATGACATCGTGGTACTTCCACAAAACATGCACTATACCCCCCTTTTCCTGTGATGTGCACACCTTGCCTATAAATACATTCTTTGCATTCCCAATCATTTTGAGGTTGTAGGTGTCACACTGGCCACTAATGGTGTCCTTCTTAGCCTTTTGATCTTGATCCCTTATCTGATCCAAGTCAAAGATTCGTTCAAGTTGGACCATCCCCCTAGGGATGGTATTGGTCTTCAGATTGATGACCCCTTCTATATCCAGGTCAGCCTCTTGAGGTTCAACCTCATCTATTATCTGAGTAGTGAACACATCAAAATTGGTGATAAAATCTAGGATGTGTTTGTCATCATTGAACACCTAGATATTGGCTACGTTGTCCAACATAGATGGAATGGAGGTGAGTTCCACGGTGAATATTTTGAGGCCCGATAGGGACAACGGCTATAGCGTGCTTGCTGCCTGTGCCAAGGCATTGGTAGTATGATTTCAAGAAGTTGGGATCAATTGGATATTGAATGCATCTAGTCCTTCTAGTAGGTCCCATACTTAGTGCCTGTAGTTGGTGAGTCTTCGATCATATAGGAATAGAGCTTCCTAACCTGCTTTATGACCAACTCTGAATCCTCAAACACTTGGAGCATTTTGACACCTTTTCTTAATGCCATAAGGAGTCCCAAGACTAAGGCCTCATATTCTGCTACATTGTTGGTGCAATAGAATTGAAGTCTATGAGAAACAAAGTATGACTTACCTCTGGGACGGATTAATTTGAAGCCAACTCCAACCCCATGCTTGGATTTGGATCTATCAAAGCGCAACGTCTAGAATCTAGGAGAGTCTATGAATGCAACACCAACAGGCCCAACTTCTGACTTTGATGAGCACCTAATTTTAGTAACCTTCTAATGAGATGTCAGTGCTGGAGGTGTTTGATTCAGTGGTGCTGACCCAGTTTCCTTATTCGGGGTGATTTGTCTTCTAACGTGTTCAATTGCTGTCTGGCATAAAAAACATTCAAATTCCGAATTGGAAACATTATGCACCCTGCACCAACTAGGTAGAAAAAGATCCTAAAAATTCTTTCTATCTCCCATATTGAGCCGGTCCTGTGCACATTTTGTCATAAAGTCTTGGAAACCATCCAGCAATCCAAGATCATCATCTTCTCCCGATTCTTGATCATCGGACTCTATCATCACTTCAGTGCTTTGAGAGGTATTGGCTAAATTAGCAGGTGGGTTTCATAGTATGAGGAAAACCTCACTTGTTCCTTCTTCTTCAAGGCATTCTTGCTCATTCAGATAAGAAACTGGGGAATAATTCCCCAAATCCGTTTTAGCAAACAACACTTCATTCGTGTTGTTGTATTCTGTGATCATGAATCTCATTTGTGGCTCCCGATCGATCCGAATCTGATTGGGCATCCCTTTCCATGGTAACCACAAATGGGAATATTCATTGGTGGTGTATCCATTCAATGCTCTTGTGAAATCCATTCCCAAGATTATATCGTAGGTATCTAGGATGTCATCCACTTGAATATCAATGGTATGTAGGATCTTGGGATCAACAACAACCTGCATAGGTGTTTTGTTAATCTCTCCCACTATGTCGATGTTAGTCTTGTCAAGCTGTGTTACCTTACGCCGGGAGGGAGTTGGCATTATTCTGAGTGATTTGCACACGCTCAGGGGCATGACATTAGTAGAGGCTCCTAAATCCAACAGGCGGTTGTGGAGGTTCTTCCCAAACATGCGGATGGTGGTCAGGAAAGGAGGAGTTTCAAACCTCCCTTGAAAGAGTCCTCCCGAAACATCCACCTGGGTGACCTCACCCTTGTCTTTATCATGGCCCTTGTTTTGGGTTTGTGTCTGATCTGCTTCCTTAGAGGACTATTTGCCTATTTGTTGATTTGCAGGCGGATCAACCTTCGTGTTGAGGACTTGTCGGATGATGGGCTCACTTTGCGAGTCTTTGAAGGAGACTCTCTTAACAAGAGTTTCTTGAGTGGATCCGATCGATGGGGTCCCATTTATCATTCTAAAAAGGCATTTCTTATGGTTGGCACCTTGAGTAGCTCAAAGGCGGACACACTTAGCTTAACCTTTTTAAATTCTTCAGAAATATACTCCCCCAGTTGTTCAACTTCCTGATCATAGGAAACATTTTGGGAGGAGCTGGTAGGTTGATTTTGGTTATGGTTTTGCTGTCTATTCTTGTTAAGATACCAAGTGGGTACATGGGGAAATCCAGGATTATTGCTTTCCTTCGGGTCAGGAGGAGTGCTGAAATTTTTAGGCGAAGTGGAGGTCATAAAAAGGCCTCCAGCATGACCACTGACCTGTCTATTCCTTAGGTCGTAAGGGGTAGTTCTTTGGTGAAACATGTGGACCTCATCCTCCCTAGGCTCTTCTTCATCATCTTTAGGACTATTATCTACTAAATCAAAAAGCTGGGCCACATGGCTTTCAGAACTTACCTCTTCCGCCTTTTTGTTGTTGTTGTTTGTGGTGAGGCCTTCTTGATCCGGCGTATTGCACTCAACTTTAGGGAAAGAAGCTTGATTCACCACCAACACTACAGAGTCATATGGGTTAGATGGGATGATGTCTCTGCATCTTGAATTTTCAACAATATTTTGGACCTCAACTTGAAAAATATCAGCAACCGTCTAGAATTCTGGGTAGTCTAGCTCAGAGTGCTAACTCATTTTGTGTATGCGACACCAATAAGATAAAGTGGCTTCAATCAAGTAAACTCCACTTGTGGTGTTCTCACTGCTGCTGGGATGATCAAGGGGTGTGGGGACACCATCATTATTGGGTCTCGTATTCCATGTCTGATTTTTCCTCTGAAAAGGCCTTATGTCAAAGTTCTGGCCCAAACTATGATTTTTGTAATGATTCTACCCGAATGACTTGCTGGCGTCAGGGCTGTCCTGGTTATCACGGTTAAGGTTAGCTTGGATACTCCTCTACAAAGCTTGCAACTGGTTGTTTCGGTTTCTCAAGTGTGTCATTCTGTGGACATATTCTTGATCATCTCTGTAAGTTCATCAATTCAGTCCTTTTCGATATTGTTTGGTTGTGAAGCTGAATTCTGGAGGAACAATAATTGTGCAACTAACTGATTTTGATGAGCAGGTGGGAATTCAGATGCTTGGAGACATGTCGACACTTGGGGCGATTGTGAATGGATGTGTTGAGGTTGGGGTAGCAAGTAGTGAGGGACCGGAGGTGTCTGATTCATTGGTTGATCGAGGTGTGGGACTATAGGTAGGTGTGGTACCAGATTCATAATAGGCATTTGATGGTGCATGACTTGAGCAATCCCTTGAATCGGTGCAAGATGTGCAGTTTTCCTGAGAGAAGGTAGTGGACTAGAGATGTTCTACCCAAAATCTGTGCTAGCAATAATGGCCTCTGCGTATGCATCCATCAATCTGGGAAATGGTGGCCGCATCCTCTTTACCAATGCCGAAGTCATGTTGTCCAACACTGCATAATAAATAGGTAGAACAACAATGGCATTGAACGCGTATGGGGCCTACAGCCGAGTGTACGCCCTATGAAAGCGATCATTAAATGAGTTGATTGGTTCATTGATCTCCCTTTTAATTGACATTAAATTTTTGTACGAATCTACAGGGGTGACCGGGGTCTTGAACTTCTATAGAAAAGCATCCTTCAGAAGGGTCCACGTATTGATCATTTCGACGGGCAAGTTGATGTACCAGTAGAAAGCCTCCTCTCTAAGAGAGTAGGGAAAGAGCCTGTAAGCTACATCATCATAGATAACCTGCATAGTTTTCAAGGGAATTTCAAAGATCCTAACATGCTCTTCTACTGTCCTCTGCGAGTCTTGAGCATTGAATTTCGTGCAAAAACTTTCAGGATTCTTTAGCATATCATGATAGAAGTTGAAGGCCAAAGGGGACGGGTTATTAAGCAACCATTCCATGGGAGGGGTGGTGGAGGCAGCTATGCCATATTAATTGGTGGAGGTAAAGGGACAACTGCGGTCAACGGGACAGCCCCTGAGGTTGAGACTATGTTCAGCTCAAAGGCAGTGTTCAGCTCAGACGGAGTGGCAGCCTGGAAGGCTGTTCAGAGCAGATGGATGGAAGATGGTGCTGTCGAAGATAAAGGACAAGATGAAGTTGAAAGGGAAGTGATCTAGTCAGGTGAATTGGAGCTGGATGCTTCCCTTTCTTTAGTTCTTTTAGCTCGGATAGGGGGCGATAATTCCTGAAATTCCCCTTTGTTCAGTGTAGACCTCAAGATTCGGTGAAATCTCTTAGGGGAGAAAGACCCGATTCAATCCAGATTTATTCCCAAAAGGCCCTCCTTCTAGCACCAATTCTATTGATGTATTTTTTATGCACTTATCAACACAGGTAATGCATAGGTGCATCACCTCTCTTGAAAGATAATCTTCCACAATCAGATTGCAAAACACTATCCCAAGGTCTCTAATGTCAGGTATTGACAATGCTTGGAATATCTTAGTTGTTTCATGTGATTTTCTGGAATCACAAGGTGGACTTACATGTACAAAGCTAGAAGAGGATTGGATATGCGAATGAAGCTCTTCAGATAGGAAATTATTGCACTTTTAATGCAGGTTCAAACAACAGTCTTGGACTCCATTTTATCGTTGAATTTGGATTTACAATGTGCAATGAAACTTAGCATAGGTTACTTCTAAAAAGAAAGGGAAAAGGGGCAAGGGAGAGAGAGAGTTCCTGGACCTGTAACCACTGATGAACAGTGATCATGGAGGTTTCTGCTATGGACAATTTTCTTAAAATAGAATTTCACTTAATCAAAAATTCACAATGCCATGAAATCTATGCTATCTTCTAAGGACTGTAGATATTTCATCATTCATTCGCCATATATGTGTGAACAAAGATAAATTTTAAAGAGCAACTATAAAATCAGAGTCCAGACTAACTTTGCACAACCATCTACTAGCAACAAATGACCAAAAGTATGGACAAGAAAAAGCATACACACAACAGGAATCTTCACAACCAAGGACAACATTACTAAATCTACCAAGGATATCTAAAAGGAAACTAGAACAACAAAGTAAATCAAACTAAAATCTCAACTTATGAGAGAAGAATCATGAAACATGAAAAAAAATCCAGAAATGCACCAAGGTCAATGTATTTCTATTGCAATTTCTACAACATGTCTTTACAACAACTCAACTCCTTAAAGAGAGGAGGAGACCCCTATTTATAGTTTTCAGAAAGAAAAATGAGAGGCTAAGATTTAATCTCGTTGTGTGGCCAAGACTCACTTTACACCAGGGTTTCACCTACCCCCAGATATATTACATTTTTTTAGAATATACTTTGTCCATATCCCTGTTTTGTCTTCTAGTGGCGGCACTATAGCATTTTTGTCCTTTTGTTGATTGCTCTTTGCCACAACTATTCCTTTAGGAATTCTTCATTAATAACAAGGTTGGCCTCCTACTTCTTTGAAGCTACATACTCTATGAATTTCAAGACCATTGACCGAAACTTGTCGACCTCAATGATGTCAAATCTCAACACCTGGTAGCTCCATTCCTTGGAATTATTAACAAGATTTTCCTAGTCCTTGTCATACTTGGCAATATGGTCTCTAAATAGCTCAGAATGGGCAACAAAGTTTATAAAATCTGTGGTAACCTCGGCTAACATCCCATCCTCCATCCTCTTTTGGAAGTGAGGTTTTATGCTTTCTAGATTGATCTTGATAGCAAGCACCTCATACCCTGTCATTAACCTCAGGTATCAGAAATAGTCCCCCCGGGCCTCCTTGGCCCATTCAATATCCGGAGTTACTCACTCAAGGACTTGTTCCATCCTCTCCTTCTGATGATTGAAGTCTCGCTTCCGCACATCCATTAACCAATGGTCATCGTCCCTGAAGGAAAACTCCTTTTCCCAAAGCCTCACTTGGCACTACGAGGATAGCCTCGATTTTCGGGTAAGCAACCCCATACTTCTTTCAGAACTCAATGCAGATTCACCTCATACCTTCAAGAGATGTTTGTAATTCTAAGAACTTGTTCGTTGTTCAAACAACCAAATTGATGCCCGTATTCCCAATATCCAAGACTTGTCGGAACCAGTTTTTCATGGTCTTGTCCAAGTTCCTTCTCCTTTCTAGCTTATTAATCTATTCTTTGGACAAAAACTATGGTGGGGCTGATGATGTGGTGGATTGTTCCTCTGGGGATGACCATTGTTGAATATAGGTCATCAAATCAGCCACCTGTGCCTTAAGCTTCTCCTTCGAAACCTTATCCTGCTGAAGGAGGTGTACCATTGTGGTGACTGATTCTTGGAGATGGTCAACCTAATGCTCTCTGCTGGCCACTCCCAAGTGAATGGTGGAAACATTGTAGCTTATTCCTTGTTCTCCAACCACCGACATAGCTATTTGTACATCCCTGGATCTGGAGGAATCTATCATTACCTTTGATATGATTCTAGGCCTTTTCTCCTTCTTGGTACCAATTTGAGCTCTAGCTAGTATTGCCTCTAGTCTTGCTTTCGGGTCCTTTAGGGTGAGAATTATCTTTTCAAGCTATCTTTCCAACCTATCGGGCATTGGGAACCCTTCCTTGGGTAATTCGTGTCAATCTTTGCTGTCCTCCACCCTGAGTTCAATGGCCTTGTCATTGAGGGTCTTCTGCTCAATCATTGTATCTTCCTTCTCCTCATCAGAATCTTGCATGAGCATTATGCGTTTGATAGGAGATTTGGTGGGTAATTGTTTATCAGGGTGGTCCTCCCCTTCAGAATCCATTTCTTCTTCATCTCGATCATGCCCAGGTTCTTCGGGTTTATCCTCTTGTCTATCTTCATGGAAGGATGCTTCTTCATCATGCTTGGGGGTTTGATCATGTCTTTCCGTAGGAGACCTACTACCCTCAGTCTTTGGAGAAACAACTCTTTCTTTAACCACAGGCTATCTTTTAGCCTCTTTGTCTTCAATCTCTTTAATTTTTTTGTCCCATTCTGCATCGAGCTCCGAATCAATGGTTTCTTGGATTATGTCTATGCCTAGACCTTCACTGTCATCACTGTAAGATTCATAGGCCACCTCATCGATCACCCGATGTTCATATATTGGGTGCTCATGATACTCAACTTGCTTATCTTCCAACCTCTTAGCTACCTCCAATTGTTGTCATTCCAGTTCATTAGAGATTTTAATTGTAGCCTCCATACTAGGCGGCTCTGTAAGAGGAGGAAGAACCGAGGTGCTAACCATTGGCTCGACAATCATAGCTTGCACCATTGGATTTGTAAACATTCCTGAAAGTTTAGACGACACATTCTGCATATATTTGACAAAGGATTCTGGGAGAGCAAGGGCAAGCATCACAATAGTAGTGGCGGTAGTCAGAAGAGAAAAGGAAGGAGACATGGAGGATGATGAAATTGGCGAGGTAGTGGTGAAGGATGAATCTGTCGATATGACCTACACGATTGGAGGAGTGGAGGCGAGGTGGACAACAATGTCCACTGTGGGCGGAGAGGAAGCAACTATTGCATGTGAAATGGGTGGGATGGTGGCAATAGGAGCAGCAGTTATAGCAACAGATGAAGCAGGCAAAGATCTTGGTGGATCAGCTTCCATCTCCTCGCCCTCATGGAGTGGATCTTCAGGTATTACTAGCATCTCAGTGACACTGCTCATTCTTCTATGCTTCTTAGGAGGCTTGCCCTCCGAGGGATTTGTTGCATACACTTTTGGGTTGGGTTGCTGCTCGTCAAATTTCTCTCTTCTTCAACTTGATAGATGGAGGGGACTTGGATGTTTGTCTAGTTTTAGTAGCACCCGCCCCACCATTAGAACTACTAGGTTCACTTTGGAGCCCCTTAAATGTCAAGGTGACTCCCTTCTTCTTCAAACGAGCAACCTACCCATCGATCCATTCCTTTGTTCGAGCCTCAACGGGCTTGGTAAGAATGTCAAGGTCATCAACCTCTTGCTCATTCCAATCAATTAAAGGAAATGGTAAATTTTCAATAGCACTATATCTTGGGTCGATCACTGTGCTCTCCTCTTCTTCAAGTTGATTTGGGACCAAAAACAGGTTCACCCTTTTCACGTAGTATGCGATCATACATATATAATGTCCCACCCATACTTCAAGGTCATCTTTTCAATTAGCCTAGAAATCCTCGACATGGTGGAGGTGGGCATAATCTTGTCCAAGTGATTTCCTAATGTGGCCATATGGGTCCACCCGTGGTCTAGCCGTATGTGGCCTGAAGTGGTACTCAACCAACTCCTTCTCTGAATTGCCTACGTATTGGGAGGTATGAAATTCATACATTCCATGGCCGAGTGTGAGGGGATAAGGGGTCCCCGCCAGATGTTTACTACTTAGAATGTTTTGTATATGTCACAGCTGTCAAGATAGTTCCAATAGTATAATTTGGTCATTAGGGTACTAGGGTAGCTTGTTCAACCTTTTGGAGAATCCTTGGGTGCAAATGTAGGTGAACTTGGGAAACTGGATGAATAGGAAGGCATAATGCTTAAGGAGGGCCCTAACACTATGAGAGAATCTTCTCTCAAAATCACCTCCAAGCAGCCAAATGATGTAGGTGATAAAGGCATCATTCACCCTACAATAATCCCTCTTGAAATTTATGTACTGCAGTTGAGGGTACTTGTCATATGGTTTGAGCTCTCTTCCTAGCATCTCATTGGGCACTATGGATAATCCACTATAATACCGTCGATCAGAAAGCGAATATACGAAGTAGGACGTCATATAGAATTTGGATATCTTCTTCACATTAACGAATTTCTCATGGAAGTAATTATTGATTATCTCCCCCAAATAGAACGCGGTGTCCTCCCCACAGAGAATTTGTTCAACAAAATACATCATCCATTCCTAGAAGAAGGCTACAGCAAGAAGGCTCATTATTATGCTCAGTAAGGTAACTAGATCATGGTAGTCCTCAAAGAAGTCACTGTGGTAGAGCTCCTAAGGAACCTTGGTAGCACTGCCCCGCCTCTCCTTCAACCAATACTAGTTGATCAACTTCTTGCACCTAAAAGGATCCTCATCCCACAATGCCTTGCACTCCTGAATAGTTGGGGTTTCCATGCTTTCGAAGATGGGTATGTGGAAGCTTTTTGTTATCTCGAGAGGGGACATATTGGCCAAGATGTTGCCATCTTTGTCCACAATTTTTCTTGTTTCAAGTTGGTACGCCTCCCTGTAATCCATTACCAGTTCAAGGGCAATCAAGGTAGGAGGGAAACCCATAGCCTTAGCAAGTCCAGTGCTTTTGATCAATCTTGCATTATCAGTCTTTGGCTCTATCTTGACTCTTTGTGTGAAATCATCAATATCAACATGCCCAATATTGGTGTATGTGATATCCCTCCAACTAGTTGTGACATTGGAGTGCAATGGCACTCCCTGGAATTGGTACTCCATTTGATCTTTGTCCTCCTTACCTCAAGGAGTTTTGGCAGTTCTTTTCCCTTTATCCTTGGCTACCCTAGAGGGTTTTGCACTAGATTCCATAAATCTTGCACAGAGAGACGAGAGTTAGCAAAATTAAATATGAGGATGTAGCCTCGAACAAACCCCTGCAATTCAAGGTTAGATCCATAATTGCCACTTAAGAAAAGTCTAACACTTGATAATAATAACACTAGAAGGCAAATGGGTGACCCAGGCCCCAGTGGCCAAACTTCCTTTGGCAGAATGTTGTTTGGAAGGGAAAACAAGGCAAGGCATCCCAAATGACTTCTCCCTATCTTGGATTTTCTTAACAAAGGGGTCATGTGGGAGAAGGTCAATTTTAAGCACGTGGGTCAAAATTCGTTTTCAATTTGGAGGCCATTTGAGCCACCATTTAGGAATTTGGGCCTGAGCTGTAGGAAAGCTATCAAGGGTTGGTTGTTTGAAATAGCACTGGTCAAATGATATTCTGGGGGCAGGGTTTTGGAGTTTGGGCCACAGGGGTTGGGAAGCTATTTTAGGATAGCCACATGGAACAATGAAGCACAGACTGAAGTCTGGGATGAGCTTCCCAGCGGATCAGAACCGAGGTAGGTTCATCAGCTTATCCAAAAATTCAGAGGTGAATCGAGGTTCGGGGCTCAGTGTCCAGGAAGGAAGACAAGTTCAGCCGTTTGGGATGGAGGAAGAAAGATGAAGCTTCGGGGATGGAAGTCTAAAGGCCGGAGTCCGAGCGGGGTTTGGGCTTATAATTTCTTTTATTAAAACATGCAAAGCGAAAGGGAAATCGGGGTCTGAGAGCCGAGAAGATGTCGCGTGGCTGTTGCATGGAATGACAGATCAGAGACGGCGGCCCAAGAATGGAAGTTCAAGGGCCGGAGTCCGAAGGCAACTCCGAAATTTGATTTTTATTACAAGTTTCAGACGGATTTTGCAAGCTCGGGGTCTGAGATCTGGGAGGACGTTAGGGGAAGGCCGAGTCAAATGGTGAAAGGGATAGGGAACTCCGAGGTATGGAACCCAGGAGGAGCTTCACCATTAGAGTGATTTTGGCTAAGTTTATGCCATGACCGGAGAGAGGCTCGAGCCCGAACGATGTGGTTGCCTACCCCGAAGAAAAATGATGGGATGACATCATTTCGATTTTCGATTTGGACCTCCTATGGGATGTTTTTTCAATTTTCAAACTTGGGGGTTTTAAGTTGAGGCGCTATTCTACTAGATTCCTAGTCCTTTTCCCCCTTGGTTTTTAGTCTTGACTTACGGATTTGGAAAAAGGAAAAGACAGTCAGATGATGATCCTACCTCGGGGGCCCGAAGAAGCAAAATAGTGAATCCTTGAAGAACGGCGAAGTTGAAGTCTGGGCATGGAGGCAGAGATTGCTGGGGTCGTACCATGCTCTTTAGTTCTCCTAACATGAGAAAATGACAGGTCAAAACCATTTAAATAGCCCCTAAGTACAATTAATACCCCATAACGAATGTTGGTACAGTGGCAGTTTGGGTAGGTGAGTTTAAATTTCTAGGACGACGATGGGAGAACCGGAGCCTGAGAGTCAAAGGGACATCGGAGGATAGCCGTTGGAAAATTTGCCAAGTAAAATCAAACAGCGAAGAGAACACCGGGGTCAGAGGTCCAGGAGGATGAAGGTTGATGGCTATCCACAACAACAAAGACCATGAGGAGACCCAAGAGGGGAATCCCGAAGGGTCAGGTCCGGGAGGCCGGGAAGATGTGAGGGCACAACCGTCAAGTTTTGACAAGTGATGCAGATGACCATTGAAACACCGAGGTTTGAAGAATGGGAGGATGTTGATGGTCGGCTGTGTGGAATGACAAAGCCAAAAGGGAAACCCGGAAAGGGAAACTCGAGAGAGTAAACCTGAAGGGTCGGGCCCGAAGGGTCGCACAGATGCCAGAAAGGCAAACTGACAAAGAAAATCCGAAAGGGCTTAAGACAACAAATTTCAGAGGGGAAAAATATGGTCAACCTAAAATGAGACTTTGGAGAACATGTTGACTGTCAAGGACACCAAAATGGGGCACACAAAATGAGGCGAAGCAAAAAGGACCCAACAATGCAAAAGGAAAGAGAGGGTCCCCGTTCAGAATGGGGTGTGTGTGCAATAGGCACAAAAATGAGCATGTTCCCTAATCCACAAGAGAGGAAACAAAAATGTAGAGAAATGTAGAGCAATTCTATTTCTACCAGACAACCTTCTTCACAAACAAACACATTGTCAAATACATCTTTCACTGCAGAACGATCTAGAACCTAAAACTTTGGATATAACACCTATAAACACCTTTGATCATCATATCCAACCTGTACAAGCATATCTTCAACCATGAAGAAATATTAAACTCAACATAGAACATACATTTGTTACCCTGTACACTTCTTTTATTCAAATTTTCTCAAAAGAACTTGGAAGCCAAATGAGCCAGTTGTATCAACAACGCCACAAACACCTTCTCATCATGGATACACTAGAGGTTGAAATCAAACCATGATACAAATGACAACATAGTGCAACACTCTCAACAATTCCAACAATCTCCACACTAGGGGTTAACATCAATGTGACATTAAAGCACAACACATCCACACTTGACATTGATGAAAAAAATACCAATGATCTCCACACTAGGGGTTGACATCAATGACAAAATTAATGACAACACCAACAATCTTCAACAACCTCTACAAGACTTCAAAAATCTCCCCCTTTGTCATCGATGGCACCGCCTATGCTAAAAATCCATCAACATTAAAAGTAACTCTCCATTAAGTAGCACTCCCCCTTACTGGGACATCTCTTACTCTTCACACTCTCTTTATGTACCTCTTCTTTATAGACTTCTTCTCCCCCTATGTGAGGATTTCTTCAAACATTACACTCCCCCTGTGCTTTTTAGATCATACTCTCCCCCTTTGACATCAATGGAAAAGGGAAGCTAGATTCACCCTTTGACACCACCTACATACTTCACATTAGGCAACACCTACAAGTTTTACTTGTTTTGCATTGCTCTCTCTTCTACTTACAAGGTTATGCTCTTTCAATTGCTTTAGATAGGGACACAAGATGCACTAATAGAATTTGACAAATAAATGACTAGGTGATTAAAAATTTTAGTCACAACAACTAAAAATGATTAAATTCTACTCATTTTTTGTAACTTAGCTACAAATGAGTAAATAATTGACTAATTTGGTTGTTGACTAAAAAATTATTTAGTCACAAAAATGAAAATGACTAAATACTTCGTCATCAAATCCAAATTAGAAAAAAAATTTATAAAACAATTTGGCTGGAATTATTGGCGTGATGTATTCATGTGCGTGATGTATTGGTGTGATTATTCACGTTCATTGAAGATTTATTCATCTTGCTTGACCTCGCTTCATTCATTAGCCTGGCATGAGGTATTTTGATCAGTTATAGCAGCTACTTGCATGGGTGATAAGGATTCAAAAAGGACCTGGAGACTTCTAAAAAGGCAAGAAAGGGCAAGGAATTTGGAGTTTGCTGCAACAAATTTGAATTCACCAAGGCCCTTTGTAGCAAAATCAGATTTGGGGACACCCTTTGTAGTGAATTCAGAGGTAATTCAAAACCCTCATTACATTAAACAAAAATTCAAAACGCTCATTACAATCTACTACTCTTAATAATGTTCTATTGCTCTTAATAATGTTCTTTACAATGTTTCCATTGTTATGCTTCATAATGTGTTCGAGCTAAATATAATAAAATTTGGGTGTCAGTGCCAAAATAGATTTTCCTCAAACAATTTTGATACATTTTCATTGCAAGCGCAAATTGTCCTTGTGTAAAGTAAACATGTCCTAGATTTACCCGTGGACATCAGGCATCTGAACAAAGATGTTTCCTACAATAGCTTCTTGTACCTGTGTAAAGATTTCCTTTGCAATATCAAATTGACCCCTTTCAACTAGCACAATGGCTGCCCCATTTGCAGCATAAACATTTACTAGTCTTTATGCCAACAGTTCACAATGGCTGCCCCATTTCAACATAAAATTTTTCACTACAAGCGCAAGCTATCCTTGTGGAAAGTAAGAATGTGCTAGATTTACCCACACATCAGGTATTTGAAAAAAGATGTTTCTTGTAGTAGCTTATTGTACCTATGCAAATTTCCTTTGCAATATCAAATTGACTCCTTTCAGCTAGCACAATGGCTGGCCCATTTGCAACATAAACATTTCCTAGTCTCTATGCCAACACTTAAGTGGACCCTTTTATGACATTAAGATCCTCTTGAGTTATTATTATACTCCTATTTTCAAAGAGAAAAATCCCCAAGGCCCGTGGGAAATGAACGATGATCATTTGAGTTTCAAGCTGGTTTCATTTCAAAAAGGGGACATTACATTGTACAAGATTTGTTTAACAACAGAATAATTTAATCCACTTGTTTGGGACTGTAAAATAAAAATAGATGAATTAATCTATTTTCAATTATAGGTTCTTTTAGTCTAGAATTTGATAGAAAGATAAAGCATAATACATTGAAGGACACATAAAATGTTCTAAAATAAAGACTAAAATAGGTTGCCCATAAAAAACAAGAAAGAGGAAAAATAAAAAGATAACATACAAATGATTCATTTGAGGTTTTTGATAAGATCTCATTTAACTATGTCAAATGGATTTGGAAGGGACAAAGCATATTTGATTGAATAAAAATTTGAGGTAGCTTATCCATCATTATTATATGCATCATCTTCTCTTGGAATCTGTTTCTACAATGCACCAAGCCTAGAATTGATTGGGGATGCACTTAAGGTGGATAAAAACTCATTAGATGCTTTATGTATGCTTGGAAACATGGAACTAAAAGCAAATGATTGGCTTAAAGCAAAAGAAACAATTAAAGTAGCACACAAACTTGTCTTGGTTGAGGAAGCAAAACAAAATGCTCATGAAGAACGAAGGATTTGGATAGAAAGGAGAAAGCAAGAGGAAAAAATTCAGTGGGTGATGCAACAAGAGGAGAAATTCGAATGTGTGAAGGAATTATGGAAGAGTAAGCATAAGGACAAGGATGATGATGATGATGAGGCTGGTCAGTCTGAGAAGAAACAAAAGAAGGGAAAGAAGAAAAAGAAGAAGGATAAGGACCACACGACTTATGATTCTTATATGGAGTAACTTGATGATGCCATGGAAGATGAGGCAAATCATATGAGTAACAAGGAACAAGATGATGCAGAAAATGCCCAAGATCTTCTTGTAGCTGCAGGTCTAGAAGACTCTGATGATGGCAAGACAAATTCTCCAGTTTCAAAAAAATCAGGAAGGAGACATGCATACTCTGATTCTAAAGATGAAGGACCATTGCAAAAATAGAGTCTGAGAGAAGATCCATATGATGTTGATGTCTAGGCTTCCTGATATTTAACCAAACCTAGCTCCTATTTTCCAAGATAAAAATCCCCAATGCCCATGGGAAATGAATGATGAGCATTTGAGTTTCAATTGATTCCAAGAGAAGATGATGCATACAATGACGATGGATAGGCTACGTCAAAATTTTAGTCAATCAAATATGCTTTGTCCCTTCCAAATCCATTTGAAATAGTTAAATGAGATCTTATCAAAAACCTCAAATGAATCATATGTATGTTATCTTTTCATTTTTCCTCTTTCTTGTTTTTATGGGCAACCTATTTTAGTTTGTTGAAACTCAAATTCTCATCATTCATTTCCCATGGGCCTTGGGGATTTTTATTTTGGAAAGTAGGAGCTAGGTTTGGTTAATCTCAAGAAACCTATACATCATCATCATATGGATCATCTTCTCTCAGACTCTATTTCTATAATGGTTCATTATCTTTAGAATCAGAGTATGCATGTTTTCTTCATGATTTTGTTGAATTTGGAGAATTTGTCTCACCACCATCAGAGTCTTCTAGACATGCAACTGCAAGAGGATATTGGGAATTTTCTACATCATATTGTGCCTTTTCACTCATAATTTTCCTCATCTTCCATGGCAACATCGGGTTCCTCCATAAGAATCATAAGCCTTGTGGTCCTTATCCTTCTTATTTTTCTTCTTTCCCTTCTTTTGTTTATTCTCAGACTGACCAGCCTCATGATCATCATCATCCCTGTCCTTACACTTACTCTTCGATAATTCCTTCACACATTCAAACTGCTCCTCTTGTTGCATCACTCACCAAAGTTCTTCCTCTTGCTTTATCCTTTCCATCTAAATCCTTCGTTCTTCATCAACTTTTCATTTTGCTTCATTAGCCAAGACAAGTTGGCATGCTACTTTAATTGTTTATTTTGCTTTAAGCTAGTCATATGTTTTCAATTTCATGTTTCCAAGCATACATAAAGCATTTGATGAGTTTTTATCCACCTTAAGTGCATCCCCAATCAATTCTAGGCTTGGTGCATTGTAGAAACATATTCCAAGAGAAGATGATGCATACAATGATGATGGATAAGCTACCTCAAAATTTTAGTCAATCAAATATGCTTTGTCCCTTCCAAATCCATTTGAAATAGTTAAATGAGATCTTATCAAAAACCTCAAACGAATCATTTGTATGTCATCTTTTCATTTTTCCTTTTCCTTGTTTTATATGGGTAACCTATTTTAGTCTTTATTTTAGAACATATTATGTGTCCTTCAATGTATTATGCTTTATCTTTCTATCAGATTCTAGATTAAAAATTTAGAAGAACCTATAATTGAAAATAGATTAATTCATCTATTTTTATTTTAGTCTCAAATAGGTGAATTAAATTATTCTGCTATTAAACAAATCTTGTACAATGTTATGTCTCCTTTTCAAAATGAAACCAAGTTGAAACTCAAATGCTCACCATTCATTGCCCATGGGCCTTGGGGATTTTTCTCTTGGAAAATAGGAGCTAGGTTTGGTTAAAGATCAGGAAGCCTAGACATCATCATCATAAAGATCATGTTCTCTTGGACTCTATTTCTACAATGGTTCATCATCTTCAGAATCAAAGTATGCATGTCTCCTTCGTGATTTTGTTGAAACTGGAAAATTTGTCTCCCCATCATCAGAGTCTTCTAGACCCAAAGTTGCAAGAAGATCTTGGGAATTTTTTGCATCATCTTGTGCCTTATCACTCATATAATTTACCTCATATTCCATGGAAGCATCAGGTTCCTCCATATAAGAATCATAAGCCTTGTGGTCCTTATCCTTCTTTTTTTTCTTTTCCTTCTTTTCTTTCTTCTCAGATTGACCAACCTCATCGTCGTCATCATCCCTGTCCTTACAATTACTCTTCTATAATTCCTTCACACATTCAAATTGATCCTCTTGTTGCATCACTTTCCGAAGTTATTCCTCTTGATTTCTCCTTTCCATTTGAATCCTTTGTTCTTCACCAACTTTTTTGTTTTGCTTCATCAACCAAGACAAGTTGGTGTGCTACTTTAATTATTTCTTTTGCTTTAAGCCAATCATCTATTTTTAGTTTCATGTTGCCAAGCATACATAAAGAATTTGATGAGTTTTTATCCACCTTAAGTGCATCCCCAATCAATTCTAGGCTCAGTTGGATCTCATTTTGAGCCTAAGCCATGGGTGCAAGATGTAGATATGCATCCACATAATCAGGAAACTTGAACAATTTTAGCCTACATAAAAGATTTACTTTTTCAGTATCATGTAGTTGTTCAAACAACCTAGCAAGATTAAATAGTGTTGTGACTTTATCCCATGGTAACTCAAGTGAAACACCACCTTCTTCTAGTCAATGGAAGAATTCCATATCCTTAAAGTGCATAGAAAAAACTATAGAATTGGCACTAGGGATTTTTTTTATGAATTCAACCCAAATTCCATTTCCTAATGCCTCCATAAAAGTTTGTTGATCCAACTCTAGTTCATCACACTTAAAATGAAGAACCCCAATGTTGTTTAACAATTCAATGGGTACTTCTTCTCTGCTCTTCTTCAGAAGAGACTTTATTGTCTTAAGAGAATCTAAGGTTGCAATGGGGTTTGTCGATATTAATAACTCACCCATCTTGATAAATGCATGGGCATCACGTGGATCTATGTGAGTTTACTTTCTTAAAATTTCCAAAACCTTCTCTACCTGCCCTTGTTGAGCATATATATGGCCTAAAAATTTTAAGCTCTCATAGTTCTCAGGGTGGACCTCTGAAACCTTTTCAAAATTTGAGAGAGAACTCTTAAGATCTCCCAGCTTCAATTGAACCTATCCACAAAATCTTGTCGCCTCTGGCTTTCCTTGATTGATGCCATGTAGTAGCAACCAGTGGTGTCATAATCACCTTTACTATGATAAGATCATGCAAGATTATAATATGAATGAGATTTCATGAGAGGGTGGTTAGTTGAAACAAGATTAGTCTCAATCAACTGTTCCACAAGAAAATGCTGCCCAATTAAGAAAAAATGGTTTGCTAAATGATTCAATGCCATTGCATAGTACGAGTATAATTCAAAGGCTCTACGCATATTTTCCATTCCTTCATGAACACTACATTTTTCACTAACTATGAGAATCCTACAACTAAAAAATGCATAAAACTGACCATGAAGATTTTTCCCCATTTCAAACAACAAAATTGCAAAAAAAATGCATTTAAAACTTGCACAAAAATGCAAATAACATTACATTGATTTTTGTGCCAAAAAAAACATGATACCATAGCTTGTTGCTTACTATTATGCTTTGATAGATTTTTTCCAAGCATCCATAGCTTGTTTGAAATCACTTGTTTTAGGCTTTTTGCCATAACAGCAAGGCAGAGAACTATTTGATAAAATGCTTTGGTAGACATGTGTGAAAAATGTGGTAGCATAGACAAGGAAATGAACTTTGGAAAAAATGCCTCAAAGAAATGTGGTCTCATGGTGATGGAATGCCATGACGAATGCCATGACAAGCGAATTGCTATGGATTGTCATGGAATTCCATCACCATGAGACCATATTTATTTGAGGCATTTTTTCAACCAGTTCACTGCCTTGTCTATGCTATTGCTTACTATTATGCTTTGATAGATTTTTTCCAAGAATTCATAGCTTGTTCGAAAGCACTTGTTTTAGGCTTTTAGCCATAGCAACAAGGTAGTGAACTATTTGATAAAATACTTTGGTAGACAATATGTATGAAAAATGTGGTAGCATAGACAAGGCATTGATCTATTTGAAAAAATGCCTCAAAGAAATATGGTCTCATGGAATGCCATGACAAGAAAATGCAATTGGAGGCTGCTCCTAGTTATTAGTTATGCAATGTGAAGTAATTGCATAACTGCTTAGGTTAACTTTGTAAAAACTATATTGTAATTGAATTGTTTTCATCTATCAACATCTAGTTATTAGTTATGCACCACCAAGTAATGCTTTGAGTTAGAAAGATGTGAAATGCAATGTAATCAACAATGCAGATGATTATGAACAAATAATTGATACCAATTCATAATATACCCCTATATTCCAACCTAAAATATATAAAAATCCAATCAACACAGTACTATCAACAAATAATTGAGACTAAAATTTGAGCACTAGATTAAATCTTCTTGTCCATTGATTGGTTCAAATAGATATTAAAATATACCATAAATCTCCTCATATATGTTTCTATAAATGCCTATGATGATGATATCAAAATTCAGTCTTGGTTTCTTTTTTATAAGAAGCAACAAGCTTTAGATCGTTACAAAATATGGCATCTTTTCAAAATTCATGCCTCTTTGTTAAACTAAAATAAACATTAGTTTTTTCTTAAAACATAAAACAAAGAAAGTAAATAACTAATAAAGTCCACACCACTCGTGACACCATAGTCCGTTAATCTCCATAAGGCACTTGTGATCACTGAAGATCTGTTCAAAGTCCTTTCACCATATTAGTGTATTTGAATGTGTGGTTCTTCCACTATGACAACCCTAAGGCCTATTGATCGGGGGGAGGATCCATATACCTCTACTCCCACTTGTACACTATATAATCATGTGGCCATTTGTATTCTTGAATTTTCAATATATTTGCAAGGTGAATCTTCCATCGTTTGTCTAGTAAATCCCTGCCATCCATGATAAACTTAGAATATCTAGCATCCAACACTATTACTCCATCCATAATTAAGTCGAACCTGCCAAGACTCAACTCACCATCCTTTTATATGTGAGTGATGCACCGTGGAACAATCTAGCCAAATTCACTCTTCTATTCATTGAGGTCCTTCAAATGGTCATCATCTTTCAATAGTTTCGGCACAAACCACTGATTCGGAGTATGAAATGAATATATTCTTGTTTTTATCTTTTGGTCCTCTCCTTGCATATATTAGAATTCATCTATAACTATTTTGTCCATCTAATTTATAGGTTTTAATGTTGCAGGAGCCTCAATACTCCTCTATAAGATTATGCACAAGGTTACCAATGTGTGGTGTATGGGCTACTAGTTCTTAAAAAGGGGATCCAGTATGGGTAGCTGTGTTTTCATCTAATCAATTGTCTATGTCAGTGAGCTATAGGAATCATACACACTTTCCAACTTACCCACAATTAGCTCTATCCTATCCTCAAGGACCTTCTCTAAAACATTATAGATTTTATTATTCACTCTTTCCTTACCCTCATTGTTGGTTTTCTTTAACTCTTCAATCTCCTGTCTAAGAATGCTCACTTGTTCAGTAGAAGCACTTTCTATATGAACTAGTGGATCAGGAGGATGCTAGCATAACATTATTTCCTTGTTCTATGAGGGTCCTATTCCTTTCAATTGTTCCTTCAACTTCACATTTTCCATGAATAATTTATTGAATTCATCATTTAAATTTTTTTGTTCCTTTTCATACTCTCCCAATCTAGCTTTGATCTCCTTAATTGTAGCTTAGGTGAACATAGTTGAATGAATTGTCATGGTTGTAGCTTCTAGAGGAGATGTATCCTTTAATGTTTTCACCATAGTTTTCCCTTTTATTTCCTACACTACATCTAGTAACCTTGGTTTTTGTGTACTCTTTTGTTTGGCCTAGAATGCCAAGGTTTCAATCTTAGGGTTATACCCTATGCCACTTACCCCTTCATTTGAGTCAAAATCAACAATCAACATTTGGTCCTCCTGTGTTCTCACTTGATCAAGTAGAAACATTTTCTTTAATTCCATACCAGGGACAGTAAGTATATTACTTTTCAAAATCATCTCTTTAGCCTCTTGTGGGCTGACATCAATATTATCAATCCTTAATTAATTAAAAGTTTGGGCTACTATCTGGTCATGTTGGGATTCTTTAGCTCCCATCTTATTTATTTCAACCCTTGCTTCAAACTCTCTCATTTTTATCTTAATCCAAAAGTCTTTAAATTCAAGGGTTTTAATAAATTCATCATCTTCCAAGAACTTGTGAGCTACAACTACCTTGTCATCCTCATGCATTTCTCTTTCTCCTGGTACCTCAATATTGGATCTAGCTTCAAGCCTATGGGCTTCATTTTCAAGCATAGGTTGGTCCACTTCAACATCATCCTTGAAATGTCTTAACACATTAATTGCTTCTTCTGTGTATCCAACCTCCTCACTTATTTCATAGGAAACAAGTGGCTCTATCACTTGTGTCTTGATTTTTAGAAGGTGGTTGTTTAGGAGGTGATCCTGGAGAAGCATGACATACTAAAATAGTATCCAGAGCTGGTTCTATAATTACAATACCACTTGGCCTTTTGGGAGACAATTTGGAAAGTCGCCCCTTATCTACTGCAATCTTTAATAGTTCATAAAACTCAATTATCATATCAATCCTCTTGATAGGATTTGCTTCCTCTACGAAATATCCCAATAAATCAATGTGCTTCGTCTTTCTATCTTCCTCAAGCCTTCTCGTAACTTCCCATTTTCTCCTCCTCTCATATACCTATTAAGGAGTGGAACAATTTTTGATTACATATTCATAGTCAATTTGGTGAGTAACCATAGTCTTGGTAAGGATGGTGCATCTTACAAAATTATGTGACCCTCAGGGTCAAAAGCTCATCCCTTTCTAGACTATAAAGAGTACCTTGATTTTAGATAATTTTGCAACTCTTCAAGTGTATCAGATCCCACTAATAGTTCCAAACATGTTGTCAAATTGGGTAGAAATGTACCCTTCATTTGTTTACTAATGAAATCCTTTTCCATCCATAGAATCTACCACATGAACTATAAAAAGGCTAATCGAAGTGGGAAAAACTTTGGAAGTATATGTGGGGCATGTGGGAATCCATAAATATTGATTATTGTTGTATTTGGTAGGAAAAACCAATCATCGAAGTTATGAGTATGGCCTTGCTCAGGTTTCAAATCCAAAGGTCTTAACAATTGTAGCACACATGTGTGTAGTCTTGGTGGTTGGTGGCCAAGAAATCTCATAATTCTATACACAAAGTCATCATGGAATATCACATAATTTGAATTCATACATTTGTTGTCTCATATATAACATCATAGTTGCACTTGCAAAAAATTCCCCTGCTTGTCAATCTGACCGAAACACTTCCTTTTGGTCCATCTATCTTTATTATGGTATAATATCAGGTGGCACAATAAAGAATATTGCCTAAATGTTATGGGGGATTTATTTTCCCTGACATGCAAAAATTATTCATGAAATGCTTTCTCAAGATATGAGGCAAAATCATATTCAATGTTCATCTCAGGGTTTTGAATCCTCATAGCCATCATCATTAAATTGATTGGAATTCTCTCTTATGCATCTATCCCAAGTACTTGATAGAGAGCAAAGTAGGTTTTCTTGAAATAGAATTAGAAATATGAGACTTCAAATGGTTCAGTAGAAGAAGGGGATATAGGAATCACCCTGTTGTTCACACCCCTTTTCATGTAAATGGGGATTTCATCACTTCTATGGGTTTTCCTCAATCTAGGATATTCTTCTTTACTTCTGTGTAAATCAATTTTAGTCAGGGCTTGTTTGTTTAGGTCAAAACATTCAATGATGGCCGCTTTAGTTAGCACAACTAATGGTGAACCATCTGGTAATCTCACAGACCTAGTAGTAGGATGATAACTCTAAGTCAATACTCTAATGAACTCTACATCTATAAAAAAATTTGGGACAATTAACTTGGCCAAATCTAATGCCCATGGATTTGACACTAGAATCTTGCCCTCCATTTTGTCATTAAATTACCAGAACAATTCCCACTTGGAGATAGGGATAAGGGAATCTCTACAACCATGAGCCACATCATTAAAAACATTCTTAAATCCTCTCTCAATTGATTCAGGGAGTATATCCATGATAGACTGGTGTAAGGACCTCTTTTTAACCTTAGATTCTTCATTTTTAGTTTGAGGTTCTTTCTTCTTGGGCGACATGGTGTCCTATTTAGTTTCAAGTTATTTATTCTTGGGCAACATGATGTTTAACTATCTTACTTCTCCTAGTGTATCTAAAATGTAGGATTCCAAACAATATTCTACTCGTAAAACTTAATTCACAGTTTAACTATCTTACTTCTCCTATACTTCTAAAATGCAGAATTCCAAACAATCTTGTACTCATAAAAATTAATTCACAAAAGTTTTGTGCACTTACCCAAGTTATGATGGTTGCAAAGCTTAACCTCCTTGAACTCCCAACTCCCCACATGATAATTTCTATAAATGAGTGCAAAGAGAATGTTGAATTCTTGGTTTAATGGCTTTTGAGCTCAGTCATGTCAACATTAATATCAACCTTATGCCAAATATTTTGCTCATAGTTGAAGTTTGAACATGCACCATTGATTTTACAAGATCAGATGGATGATATGATTCATGCATTTAATACCGCTTTATCACCACCACTTTCCTTAACTACCACGGGATAGAGGGGTATAAATAGCTATACCACATGCTTCTTTGTATTTCACCACGGGGTAGCGGGATCCTTACCTCTATACCGCAAGCTTGACTAGTTTAACCCATAGTACTACGGTTTACATTAATAGTTATCGCCATACTGCATGCTTCGTCACATCCTTCTGTGGTATAACGGTTCATACCAGCCTACCACACACCTTTATGATCTTCCTCACAGGATGGCGAGTTATTCCCTGCTATACCGCACCCTTCATTTTTCCTTCTCGTGATATGGTGGTTTATGATGTATTTAAATTCTCTCATACCGCCCAACTGCGTCCTCATCATAGTACTTCCACAGTATGGAGGTAAACATATTCATGTTGTCTGTTACACACTGCCATCCTTCCAAGGGTTTAGATTATTGTTGTGGGATCACATTAAGGGACTGTTAAGGGATTTGGAAATTTTTTAGCTAGACATGTTTTTGCTTAAGTATATATATGATGAATTTTTGGCTTTGTATAGGTCTTTCAGTGTTAGTCAGACCTAAAAATTTTATAGGTTTCGTAAAAAAAAAAGGAATATAAGGGTCAAGGCTCAGGTCATGGAGGTCAAGGTTAATTGTGATGATGGAACTAGGCAAACTTTTAAGGTTCTAACGCACCTCATGATGAACTAGACTATGTTTTTCCTTCATTCTGCTTGTGTTATGTTTTTATGAGTTCTTGTCTTGTGAATTTATCCCTAAGGAAAATTTGTTTGATACCTATAATTGTAAACATCTTCTTGGTTTTTGACTGCAAATTCTTTTTAATATGTAAACTGAATTCTATTTTAAGTTTTCATTTGTAATCACTGGATAGAAAAGTCAACAATTATCAACTTATGAACTCAATAAAGTTTTATTGATTCAAGTTGTTGATTTATAGATTATTGTTTATTTGGACTTCAGGAAATTAATACAAGGATTGTAAGGCAAAAATTAGATGATAGTGATCATAATGTTCAAATTCTAGAGACAAAATATGAGCGCGCGCGTACTAAAAAAGTGGCCAAGAATAATTTTTTTTTTTTAGTGTTGGTTTGAAAAGGCAAGTTGTAAATCCACTAAGTAGTATATTATTTGTTTAATAGTGTTTGATCAAATTTTATAGGCAAGAGCTTTATGTATATAAGACATAATATGATATTTTTTGTTTGTTTTATAGGCAACAAAAAGAGTGCAAACAAAATATGGAGAGAAAAAGAAGGAAAAAACATACAGTGTTGCCATCTCGTAGAAGCCAATGCTTTTGTGATTCAACAAATGCAGTTGGTATAAATGATAGTTGTGATGATGTGCAACCTGGTATAACACATGGTGATGTGCAGCCTAATATAGCACATGGTGATGTGTAGCATGATATAGCACATGGTGATGTGCAACCTGATATAGCACATGGTGATGTGTAGCTTGATATAGCACATGGTGATGTGCAACATTGTGATGATCTCTTAGGACTAATTCTAAGAGATATTATTGAAAAACATTAGGGCAAAGGAACAACAGGTCTACAAATGAATTTTTCAACATTAAAGTATGTGTTTAATAATGTGGAATCCACGAAGACCGGTACTGATCTACCTACTCATGCCACACCTGATGTGGCCAAGGAGCATGAAGTTCTGGTTAATGAAAGTCATGAAGAGAGACCGCTTGCATCTATTGTGCCTCAAAGTGCACCTGTTGCATCTAGAAATTTTGATGGAACTAGTGGATCAGCCAGAAATATTGGTAGTGGTAATTTAATAGAATATTTGGATTCTTTTTTCAAAAGACAAATATTGAGTCAAGATTTGTACAGATCTACTACGAGGAATGCAAAAGAAATAAATTTAGAAGGCAAGAATCCATTCTTCCTTGAGGTATCGAGAGATGGTGAGCCCATTGGGCCAAGTGTTGCAAACTGTGCCACCGAGTTAGGTGTAAGATGTAGGGCCCATTTGGATATTTTACAAATCAAATTTTGTAGAGAAAGATCCATGAGCTGTGGAAAATGTTATAGAAAAAATGGAAAGTTATTTTGAGACTACTAGTGAACAAATATTTAGAAAATATTACAAGAAAAGGATGGGAGTTTTGATGAACAATTATAGATACAGTTGTAGAAAAATAATAATGTTGGGAAAAGAGAGGTTTGACTCCAGTCTATCTCCCAAAGAGTGGGAGGCATTGAGAGAAAGTATGCATTCCAAACTTGAATATTTGGTAAATAGTAACAAAGGAAAGAGAGCAAGAGATAATGTGAGGACTGGATATACATTTGGTTGAGGTGGGTTGCATGTCAAAATGGAAAAAATTGTAGTAAGTGTATGGATTTTTGGTTCAATTTACATTGTGTTATTTATTTTGATTTTTTATTGAACTGACTATAGTTTTAAATTGATATTGTATTTTAGGTGGAAAACAGTAATAGAGAAGCAGGTGTAGAAGATATTGTCAATTATATGGAAAAACTAGATGCTAGTAAATCTAAGAGTAGGATGAAGTTGAAATCAAGTTCGTCAACAGAGATTTCACAACCATCTATTCAATGCCTAGTAGGAGCCTTTTTAGATCATGTCAACTCATATGAACTAGGGTACCAAAAGGTAATGAGTTGCATATTAGGTCTTAGTTAGCAAGTTATGCAATTGGTTGAAACCATTAACCCTATGGTTTTTGCATGGAATGAGCATAAATCCATGGATTTAGATGAGGTAAGAGGCTCTAGTGATCTCATTTCTTCTTGTTTGGCAGTTCGATATACAAATGCCTCTTCATATGTAGATTATTAAAATCTGAGCGTAGGAGAATCCAACCTAGTTTCTTTATTGTTGGAGTGATCTAGAAAATGTTCTTTTGGACAAATTTATAGCTTGCATTCTTTACTTGACTATTGAATGCTTTGTATATTTTTTTGCACGATGGTTAAACCATATGCAAAGCAATTTTTTCAAAGCAATAGGAAAACAAAAATTCCTTCATGGTGTCAACAGAGCTACTGATATTGATATTGATGAAGTGGACAAGAATGTGCAACACAATCATCTTAGTTGTTCTGAAGTTGAGGTAGTTAATATAATAGTTGTCAGTTATATTTCCCAATGTTTTTTCATTCTTCATGCTTAAAATGTTCTTTTGGAATTTTTTTTTAGCTTTTGCATTATTTACTTATATTAGTTTTTGCATGATGATTAAACCACATGATGTAGAGAAATTATATGAAAGAAGGAAAAAAAGAAAAAGGCCATGTCAATAGAACTCTTTGCAAAGTTGTATAACTTAATGTCTAAAATGATGTTGATAGTGGTTATGATGATGAACTCATGGGCATGCACATGATATTCATAGTGGTAGTCATGTTGAACTCGAGGTGAGTTCTATGAAACCACATGCAAGTAAGTACTATTCAAGTAAGTAATGGTTGTTTTATTATGTAAATACGGGTAATCATTACCTATTTGATAGAAGTTGGAAGTTAGAATAGTAGTGAAGTGTAATTAGCTAGTATACATAGATTATGGAATTAAGGGAGAACATAAAACTTACATATGGAAGCTTAAACCTTAGTTGTAATAGAGTGTTTTATAAAAGAACATACAAAAATGAATTTGTTCCAAGACATAAGATATTACACACAACTGTCAAAAAAAATATAATGCGTGTTTTATATCTCAATATAATGTGTATCTTTTTTGTTTTTGCAAACATCTATTGATAAAATCCAAGAAGGGGATACAATTGAGGTGTTTGATCTCCATGATGGTGTTGTTGCGAGCATTGGGCCAATTCACTTACTATCTATTATACATGGAGTCAAATTGAAAGGATCAGGAGATGCAAATGTATGTATTTTATAGGTGTCAAGTAACATACCCCTTCCTCATCTAGAAAAAAATAGATGGAGTTGTCCATCTAAAAGAGAAACTAGGGACCTTCGCACAATGGCCACTAAAATATTTGAAAAAAATCACAGAGAGTTAGCCATAAGTGTAGAAGAGAAAAATAAGGGTTAGCAACAGTAGAGTGTGATGTGCTCCCCCAAACAACACCAACCAACAACATTACTACCTACTCCCCTAGAGAGGTAGTCTTCATCATCAATCCAGGACCAAGAATGTATCTTGAATGCTCACTTGGATAGATGTACCAACTTATGCATCTAGTTGAAAGGAAAGGCAACAACCCCTAACTTCTATCAGAGATACTCTAATTTATCTTTTGGAAGAGCCTTTTTAAAAATAGCTGGAACCTAATCCTTTGTAGGCACATACTCCAACTTTACCTCATTCTCTATAACTTTCTCCCTTAGAAAGTGATACTAGTTAGAGATGTTTTTTTCTTGAATGCATTATCGGGTTATTTAAAATGTTGATATCACTTGTATTATCATAGAAGATATAAATAGGTTCATCATATGATACTCTAATATGCTTCAATGACTACTTCATCCACAACACCTGTGTACAACATGATGTTGTTGCAATAAATTCCATCTCTGTAGTAGATAATGATACTATTTATCCCACTTCTTACTCAGCCAAGAGACCAATCTACTTCCAAGAAAGAAAGCACCTCCACTTGTACTTCTTCTCTCATCTGCACAACCTACCCAATCTGCATTTGTATATGCACTCAAGGAGAAATTAGTATCCCGGGGATACCATAGACCAAAATCAAGAGTACCCTTTAAGTATCTAAATATTATTTTCACTGTTGCCACATATGATTCTATGGGATCTTCTTGAAGTCTTTCCACATGAAAAATTATATGCATGATATCCGGTCTAATAGCAACTAGATCTAGTAGTCCACCAATCATTGATATGTACTATCTTTGATCTGTCTTAGGAGATTCATCATTTTTGCTCAACTTGCTACTAGTAACCATAGGAGTACACATTGGTTTAGAATCCTCCATTCCAAACTTCTTCAAAAATTCCTTAACATAATTTGACTGTGAAATAAAAATACCTTTTTTTGATTGACTGATTTGTAGTCCTAGGAAGAAATTTATCTCCCCAAACATTGAAATCTCACTCTTTGTGCATCTCTTCTATAAAATTCTTGCAAATTCCTTCATTTCCTCCAAAGATTATGTCATCAACATACACAACCACAATCAGGACTTGATCTCCCTCAACCTTTAAGTAAAGGTTGCTATCTACGGTACCCTTTTTGAATCCTTGCTACAACAAGTACTTATCTAATCTTGCATACCAAGCTCTAGGAGCTTGTTTGAGCCCATATAAGGCCTTCTTTAACTTGTAAACCACATCAACATCATCTGATAACTGAAATCCTTTTGGTTGTTTAATGTACACCTCTTCTTCCAACTCACCATTCAAGAATGCAAAATTGACATCCATTTGATATACCTTGAAGTCTTTATGTGCCGCAAACACAAAAACCATCCTAATAGCTTCCATCCTTGCCACTGGAGAAAAATTCTATTCAAAATATATTCCTTCCACTTGTGAGTAACCCATACACACAAGTCTAGCCTTGTTTCTGACAACTTTACTATCCTCATTCAACTTGTTCTTGAAAACCGACTTAGTTCCTATTACATTCTTATTTTCGAGTCTTGGGACTAATTCCCAAGTTTGATTCTTCTCAATCTATCTTAACTCTTCTCCCATAGATTTGATCCAACTCTCATCCTTGCATGCTTCAAATAATATTTTAGGTTCTACTTATGAAAGTAAACAAAATTTTACTAGTTCCTTTGTCATAACAAATTTTCTCCTTATCAACACACCTTTTCTCTTATCTCCAATGATTTGATATTCAAAATGATTCTCCTACACATACTTAGGAGTCTTAGGGATTTTTTTCAGAGCTTCTTACTCTTCAATTGCCATCTCTTTTTCGCTCTTCTTCTTTTTCTTCTTCACTGCAAGGGGATTCATCAGATTCATATCCTTCTATCAACATAGAAATTTGATGTGGTTCTTCATCCACTTTGACACTTGCACTTTCAACAATCTTCTTCAACCTTTTTTTATATCACCAGTAAGCTTTTCTCTTTGTAGAGTATCCAAGGAATTTACTTCATTGGATCTTTCATCAAACTTTGCTAAGTTTTATTCATCTATTTTGATATAGTATTTGCTTCCAAACATTTTGAAATATTTCATAATAGGAGGTTTACCATACCATAACTCATAGAGTCTTTGAATTGTTCACTCTTGCTTGACCTCTATTAAGTATGTACACTACAGTATGAATTTCTTCTTTCTAGTATACTTCCAATAGATTTGCTTCCTTCATCATGGTTCTTGTTGCTTCTTGAACTGTCCTATTCTTCCTTTCCACAACTCCATTCTACTGAGAAGTCTTAGGAGTTGATAACTGTTTGTTTATCTCATGATCTTCACAAATAACTATTAAATTTATTGGAGGTGAAATCACCACCTCTATTAGACCTCAAGAGCTTCTGATTTTTCTTTGAGAAATTTCACCCAAGTCATTCTAGAATAATCATCTATCAATAACATGAAATACCTATCACCTTGAGAGCTTCTTATTCTAGTAGGTTCACATAGGTTTTTATGCACCAAATCCAAAGGTCCCATGGTAGAATATTCTTTATTTTTGAACCTCTTCTTTGTTTTCTTTCCAAACTAGCACTCTTTACAAATTGCATTGATAGGTTTGTAATCGTTGGTAGATCTCTCACAACATTAGTAGAACTAATCTTCACTAGGCCACAAAAAATGATGTGACCTATTCTTCTATGCCGTATCCAAATTTGATGAATTTGAGACATAAAGCACTTAACATCATCACCTTTGAGCTGATAAACATTACCTTCTATCCTTATTCATGAAAAATCAAAGTACCAGAGCTTCCTTTTCTAATTTCACAACCATCATATTGAAACTCCAAATTGCATCCTCTACTACACATTTTTCCTACAGTAAGAAGATTATGTTTAAGACCCTTGACATAAAGAACATCATCTATTTTATGCTTTCCATCAAAACTTATTGAACCTTTTCCATATATCTTAGTAGACCACCATCATACTTCTAAAGTTTAACAAACTTACTCTTATCACTTGTAATATGATTTGAGCACCCACTATCAATTATCCAGTAATTTTTCTCCTCTCTTGCATGAAAGGAAGTCACCATAGTTCCTTTAAAGTTTTGACCTATTTCTAGAGAACTTTACTTCACACATCTTTCAAGATTAGTAGAATCAGTTTCAACATTTATAGCCATGAACAAAAATTCATCACTACCTTCAACGGGATAGTTTGATTACTCATAATTAGATACACCATTATCTTTTTTAACATAATAGATTTTCTTGACAAGCTTACCTTTATGATACTTATATTTGTCATTTGTAACTTTGATTGGACATTTAGAAGCATAATGACCTATCTTTCCACAATTAAAACACTTAAAAGGGAAACTCACCTCTATATTTTTTAGTGCCCATTTTCAATCTCCTTACAAAATTTGCTTCTAATTCATCAAGACCATTAGGATATGATCCATCATCCTTCTCTATCTTGCAAACTTCAAAAGGAGTTTCTTTATTTGTAGAATCTTGACCAAACTCTCTCAATTCATAAGAAATTAAAGCACCGAACATATGATCTCTAGAATATTCATCTAAATTCTAAGCTTTCTCAATAGAAGAAACTTTAGAACTATATTTTTTTGGAAGAATTGTTAATACCTTTTTCACAACTTTGCTTTCTTCTAGCTTACCACAAAGACCATTGATGGCATTGACCACTTCATCCACTCTGGGCATGTAGGAAATAATATCTTCATCTTCAAACATCCTCAAGTTTTCAAATTTGGCTTTGTAATTCTGCATCTTTTCTTGCTTGACCTTATCATTTCCTTCATAAATTCTCTCCAACTTTGTCCATATCTCTTTAGCAGTTTCCAAGCTTATCACCTTTCCAAGTTCAGAATCAAGAAGATCACTTGGGATAACATTCCTTGCTTTTCCATTATTCTCATATTCCTTAATCTCATCATCACTTTTCAAACCATTAGCAAGCATAGTATATCCTATTTCAACTAATTGACAGACACCAAACCCTAGAGAGACAAGAAAGGATTCCATCCTAGCTTTTTAGTAAGCCTAGTTTGTTCCATCAAACATAGGAGCTTTGAAACCCTTCTTGTGCACCATCAGATCTATCTCAAACAGTTAAGCTTATTCCTAGGAAACACAACCCTGATACCAATTAGTAGATGCACAAGACAATTGAGAGGGGGGTTGAATCATTTATACATTAAAACATTCAATCACTCATTAAATTTCAAATCCTTATAAACATTTAAACCCTCTTTAAGTAGTAGTAGAATGTAAATATATGAAATAGTAATTCAAACACAACCAAACACAATAAAACACTAGATTTTACATGGAAAAACCTAAGCAAGGAAAAAATATGGTGAGGATTAGCTCACATATATATGAATAGAAATACTGAATACAATTAGGCTCATTGCCTAGAAAAGAAGAAAGGATCACTACCAAGGGCTCACTATCCAAAGGACTCACTATCTAGAAGAAAGAAGATAGAAGAAACTATTACAAAGAGATTCACTATCTCAGAGCAATAGGAAAATCTACCACTACAAATCTATGCCATCCACAACCTTTGGATCACTACCTCTAGTAACTTCAAACACACTAAATTGTAGACACCTTCTACTCACTACATCCAGAGTCAAAGAAATTTAAGATTGTGGAGTGGTTAGAATTTTAAATCAAAAGCATAAACCATTAAGCAAGTGAAGCATAAACATAAACACTATTTATACCTTTGATCTTCCTCCTTGATTGAGCTCCAAGATGCACCCAAATCTTGTTGATTTTTCTCAAGATGGAAATGTGGATTTCTCTCAATTGCACTAGCATGAAATTAGCATAATTCAAGATGGAGAAATGAGAGGATGAAGGTCCCATTTATAGAAAATTGGAAGGTAAAATGGAGGGCTAGGATTGAAAGTTAATGAAGGGCTAGGATTGAGTGTGGAGGTGATGCAGGGATCAATAAATGTGGCTTATTAGCATTGTGACAAGTGTCAAAATTGGGTGCATGGAGAAGAGTGAGGTGTGCTCACACATGTATTAGCACACATTGGGATGACACCTCATTTAATTTTGGAGGCTATGTGTAAGAGAGTGGAGGTAGGTGGGATATGTGGCATTAATGAGACAAGATTAGGGGGTTGAGGGTGAATTTTAAATTAGAAAATATTGGTAATGATGGGGGTTAGGCTACTTACTGGGGGATTAATTAGTGTAATGAGATGGGTGAGGTTAAAAAACCATGGGTTTATTGACCCAAGTGGAGTCAAAAGTTGGAGAATGGGCTAATGGAGGTTAATTCATTAATTAATCATGGATCAACTAATGTAATTGGATTTAGGAAAAAAGGGGATTTTGATGGGAAAAATTAAATATCTAAAATTATTTAATTGACTAGAAGACTTATAGGTTTAGGTAATGAAATAATTAATTAAATAAAATATTTAATAAATAATGAGGAAAATCGACTAATTAATTAAATAAAAATATTTAATTAATTAAGATGAAGTAAGATCAGACTGGGGGTGACTACATTTTCCCCCTCTTTGATGCAGTGTCCAAAGTGATACTACGTCAAATAATTTAAAATTTTCCCCAATAGGATGAAAGGATATTTAGGAAGTGCCCCCTTGAGAGACTAACCCAAAAAAAATTGAAAAAATATTTTTGGTTAGGGTCTTGAAAAAGGCAAGCTAAAATGATAGGGAAATGGTGTAGAAGAAAAAGTTCGTAAAAATTAGAAGAAGAAACAAAGAAATTAGGTGAAATTGGGATCAAGAATGAGATTTTTGATGCGATCAATAGAAAATATATTAGGGTGAAGATTTAATTAGTGGTTAATTAGGGTTGAATAGCCTACAAATAGGCTTGGAGGTGCCAAAAAGGTCATTTTCAACTTTTGATTGGAAGAGTGAAGTTGAGGTGGTAGAGCAAAGCAATGGTGCAGATTCCTCATGATACACATCATGCGAAGCAAGTTTGGGAGTATCAGCGGGCGAAGGACATAGGGGATCCGGTACACTATCTATCCCCTAAGTCTAGGTTAGGCTAGGTGGGTTCAGGATAGGTCAAACTAGGGGTCAAAGTTCAAGAAATAAATGTACCATTTCATGAAATGGAACCTAAGGGAATGATTATGGCACATGTGTTCCAAGAAATCATGCCTACACAAATTGGTGCCTATAGTTGATTTTAGCGCCTGTGTTAAAAATCACGGTTCCTCCATTCTACATGCATGCATTTGATCTGCATGTGCTCGGAGGGGGGGGGGGAATGATGCGTGTGTTATGTAGCACCTGCGTCAAAAATTGACGTGCTTGCATGGGAAATTGTTGCACTTTTGTAAAGTGATACTTGGATAAAAAGCTAGAGTGCTCGCGTTTAGGATAATGACACTTGCATTGAGACGAAGGCATGATTTTATAGGGGATGGTAGGATTGGATAATTAGATTAAGATAGAGGTCATGCTTTGGTTAAAGGTACTGATGTTAGCATGTGTAATGGTGCAAGAGGACCTAAAGGTCCTATAGTCACTTGAGCAACAGATGAGGGTTATGGGGACCCTACGATAGAGGCTGACACTAGAGGATGAGGATTGGTTGCACTTGATAGGGTTATTCTTTGTTTCAGGCATGCCTTAGATTCAAGCACATAGATCACTCATGAAAACATTGGTAGAGCAATGGCATAGTGATACTAGCAGCTTTAATCTATTGATAGGGGAGGCTACCATCACACTGGAGGATGTGTGGCAGATTTTACAACTATCGATTCATGGGGAGATTGTAGAGTACTGGCTCTAGGTGGTGATGACTAGACTACAAAATGTATTTGCGCTATGAGATCTTTTGGTTAGATGTGTAGAGATGGATTTAGATGTTGGGTTGGGGATATGGATAGATCTCATTCTTTTTGTAGCTACATTGATTACTGGGACCCTGATGCCAAATATGAGATCATGGGGTTTTGTGATTGGTTGGGCATGGGTAATGGATTAGATGTTTGAGCATGGCATGGTGTATGCTTGGGGGCGACAGTGTTGGGAGAGCTTTACAAAGAGCTCCATTATGTGGTGTATAGAGGTGGTCAAAGCTTAGCTATAGGGGTTACTCTACTACATGTGTGGGAATTTGAGCGTATTTTCATGCTACACCCAATATGTGATAGGCGATGAGGGATCGATATGTATTACATCTTTATTTATGTAGGGTTTCAATGACAACATCACATGGGTGAGTTGGAGCATTGGCAGAGGGTTATTAATGAGATGGATACCTTCGTCCAACGGTCGTACATTGACTACAAGGACTGGGAGGATGATCACCTCTACATGTTGTACATTCAGAGGGTACACTACTTGATAGGGTAAACTCGGTCTATTATCAAGATATATTTGCTAGTGTGGGTACTATGATAGTTTGGTCTATGGTAGGATGTTCCACAGGTGGAGGCAGTATTTGGCAGAGTGGCTGATGAGAGATAGCCATGGGCTAGCTTCATTGAGTATGATACTACATTTCAGAGTTGGAGAGATACACCAGTAGTGGCCTAGGATCTGAGACATGATGTTGCAGATGTAGGGACCATAACAAAGTATGATACCTAGTGGGAGAGGTGTAGGCCCATTCGATTGACAATGCCCCATACATATGTAGTGGTGGCATAGGGTAGTGGGGATGAGAGGAGTAGTAGCATAAATTTTAAGAGAAAAGATAGCTCTAATGACGATAATGAGGAGGATGAGAGTGATGATGATGATGATGATGATGACGACGATGATGGTGACTGGGGAGATCAAGGTTTAGGCAAAGAGGATGTTGGTTTAGAGGATGTTGGATGAGAGGAGGGTAGAGGAGAGGAGGGGTGATGTGTGTGGAAAAGGTGTGGGGACTTATAGGCTCAGGTGGAGGCACTATCAATAGAGAGAGACTGACTATGTCATGAGCATGATCAGGTATGAAAAGCTCATTTACAGGTCATGGTAGAGAGGGATATGGCACTAGCAGATGTTGTGTAGCTACAGGGTCAAATGGATGATCAGGTTGAAAAATTGACAATAGAGAGATGTAGCACAAGTAGTTGCACAGGTACTGGCCAGTGAGAGGGATGCAATGAGGGTAGAGGTGAACACATTCTCCTTCAACTCTTTGATTTCATCCTAATGATGGATCATGAAGTGTGATCCAAAATGTTGATGCATGAAAAAAAATAACGCAATCAAATCCAAAAAAATTCTTTCAAAAATAGAGGTAGTCAGATTATAGGGACTATTGGATGTAGGGGGTGGTGGTGGGGGAGATGGAGGACAGTTGGATCAGTACCACATGGAGGTTAACTAGCTTCAACGGGAGTAAGATGCAACCCACGATATGTTGGATGATGGAGTGGCAGTTGTTGGGAATAGGATGCCATTTAATTGCATTCTAAACTTATTTCATGTATCTCTTAAGTCCTTGGAATGGGTTTCACAACTCTACAACTAGGAAGAGATTAATTTTGAATGAAATAAACATTTAATTTGACATTTTTAATTATTCCTAAACAATAGAAGCATGTGGGGATGGCTTGGGAGAGCTCCTACAAAATAGGAGTACATGGGCACCTACATGAGAGGTGGGTCTCACCTTTGGTTTAGTTAATTGGTTGGTGAATTGAGTACACTTCAGAAATGCATCCTAGGTTCCTACAAAATAGGGATTTTAATTTATGCATGGGATTGATGTTTACGAGGTTCATTTTAGTTTAGTTTAGTTATGTTTTAGTTACCTTCAGTTGCATGTTAGTTAATCTTAGTTGAATTGAGTTGCATGGACAAATAACAGGTTGATACATTTAGTTAATAGATGGAGGATCATGCATGCACATTGTTTTACATGAATTAGTAACAAATGTCTTTCAGTTAACAAAGATTAACTTGGGCCCACCTTGGGTGCCCAAGTTGACATCTTTGAGTTTCAACTAATGTATGGAAAAGATACTTGTAATGCTCAGTTAAGTGAGACCCAAAATGGACACCTTCTTTGAGGATGAGCTTGTTGAAGATATTTTTGATAGCTACAAGATTAACACTTCAGTGTTAGGCACCAACTTTGAGGGAGACTCATGTTTGAATTTTTCATTCATGTTTGAACTCAACCTGGCAACCCTAGGTGTGGACTTTATCAAGTGGATTTGTGATATTATATATGTTAACTCTTAAGATTTTGTAAGAAAGAATATTGTATATTATTGCAGCCATTGTATGAGAGAGTTTTGTGAGAAATTATTGCAGGTTGTGAAGAAGATTTGTTGAAGAACAAAGAAGCACATCAAGGAGAATTGAATCAGTATTATTGTAACTCATTCAAAGGTTAAATAATGCAAGCAACAACAATTTCGGTGGAGTTTTTTAACTGAAAAGGTTTTCTCCATGTACATGCGATGTCCTTTCTATTCCATCTTATATTTCTTCTATCAATCTTCTATCTACTTTCTACAACATTAAAATTGATCTAATTCAAGATTAATCATACACAAGAGATTGTGACAAATAATACTAAAATTAAATCTATAGTTACCCAGGATTTACAAATTTTAAGCTAATTTTACTATAGTTTTACCTTCATTTTCAACATTTGGTATCAGAGCTAGAGGTTGAGTAGAGTTTGGGATGCCTTTATCTTAAAAGTTTGAAGGTTTTTTGGCTGTAGTGGGAGCTTTTAATATTGTGTCAATTGCTGATTTGAAAAATTAGTATGTTGCAATGGGTTCTACTTCTCGTTTAGATATTGAAAGGTTCAATGGATTTGGGTACGAGATGTGGAAATTAAAAATGGAAGATCTCCTTGAAGAGAGAGATCAATGGTCAACTATAGGTAATAAGACAAAGAGACCTACATTGATGTCAGATGAGGATTGGGATAAGTTAGATAAGAAGGTGTTGATGGGTGTTTTAGCACTTCTCAACACAGGTAATGCATAGGTGCATCACCTCTCTTGAAAGACAATCTTCCATAATCAAATTGCATAACACTATCCCAAGGTCTCTAATGTGAGGTCTTGACAGTGCTTGAAATATCTTAGTTGTTTCATGTGATTTGTTGGAATCACAAGGCAGTCTTACGGATGAGTTACAAAGCATGGGAAGTTGGGTCTGTAAATGGAGTTCTTAGGATGTGGAATTTGTTGTTTAGTTGCTGCAGGTTCAAACAACAGTCTAGAACTCCTATTTCAACTTCATATTTGGCTTTACAATGTGCAATGAACCTTAGCATAGGTTACTTATTAATAAAAAGGAAAAGGGAAGGGAAGAGAGGAAGTTCCTAGACCTGAAACTATGAATGAACAATGATCATGGAGGCTGCTATAGTAGACAAACTCCGTAAACTGCGTTTTTCTTGGCCAAGAGGAACCTATAGTTACACAAAACCAATGCAATCTTCTAAGGGATGCATATTTTTAGATTGCACATGCACATAATGAAAATGCAATTGAACTAAGTTGTAGCAATCAAATAAAGAAGCCCAGGCTTACTTTGTACAACAACTTGTCATCAACAAGTGCCAACAGTATGGGCTGAAAGCTCATCAAATACTGAAACAACAATCACCATCATCACTTTCATTCAAGAAACCAACAACTAAAAATAACATGGAAGGTAGAACCATGCACACATAATGAGAAAAATCAAAAGGAAACACCCATAAATCATGCAACCTTGCTTTCTATTGTTGTAGAATTCCTTTTACACTAGCTCTCCAACCATTTACAAATGAGGAGAAAGCACCTATTTATAGTTTTCCAAAGCCCAAATGAATGGCTAGGATTAGTTTTCATTGTGTGGCCAAGATTCACTTACATTAGGGTTTCACCTACCCCCAAATAAATAAGAATTTAAAATAAAACTTTCTTTTCCCTATTTTGTCATCTAGTGACCCATGCACTGTAGCACTTTTGTCTTCTAGCTGATTGCCTTTGCTGCTACTGAAATCTGTCAAAGGCTACCCTTTTGCTTGATGGATTCACACCAGTTGAGTGCATTCTTTTTGTAGATTGGTGCTTCTGAGAGGTAGATATGTTGCTCCTGATTTGGATGAACAACTCCTGACAACCATCATCATTTTGGTGAAATAAAATAGTTCCCTCCATCACCCTTCATATGTTGGTTCTTGAATTGATCCATTATTCCCTCCAAGCATCCTTAAAAGTACCTACACCATAAGATATGATGCTTTAGATCTCCAAAAGTGACAAATTTCCCTCATTTAGAGAATTAAAATGTATTAATTTATAGTCCATCAAGAATTTCATATTTCAAAAAAAAAATTCATTTTTGGAAATCTTCCTATTTTAGGAAGGAAAATCAATTTTGGGAAAATTTGCATTTTCAAAAAAAAAATTCTATTTTTGGAAGAAAAAATCTATTTTGGGAAATATTTTTGTTTTAGGAAAATTTCCATTGTTGGAAAATTCTCACTTCAAGACAATTTCTGTTTTGACATGTTGAGAAACTTTCCTTTTCGAGAAATCAGATTTCGGGGAGATTTCAGTTTTGAGGGCCAAAGCGATGCAAAGGCAGGGAAGTGGGAAGTTGGACAACAAACGGTCGATGGATGGAAAGCGAAAGGTGGCCGAAAGGTGGATGATAGACGAAAAAATTGAATGAGGAGCCCACCAGGCTAGGGGAAGTCAAGGGTCACTTGACCTTAAAAAAGGTGAACCACACATGGAAACCCACACACGGTGGACCACAAGGGAAGTTCCCATGGATGATGACGAAGGGCAGGGACTCGCAAGGGAAGTTCCCATGGACGACAATGGAGGGACGACGAACCGCAAGGGAAGTTCCCATGGACAATGACGGAGGGACGACGACCCGCAAGGGAAGTTCCCACAGACGGTGATGGAGGGATGGTGACCCGCAAGGGAAGTTCCCATGGACAGTGATGGAGGGATGAAGACTCGCAAGGGAAGTTCTAAAACTTCACAAAACTTAGCAAATCAAAGATTTTTCAATTTTAGTACATGGGAAAAGGGGGACAAAGAGTGCCAAGACATATTTCCTTTTGACTCATTTTGAAAAATGCAAAAATTTGGGAGGGGGAAGCCAGAGGGTCCATCACCCTTTTGAAATGGCAATGAGCACATGACGATCTGCACATGGTGGCCCGCAAATGAATTCCTGCGGACGACAATATAGGGACAACGACCCATAAGGGAATTCCCACGGACAACGACGGAGGGGCGACAACCCGCAATGAAATTTTTGCAACTTCTTGAAACTTAACAAAACCATGGAAGTTCACTTAGGCATCATGAAAACATCTCAAATCCATAGGCAACTTGTCCCCAAATTCAAAAATGAAGGAAAAAGAAAAGTCAAGCGAGCAGGGACCCAGTCAGCAGGAGCAAGGCTAAAATGAAAAAAGGAGGCCCCGCAAAAGAAAAAGACTTAGCAAATTTAGATAGGTGGACTTAGTCAAAGGGAAATTTAGTCATTTTAAGGCATATGCCCAACCTAGGCTTGGGAATAGAGGCACATAAAACAAGGCGAGAGCAAAAAAACCCATCAAGAGAAAAAGAAAGGGGGTCCTTGCCTTCGACGGGGTGTGTGTGCAAAACATGCACAACAAATGGCGACTCGCTAGGGAAATGCTCTAGAGCATTCCAATGAAAAATTGGAATCATGAACCCGGAGTCTCTGGTTCTGATCCTCACGCTAGGAAAAATGAACTAGACACTCGATCAAAGGATCAAAACCACTAGCCAACCCAACCTTTAGTATGCTGAAAATCCAAGTGTGTGCAATTGCATTAATTCCCATCCTTCAGTCACTACAGGAACCCAAGCTCTTTCAAGTTAAGATACATAGTTTATTCTAACTCCAAAAGCATCTGGGACATTGCTTCATTGCCAGTCAGGCATCCATAGCCTCGATGAGGTTGTCGTTGTGATCCTCCTGAACATTGCTCTACTACCGATCGGGCATCCATAGCCCTGGTAGAGTTATTTGTATCCTCCTAAAAGTTGAATTTCCTTTCTTTTGATTTTCATCATTTTTCTTTCTTTCTTTTGTTTCTTTTGATTTTCTTTTCTCTTCTTTATTTTCAACCCGCAAACAATGAAGCTTGCAATCAGGGCTGAGAATCACAATGGTGTTGAAGTAGAATTTTAGATTTTTCACTTAACCGGAATTCACAACAGAACCTATAGGAACTGCTAGATTCTTAAAGTATGTGAGATATGTAAGATTTCAGAATACATTCGATTCAAATCATCCAATGACCTATCTCCTTCAAACCAAACATCCAAGTCACTTGGCACTAAAATAAGACCCTCACCATCCACTCTGAAAACTTGATTAAAGTTTGTTGAAGAAATACATAGAATAGCCCTAGGAAATAAAATGATGGTTGTGCATGTAAACATACCTAGCTAAAAGCAGAGGGACCCCGAGCAAAGAAAAAGAAAACAACAAGGAAACTACTATAAAGAAAACAACCTACAACAAACCAACTAACCTAACAAAAGTAGGAAATCAGAGCTATATACACAAATCTACACTACCCAAAAAACAACTATGTACAAAGGACCATGTTCAAACAAGGAAAACCAAACCTCACACCCATTGGATTTCATAATGCATGAACAAGCAGATGAGTGATCGCTATAGTTCTCAACCATGCATATTTATCCTTATATTCAAAAAAAGGAAGTTCAACATTGCAGCATTCAAAGTCAATTGCATATTCAGGAAGAAACAACAATTGAGGAGGTTCATTAAACCCATGGTTTATCCATAAACATGTTTGTCTCCCCTCGTTCCATAATCAAAATGATAAATGTAACTATGAAAATTAACAAGGGAAAGGAAGGATAGAACCTGGATGTTTTCACATGGCTGTGGCAGCATTAGACAGTCGAGAGCGAGCATTGCACCATCGATCATTGCATCGGTAGCGTTGGGTGGGCGAAGTGGAGGGTGCAACATCTCTAATCTTGAGCTTCCATAGGAATGGGAAAATGGGGCCGCAAACACCTCTTCCAAACCTTGTGTAGGACCCGCAACCCCTGTTGGCAGTTATTGAAAAAGAAATAATTCTCTACATTGATTCTCTATAGTCTCGGTGTCTACTTGTCTATTGTCCTCAAAAGGAAGCATGTTGTCCCAGTTCCTTTCCTAGGTTTCGACCTTATTTTTATGATGTTCAATGTCATGGGACAATGACATGCATGAATTTTTCCTATTGTAGCTCCCCAAATGTGAAGGAAGATCAACAATGACCAAGGCAGAAGGACCACCAATTAAATCTTGCAGTTGACCAAGCATGTCATGTTTGTTGGTAGCCATCAAAATGCCTCCTCCTTTCTCTTCTTCTTTTTGCATTTCATGTGTCTCATCAGGATATTCGATCATTTCTTCTTGGTCACTATCGTTGTAAATGGAGAAGGAACCCCTCTCCCATTCTGGAGGTTCCAATGCTTCACTGCCTAGGAGTTCTGGTAGTATATCCTCATCACCACCATCTTCTGAAATGTACTCTTCCTCTGTGTAGGTATACCTGCACAATATAACTCATAATGGAAAGAAGTCATCAATTGATGGCACCTCTTCAAGGGGATCAAAATCTACTATGCAATCTCCCTCCAAAGACTTGCCATAAAGCCTATCGTCCATGGTGCACAAATGCTCTTCAAGAGGAAGAAATCCTTGATGACTGGTGGACAACATTCCTGTTTGGTCTACTTCATCATTCAGAGGCTTGAGACTATGTTGTTCTTCTACCATTGTAGTCCTAACACCCTCTTGAGGGTTTCCTTTAGCTGGGTTGGCACTTGGTTCCAACACTTGGCCCTCTAGCTCAATCCTTGAAGCAGCGGTGGGAGGTAGCGCCCTTCGCTGCTCCACTTGTTCTTTGACTTGTTCGATGGCTTCTTGGCATAGCTCACATGTGAATTTGAAATGTGGCAAGTCATGGAGTCTGCACCAATTCAGGAGCAACAACACCTCCAAATCCACTTGGTGTCTCATCCTAGACCAATCCTTTGCTAAATTGGAGATGAGCTGGTCATATCTTTCTGCTATTGGGTCCTCATCATCACTCGAGAAGGAGGTTGGATGGCAAAAAACTGGGACCTGTAGTTGTTCCCACTCCTCCAAATATGCATTTTCAGATGCTTGGTCACTATCATTGTAGATGGAGAGGTCCTCTAATAAGATTTCACTCATGTCTTTGTCACCATTTTCTATCATGGCAAGGCTGTCATCCTTTTCCTCTTTTTGATTTTCAACATCTTCATTGGCTGCCCCAGCATACACTATTGCAGACTTTGTTGATCCATCCTCAACTTCCAATGGTTCTTCTTCCTAAGTGGGGGACTGCCCTTTATTGATGGAGGGAAAGCCTTTTGAATTAGTTACAATCAAATTTTCATCAAGGCACTTTGTTTCCCCAAGACTTTCAACCTCTTCCTCTTGACTTTCAACTTCAGTGTTTTCTATCCTAACATCTATTTCTATGAAGCTTCTTGGTCCAACTTGAAGGTGTTGTCCTCTAGATGTTAATAGCTCTCCCACCTCATGGGATGACTCATCCTCAATGAAAGCTAGCTGCTCCAACTTGTTCAAACTTCCCTTGACTTGGGTGATGACATTTATGCATGATGAACAAGTAAATTCTGAGTGAGGTGCATTATGAAATCTGCACCAACTTGACATCAAGATCTCCTCTTTATGTTCGGTCCATCTTCACTATCTAAACATTCTTGGATCAGCTCCTTGAATGCCTTAGCTACCATGATTGTCAATTCTTCCTCTGGGTCTGCTAGGGCTAAAGGTTGATATATTTCCAAAAAGGGAATTTCTCCTTGTAAGACACTTTTAATTCTGCTCAAGAAGGTTAGAAATTCCAATTCGTTGTGCCTGTGGGTGCCATGAATTCTACATCTATCCACCAATGCAAATTGCCGCAATGGCCTCCTCAATCTCCTATTTAAATTTTCTTGTAGCTGAGTGATGTTGACTTGAAGTTGCTGCTTCATCTCAGCTTATATGTTGTCTTGTCTTCCAATTAATGACTTTAAACTTCCAGCGATGATGAGATCTTCCTATCTCATATTTTTTTACTTGAAAGTGCTTTTCAACTTCCAACTTTGAGCTTTGTAGCCTCAAGCTTAGCCATGCCCTCCTTCTAGCGCTAGTTCTGTTGATGGGTGTTTTAGCAATTCTCAACACAGGTAATGCATAGGTGCATCACCTCTCTTGAAAGAAAATCTTCCACAATCAAATTGCAGAACACTATCCCAAGGTCTCTAATGTGAGGTCTTGATAGTGCTTGGAATATATTAGTTGTTTCATGCGATTTTCTGGAATCACAAGGTAGTCTTACGGATGAGTTACAAAGCATGGGAAGTTGGGTCTAGAAATGGAGTTCTTACGATGTGGAAATTGTTGTTCAGTTGTTGCAAGTTCAAACAACAGTCTAGAACTCCTATTTCAACTTCAGATTTGGCATTACAATGTGCAATGAACCTTAGCATAGGTTACTTATTAATAAAAAAGAAAAGGGAAGGGAAGAGAGGAAGTTGCTAGACCTAAAACTATGAATGAACAGTGATCATGGAGGCTGCTATAGTAGACAAACTCCGTAAACTGCATTTTGCTTGGCCAAGAGGAACCTATAGTTACACAAAACCAATGCAATCTTCTAAGGATTGCATATTTTCAGATTGCACATGCACATCATGAACATGCAATTGAACTAAGTTGCAACAATCAAATAAAGAAGCCCAAGCTGAATTTGCACAACAACTTGTCATCAACAAGTGCCAAAAGTATTGGCTGAAAGCTCATCAAATATTGAAACAACAATCACCATCATCACTTCCATTCAAGAAACCAACAACTAAAACTAACATGGAAGGTAGAACTATGCACACATAATGAGAAAAATCAAAAGGAAAAACCCATAAATCATGCAATGTTGCTTTTAATTGCTGCAGAATGCCTTTTACACCAACTCTCCAACCATTTACAAATGAGGAGCAAGCCCCTATTTATAGTTTTCCAAAGCCCAAATGAATGGCTAGTATTAATTTTCATTGTGTGGCCAAGATTCACTTACATTAGGGTTTCACCTACCCCAAATAAATAGGAATTTAAAATACAACTTTGTCTTTTCCCTATTTTTTCATCTAGTGACCCATGCACTATAACACTTTTGTCTTCGAGCTGATTGCCTTTGCTACTGCTGAAAGATGTCAAAGGCTTCCCTTTTGCTTGATGGATTCACACCAATTAAGTGCATGATTTTTGCAGATTGATGCTTTTGAGAGGTAGATATATTGCTCCTGATTTGGATGAACAACTCCTGAAAACTATCATCATTTTGGTGAAATAAAATAGTTCCCTCCATCAACCTTTGTATGTTGGTTCTTGAATTGATCCATTATTCCCCCCGAGCATCCTTAAAATTACCTACATCATAAGATATGATTCTTTAGATCTCCAAAGTGACAAATTTCCCTCATTTAGAGAATTAAAATGTATTAATTTATAGTGCATCAAGAATTTCATATTTCGAAAAAACTTTCCATTTTTGAAAATTTTCCATTTTTTGAAATCTTCCTATTTTAGGAAGGAAAAGCAATTTTGGGAAAATTTGCATTTTCAAGAAAAAATTCCATTTTTGGAAGAAAAAATCTATTTTGGGAAAGATATATGTTTTAGGAAAATTTTCATTTTTGGATAATTCTCACTTGAAGACAATTTCCTTTTTGACATGTTGATAAACTTTCATTTTTGAGAAATCAGATTTTAGGGAGATTTCACTTTTAAGGGCCGGAGCGATGCAGAGGTAGGGAAGTGGGAAGTTGGACAACAAACGACCAATGGAATGCAGCTAGAAGGCGGACGACGGACGAAAAAACCGAATGCGGAGCCCACCAGACGGGGGGAAGTCAAGAGTCAGCCACCCTTAAAAAAGGCGAACAACACATGGCAACCCACAAGGGAAATTCCCATGGATGGCAACGAAGGGATGATGACCTACAAGGGATTTTCCCATAAATGACGATGGAGGGATGACGACCCACAAGGGAATTTCCCACAGATGGGGACAGAGGGACAACGACCTGCAAGGGAAGTTTCCATGGACGACGATAGAGGGACGAAGACCTACAAGGGAAGTTCCCAGGGATGGTGACCTATAAGGGAAGTTACCAAACTTCACAAAACTTAGAAAATAAGAGATTTTTCAATTTTAGCATGTGGGAAAAGGGGGATAAAGAGTGCCAAGTCATATTTCCTTTTGACTCATTTTGAAAAATGTAAAAAATTGGGAGGGGGAAGCTAGAGGGTCTGTTGCCCTTTTGAAATGACAGTGAGCACACGATGACTCACACATGGTGGCCTGCAAAGGAATTCCTACGGATGACGATCGAGGGATAATGACCCGCAAGGGAATTCCTGTGAACAACGACAGAGGGGCGGTGACCCGCAATGAAATTTTCGTAACTTGCTGAAACTTAACGAAACCTTGGAAGTTCACTTAGGCATCATGAAAACATCCCAAATCCTTAGGCAGCTTGTCCCCAAAGTAAAAAATGAAGGAAAAAGTGAAGTCAAGCGAGCAGGGACCCAGTTAGCAGGAGTAAGGCAAAAATGAAAAAATGAGGCTATGCAAAAGAAAAAGAATTAGAAAATTTAGATAGGTGGACTTAGTCAAAGGGAAATTTAGTCATTTTATGGCATATGACCAACCTAGGCTTGGGAATAGGGGCACATAAACTGAGGCAAGATAAAAACAACCCATTAGGAGCAAAAGAAAGTGGGTCCTTGCCTTCGATGGGGCGTGTGTGCAAAACATGCACAACATAAGGCATGAGGAACAATAAGGTTATGCCTTGTTGATGTTGTTCTATTGAATGTTTTAGATGAAAAGACTACATTTTTTTGTGGAAGAGGATAGGTGATATCTATCAAACTAAAAGCCTTACTAATAAGTTGTATCTAGAAAGATAGTTATATTCTTTAAAGATGAAAGATGGTGATTCTATTGCACATCATTTAAATGATTTTAATTTGATTATGAGTTGGTTAGCATCTGTAGATGTAAAGCTAGAAGATGAAGATAAATGCATTTTGTTACTTTATTCTTTACCAAAATCTTGGGAAAATCTAATTGTTGCTATCAGTGGTATTGGTGCAGATCCAAAGATGGACAATATAATTCCTACTCTCCTATCAGAGGATATAACAAGGAAGTCTAAAATGGGCTCCCAAGATGCCTTGTTTGTAAGAGGTAGGCCTAAGGAAAACTAATCTAAGGAAGATAAGAAAGGAAAGGGTAAGTCTAAAGGACGGTCTAAAACCCCTAGTAAAAGTAAGGTAAAGTGTTGGAACTATGGGAAACTATCACACATAAAGAAGGATTGTAGAGGAATATTTTTTTTTTTATGCTTCTACTAAGAAATCCTTGGATGATGGTAATGATGCATTGATTATTTTATGTAAGAATGTTAGTGATGACTCTTGGCTTATTGATTCGGGTTGCTCCTATCATATGACTCCTAACAAGGAGTGGTTCTCAAAGTATACTGAATATGATGGAGGCAATGCCTTCTTTGGAGATAATAGCACAAAAAATATTGTGGGCAAAGGAGAGGTAAATTTGTGTTTCACTGATGGTAGGGTTAACACCCTTAATGATGTTTTACATATTCCAAGTCTTGCTAGAAATCTACATTCTATATCTAAGTTCAATGATTCTAGAATGCATGTGACATTTGATAAAAGTGCTTGCAAATTGGTGAAAGGGAAAATGGTGGTTGCTAAAGGATCTTAGCTAGGGACTTTGTTAAGCTGAATACCTCTAATTTGAATAAAGCATCCAATGTAATTGAAGATTAAAATAAATGTATGTTGTGGCACCATAGATTGGGCCACAGAAGTGAAAAAGGTCTTAGGACCATTCTTAATAAGAAATTGGCTAACGGTATTCCTGATTATAATATTGGCAAAAATAATTTTTGTGAGAATTGTGTGTTTGGAAAGCAATCTAAATCTTCATTTCCTAAAGGAACAAATAGAGCTAAAATATTATTAGAGATTATTCACTCAGATCTTATGGGTCCTGTGGATATTGACTCTATTGGAAAATCTAGATATTATGTTACATTTATTGATGATGTCTCAAGATACACTTGGATTTATTTTATCTATATTGAATTTGATGTGCTCAATAAGTTTAAGGAACTTAAGGCTTTAGTTGAGAAACAATCAGATCATAAGATAAAAGTGTTGAGATCAAATAATGGTGGTGAATATTGTTCTATGGAATTTGATGATTATTGTAAGCATGCAAGAATTGTGAGACAAAAAAATACTCCATATACACCACAATAAAATGGAGTAGCAGAGAGGATGAAATGAACCTTATTGGAAAGAGCTAGGAGCATGTTAAGTAGTGCTAAGCTAGATCGGTTCCTTTGGGCTGAGGCTATATACACTTCTTGTTATTGTTATCTCTAAATCTTGCACCTGAACTAAGCTGTGAAACTCAGTTAGCTAGAGAAACATGGGAGAATTCTTGGGTTATGGGTCACCCAAAATGAAAATGAACCTTCGGATAGGCTAGGTTCCTAGCAGATTATATCACCTAAAACTAACAATTTTTTAAAGGAAAAGGGGAAAGATTGCTGAAAATGGAAATTCTGGATGATACACAAAACTAATAAGAGCTATGAAACATTTAGGTTGACATACACTTGAATATTGATGATAGATATTGCATTGCACAACATGTTACTATAAGTTTATGCATAAATGTTTCGTGAAAAGGTCTGACTTGCATACACTTTCAAGAAGGAAAGGCAACTTTCACAAATTAAAAAGGTTCATATGCAATTTTAAAAACACAATTCATAACCTTCAAAGGCCTACTTTTGCAGAAAAGGCATGACACATGAGACAAAGTTATAGGGAAATAGAAAAAAAATCAAATGCACAATGCTTGCAAGAACAATAAGGAAAAATAAGATCATCAAAGGTGTCTATGGTAAATTTTGTATTTCATACTCCAAAAATGAGTTCCAAAACATGCTCAAACTACCAAAGGACTGAGAAAGTCTCTAGCACATCAAAAGCATAATCTGAACTAACTCAATAATGAGTTACCAAAATGGCTAAGTAGCCAAGTTCCACCAAAAAAGGTTCTAGAGACCTCATGGGTCAAATGCCACAATAAGGCCAAAAATATAGGGCCTAAATCCTCTCCATAAGATCCCCATAATGTTTTAAAAGTCCATTGACCTAGTCCATCAAGATGAAACATCAAACAACCCCTAAAAACTCTCGAAAGCAATTAAAAACCCTCCTAGATGCTCTCAAATGTTTGTAACAACCTCAAACCCTCCCCTTAATTGACCAAGTCACCTCCATTTGCATTTAAGAAATAACAACATGACTTAAAGGTTTATAAAACCTTTAACTCACATGTTTTACATTGACAAATATGCAACTAAAAAATGCTTCGACCAATATGCATAAGACTATGGTCAAAATTCCTCAAAAATAGGAGGCTCCATATGTTACAAGGGCATACATGTATATAGTTTTGGAAAAATCCATCAAGGGATTAAAAATTACTAAAGCATAGAGAACACCTTGAGGCCGCAGGGCATATATCACTTGACACTTGATTTTTCATAAAACAAAGGCATAAAAATGCCATCTATTTTCATCGGCATGTTAGGGTTTCAACCCTAAACAAAACAAGGAAAAAGGAATATCATAATTCATTTTATGAGAAGCTTCTTGAAGAAGCCTAGCCCAACCACCACCGACAAGGGTTTGGAAGAAACTCATCATACTGTGCACCAAGGAAACATAGAGGCATTTACCTAGATTTCAAGCAAGAAAAGATGAAAAACTCCCAAGTAAGAGTAACTACCCTCACTGTATTTCATTTTGTTTCTTGTAGAAAGCATGTTCTCCCTCTAAATGGCTGCGAGTATCTTGGTTTTCTTAATGCATTTGATGGTTTCCTAATGGCCTTCAAGATTTTTCCCTTCTTTGTATATATTGAGGGCTTTTCTTCTAAGAGACTTTTAAACAAAAAATCTTGAAATGTTGTTTCCATTTGTTGATTTACAACCCTTCTAGAAAATCTTGAAAATTGCATTCTTGTTCCCACTAGCACATTGATAACTGCATACTCCTTAGGGGACTATCATATGTTTGGACTCAGTTCAAGAGTATGCCTGTAGATTTGGCTTATCTCTCCCCATTTCAAGGTGAAGGATCACCTAGTACTAGCATTCCGTAATATACCAGGACTTATAAGATTAGAAGGATTGTATTTGGTAGATGAAAATTGATACTGATGAAACATTTTTATCTCCTCGTGATCAAAAGACCAGAGCACTCCCCAACACATTTCCCCTTCGTATTTCTTCTAAGACCATCATCACCCTTACATTTTGATTTGATGTCCTGAATTGTAGCTTACAGTTTTGGAAAAGTTGAAGGATTCAGTTTTGCTCGATTTACAATATGGGTTATTGGCAATATCAAGGGCTTCATTTGACTTCCATATACAACCATTGTTAACTTGAATCTCTTTGAGAATACATGATATTTAAAACATTGTGCTTTCTTGCATATCATAAGTACCATCAGGGAACTATCACTTCTTTGATGATTCAATGATTATGAACTCTAAAGCTGTTGGTTTGCCATAATTAAGAACTTTCTTGAATAAATTAAGCTAGAGGATGCCCTCCATAGCTGATCACTGAACTCATGCTCTTCAAACACCCCTAAAGTATATCAAAACCTCTTTTATTTGCTGCCATGCTATCTTGTGATGATTGTCCACTATGCATTTCATGACCATGTTCACACAAAATCGTTGTTGCATATCATTGATGACCTGATCTATCTCATAAAGGTAATGAGATCATAAATACAAACAACTGTAACTTCTTCAATATCTCATTTGTGATTGTTCTTTACCTTTGTGACATTTGATTGTTACTTCTGACTATATTGCACATTGTGTAAGTCATGATTGAAATTCTTTAAACCTATCATATTTATAGTCCAGAAGGAGTTATATGATTTTCATTTATTTGATATGGAATCATTTTTCTAGTTTCAAAGAATAATGATGAATGAACCTAACATAGGCATATTCACCCCTCAAAACACATGAGAGCAACACACTGGGCTCAACCCTCGTGGGAGCCCATTTAACGCATATGCTGAAATCAGATAAAACAAAACAACAACAAGGATTTGACCTATAAATACACATGAAGCAAACAATTCAAAAAAACATATGCATATGGCAGTTGTATTTGATATTATTGTCATTCTCTTGGATGGTTGTAATATGCTTGATTTATTTAATGCACATTATGATTAGTTTGTACATGCATAGGGTGAATGCGTATATAATTTCTACAATCAATCATTGCTTAGAGCATTGCTCTAATACCATTGATTATTGTCAGATGTAGGAACAAGGAACAATACGGAGTTAGGAAGGACACAAGCAGCTCGGGGCAGTAGCAGACAAGACACCACATCTAGAACCGGTCATTCACAAGAAATGACTGGTTACCTTCCTTCTATGCACATTCATTTCTTTCCTTACTTATTCATGCATATGATTTTCATGGTTTGTATTGAATAAGAAAAATTCAATCTCATGGCTTGTGTGAGACAATGAATATTCTTACATTCAATAAATATTACTTTTTAGAAAGATTTGTGTAAATATTTTCTCTATTGCATGCACATGTATAAATGCAATGATTTGTTACAATAATCTTGTAATATTTTTTGATTTTTCTATTTATACAATTGAATGTAATGTAGGAAAGTTAATAAAATGTACCTCATTTCCTTAGTTTAAAATCAGCAAACTCCACCTGATTGAGCCTAAGTGAAAATCTGGTAGCATTTTTGGTGACCTCTGTAGAGTGTTTTCTTGCTAAACACTATTAACTAGTTTCCTGGACCTATCCTTGGGCACAAAATCACTTAGAAACTAGGCTCAAAAATTAGGAAAATAGATTCATAACTTTTGTAACTCAATTTGATAATATGAATGACAACTTGACATTATTGAAATGCAAAAATAATAGAAAATAAACTACCTAACTATGCTAGAACAACACTTAGGGAATTAAACTTGCAACTAAACTACAATACAGAAGCACTTTATTGAAAGCATAAAACCTAACCTAATATGCACAAAGGTAGATCATACCTCAAAACAACGTTTGAGGTGTATCCCATTAACTGGGATAGGTAAAAATTCTCCAACCAATTTTGATAACTGGAATGCATTGTGCTCCTTGCACTCAATAATAACAAAAGGGCCCATCCAAAAGTTGTCAAACTTTGAATGCTTACCTGGCCTACTCTTCATCACATCCCACTTGAGAACAATATCACCCTCCTTGAAAATTCTGGATGTAGCTTTCTTGTCAAAAACCTTCTTTGTTTGGAGCTGACGATACTCCAAAGACTTTATAGCTTTATCTCTTAACTCCTCAAGCTCCATGAGCTAGGCATACCATACTACTAATGGGTTCTCTCCTTCAAACATTTCAAGCTGATTCATGACATCAAGAGCTAGAAGCTCTACAGATAAAGGCAATCTTTCCTCTTTTCCATAAACAAGCACAAAAGGTGAATTTACAATTGACCTCTTAGGAGTTATTCTATCCACCCATAGAGAAAATTTCGATGTGGAATACCAAAATATTTGATTCTCCTCCATGGTCCTTTTAATAATCCTAATCAAATTCATGTTAGTGCTCTCAACTAAACCATTACCCTATGGGTAATAATTAGAAGAGGTATTCAAATGAATGTTGTTCTTTAGAACCTAATCACTTACTCTTAAACCAACAAAATCCAGAGCATTATAAAAACTAATTGAGTTAGGTACTCCAAACCTAGTGACTATATCTTCATAAAAGCTCAAAACAGAAGATTCATTAGCTTCTTTCAAAGCTATTGCTTTTGTTCATCATGTAAAATAGTCAATTTCTATAAGTACCCACCTATGACCAACACTGGAAGGTGGATTTATTGGTCCAATAAAATCAATTCCCCATCTCATGAAGGGCTACTTAACTTGAATAGGTTGCAAAGGCACAGTTGGTAGCCTCTCTTTCTCTACAAAAAGAGCACATTTAACACATTTCCTTGCCCAAGCATGGGCATCTTTAAATAAGCTGGGCCAAAAATAACCAACACACATTATTTTCCAAGCTATAGTTCTTGGGGGAAAATGAATCCCTACAATTCCATCATGGAACTCATGAAGCACCTTGTCAACTTGATCACTGTCAATACACCTTAATAGAATACCATTAAGATCTTTCCTAAAAAGAACATTATCAATTAGCACATATGGAATATACTGCAACCTGAAATACCTTCTTTTGGCTTTGTCTAAACTTGGTGGACATTCACCAATCTATAGAAAATGGGTCATAACTTGAACCCAACCTACATCTAACACAGGTGTAGCATCCTGAATCTCATTATCATTAACCAGAACAACATCAGTTTCAGCTTTCTCATCATTACTAGACCTTGCAATAAGCTGCTCACAAATTCCTTTACCTCTTACAAGTTTCATGATCCTAATGTCCACATCATACTCCATGACTTTAGTGATCCATCTAGCTCTCTTCTCATTTAGATCCTTTCTTAGCAAAAACTCTGTAATACTTGGGTGTGCAACCATTAGATGAATTTTATTGTTAGAAATCAAAGGTTTGAATTTTTTCAAACTCCTAATTACAAGTACATGCTTTTCAACAAAAGTATACCTTTGCTCATAATCAGCTAAACTTTGACTAAAAAAAGCTATTTGCTGCTCTAAATCCTCATCATTATTTTTTACTAGCATTGTAGAAATATTATCTATGCTACCAAATGCATACATAATAAAATCTTTGGAAAATTTTGGATTTACCAAAGTAGGAACTGTTGCTAAAGCCTCCTTTATTGCTGCAAAATTGTTCTTGGACTCTTTAGTCCAACTAAAGCTGGAATTCTTCTTTATCATAGTAGTTAAAGGCTGCAAAAGATAGGCAAAATCAAGAATGAATCTCCTCAGGAAATTAATTGTGCCTAAGAAACTCTGTATACCCTTCTTGTGATTAGGTAAAGGCAGCTCCATAATAGATTTGACTCTCTCAGGATCAATAGTGACTCCATGTGTCCAAGAAGCTTACCTTCATGAACAACAAAGATACTCTTTTTTGGATTAAGGGATATACCATACTCCTTTTAATTTTCAAATACTTGATTTACATGTGACAAGTGTTCATCAACATTTTTAGAATACATTGTGACAACATCTAGATAAACTAGGACAATCTTATTGATTAAACCTTGGAAAGCCATGTCCATAGCCCTTTGAAAAGTGGCACCGATATTAGATAAGAAAAAAGGCATTATCTTATAGGCCATAGTACCTCACTTAGTTGTAAATGTTGTCTTATGTTGATCCTCTTCCTTAAATAGAACCTGGTTATAACTAGAGTAACCATCAAGAAGGGAAAATCTCTCTAAACTAGCAACTACCTGAAGAATATGCTCCATGGAGGGCAGTGGGTAATGATCCTTCAATGAGGCTCTGTTAAGGTCTCTAAAGTCAACACACAACCTTATTTCTCCATTCTTTTTTCTAACAGGAACCAGATTTGAGACCCAAGAGGTGTGTTTGATTGGGTAAATAATACTACCTTCTATCAACTTGGTCAACTCTTTGATCATTGAGGGTTCAAGTTTTGGGTTTAAAGGTCTCTGCTTCTACTGGACAAGATTAGCATTTGGTTCCAAATCAATAGTATGTTGAGTTAAATGAGGATCAAAGCCCTTTAAATCTGAATAATCCCAAGTAAACACATCCTTGAATTCTTGACATAAGGAAATAAAAGCTTGTTTATCTTCTTTTGAACAAATCTTACCTATCTTCAGAAGCTTAACCTTAAAAATCTCGAGCTCTTCATAATGCTCTTCCTTGATCTGCATGCTATTTTTATTCTTTTTCAGTTGATCATCAATGCTGAAAATAGATTCCAATATGACAAGTCCCTTGGGAAGCTTGTTAGTTCTCAGTTGAATAATCTGTTCATCAAATTGCTACTTCAACTTGTCCTGATTAGTGACTAAAAATTGGTCCTCTTCAAGAATAAAACTTAAAATCTATTTGTCATTCTCAAAAACCTACTAGCTGATATTATTATCAGGAATGGAAGGCCTAACCACTACCTTCACATGTTGTTGTACATTACCTTTTGAAATATCATTGGGGATATCAAATTGAGCCCCTATTGCTGCTAACCTATCAACATGTTTATTTTCACTTCTAGGAATGGAGACCAAATTAAATGCATCAAACTCCTATATCATGTCCCAAACTCTATGCTTATAAGACTTTAATGCATAATTTTTAGTAACATGGAATTTTCTAACTTGATTTACAATCAACTCACTATCACCAAAGACTTGTAAATTTGAAAATTTCCTTCTCCTTGCCCACTCCAAACCTTGAATCAGCCCCTCATATTTAGTAGTATTGTTAGTACAAGAAAAAGAGAAATGAAAGCCAACAAAATGTTTATCACCTTGAGGGGAAACAAGCATTGCACCCCCACCAACTCCATTCTTACTTCTGAAGCCATCAAAGTACATCTTCCACAATTCATTCTGCAGCTTAAGTGGATCTTTTGCCTTCTTTTCAAGGTTAGGAATATCTGATTTAGGTTCATGCAACACATAATTACCCAAACCAACATCCTGAATATGATCATTTGGGTTATCAATCATGTTCTTAGCTGCCCACTCATTTAGGAGTACCTCAGGTACACTTTCAGTTTGCAACTCTTGAGCTACAACAAGCTTAGTATCCTCTAAAACAATAGAATTAAAATTAATAGAAGCTAGCACATAACATTCAATGTGTTCTTTGGTAAGAGAATCAGATGTTATGGTTACCTTAGTACCATACCTAGTCCTGAAAATAATATGGGACCAATCTAAAGATAAATACCCCCTAATTTTAGTTGTGAAGTCCCAAGACAAGCATAATGAAAAGAATGCAGGCAAATCTATAACAAACACATCCCGAGGGATTCAAAAATTAGGATAAGCATGTAACATAAGGTTCAAATATTTGATAACACCTACGGTGTTAACAACTATCCCATCTATTTGAAGTACTCCCTTCTCCAATGGCTGATATTTCTGTCCTAACTGGTCTGCAATCTTTTTGGGCATAACAAAACTACTTGCACCACTATCTACCATGTAATTATGCACCAACTTATCTCCCACTATCAAAGAAAAATAAAATGGAGGGGGCTTGACAGCCATACCTTGCTGTTGAGTACTATCCTAAGGTGCATTGGTTAAAACTGACCTTGGTTGGCTCACAGGGGCTTCATTTGAAACATTTAAACCACCTGGGTTAGACAAGGCTGACTGTAATAAATCCCTTTGACGAGGTATTGCTAATGAATCCCACATTGAAATAGAAAAAATCAATTTCTTCGTGCTTTCAACAATGTTGAAAGGTGCAGAAACATTTACCTTTGGTTGAGTTTTTACAATAACATGATTAGGTTGCATTTGATTCGAAGATGCAACATGTGTTGGTTTCTCTTTATTAGCGTCCTGACCTCACTATAAAATGCATGGAACTTGCTGATTTGATGGACCAACAACTCCTTTATCTTTATTTTTCACTTGTTCAACCTCAAAGGCCCTTTTCTTCATTCTAGTATTGGCAACAATAGGTGTATCATCCTGATTCACCCTACATAATTCCTCCCCCTACCAATTCAAGAGAGTCGTCTCATTTATAGGTTGATCCTGTTGTTGTGACAACCTTTCCTCAGGTATTTTTTGTGTTCCTACAACATTCTGAACCATAAGAGCTTGATTGATTACACCATTAGAGCACATAGCTTGATTATGTGGTTGGTTACATGGATAACACCATTCAAAATCAGCAACAAGATTATTTTGAATAGGTACCAAATCCTTTGTTGTACTAACTGGAATAGGGTTATATGGTTGAAATGGCCTCTGATTTATATTTTTCCTTGTACCTTGGAAACCTCCTTGATATGGATGTCTATTGGCTGCTTTGGCCATGAAACTGCTGGCTACTTTGGCCTTGGTTCTGAGGTTGATAGGGTCTAAACCCTTGAAATCGCTACTTCTTGAGACTAGTAAGCTCATTTCCAAAAGTTTGAAGATAATTTCTGATCTTTTATTGAATTTCCTTAATGTCTTGCAGTTCTTTTGACTAATTTATAACAATAGGTGCAACAGGTTTAGGTGTAACAATAGTTGGTAATATTGCAATTTGAGGTGCAGGTAATACTGCATTAGATTGAATGTCCAAAAAAATGGGTATAGGAGGTCTTGGAGCAATCCTTCTAGGTTGAATAAGGCTATTTTCTGCTGCAATAGCCAAATCATAGGCTAGTGGTACATTATTACCACCCATAGACTATATCATAACTACTATTTCACTATTCAAAGCCCTTAAATAGTACAAAAATGCATACTTAGCTAGAGGCTTTGAATCTATTGGGATTCTATCTCAAGTCCTTTGAAACCTGAAATTAAAATCAATCAGTCTGTCATAGGGTGCCCTTTTAATTTGAGTAAGCTGCTCTACAAGAGACAAGTTATCATAAGTGACTTCAAACTGCTTGCATAAAGCTTCTCCCAACTCATACCAAGTATGAATAGTACCCACTGCTAAGCTTTTGAACCATTGAAGTGACTTACCCTTAAAAGATGTTGCTAATAATCTTACAACCACATTTTCCTAAGTAATATGATGCACCAGGCATAAATTTTCTACATCTTTGATGTGCTCTATTGGTGTAGTCTGGTTTTCACTAGAAAAATATGACATAATTTTGAGTGCAACCACTGGTATATCATCATGTTGTCCTAACTATAACTGGCTGCCTTGATTGAATGTGAAAAATACTTGATTCCTTGGGACAACCATTTCTGGAATAACAACTTGCTAGACTACTTGTTGTCTTATAGGAGGCTGTGCTAACCTTGCTAAAGGTGGATTTGAAGCAGTTTTCCTAGTTGTAGCAAGAGTTGTACTTGTTGTTCTACCCTACCTTTTGGGTGGGGACAACTATAAATACTTAAAGGAACCTGAACTTGTGCCTCTAGTTTGTATCCTTTTCATAAACACATTGGTTCTACTGCTCTGTCACCAATGGAGTTGCTAAATGTGACTAAGAAACCTTCTTGTAAGGTCTGAAATTTTCTGGCAACACATCAAAACCAGAAAAACGTGTTGAGATTTCTATACTATCTTCTCAACAGTCCCACCAGGTGTGCCAAAAATTGTTATCTCTAAATCTTGCACCCAAACTGAGCTGTGAAACTCAGTTAGCTAGAGAAACATGGGAGCATTCTCGGGTTGTGGGTCACCCAAAATGAGAATGAACCTCCCGATAGGCCAGCTTCCTAATAGATTATATCACCTAAAACTAAAAATTTTTTAAAGGAAAAAGGAGAAAGATTGCTAAAAATGGAAATTCTGGGTGATACACCAAACTAATAAGAGCTATGAAACATTCAAGTTGACATACACTTGAATATTGATGATAGATATTTCACTGCACAACATGTTACTGTAAGTTTATACACAAATGTTTCATTAAAAGGTCTGACTTGCATACACTTTCAAGAAGGAAAGTAAACTTTCACAAATTAAAATGGTTCATATGCAATTTTAAAAACACAATTCATAACCTACATAACCCTACTTTTGTAGAAAAGGCATGATACATGAGACAAAGTTATAGGGAAATAGAAAAAAATTCACAAATAACTTGATCAATCACTTAGTAATGCACAATGCTTGTGAGAAGAAGAAGGAAAAGTAATATCATCAATGGTGTCTAAGGAAAATTTTGTATTTCATACTCCAAAAATGAGTTACAAAACATGCTCAAACTGTCAAAGGAATGAGAAATTCTCTAGCACATCAAAAGCATAATCTGAACTAACTCAATAATGAGTTACCAAAATGGCTAAGTAGCCAAGCTCCACCAAAAAAGGTTCTATAAACCTCATGGGTCAGATGCCACAATAAGGCCAAAAATATAGGGCCTAAATCCTCTCTATAAGATCCCCATAATGTTTTAAAAGTCCATTTGATCTAGTCCATCAAGATGACACATCAAACAACCCCTAAAAACTCTCAAAAGCAATTAAAAACCCTCCTAGATGCTCTCAAATGTTTGCAACAACCTCAAAACCTCCCCTTAATTGACCAAGTCACCTCCATTTTCATTTAAGAAATAAAAACATGACTTAAAGTTTTATAACACCTTTAACTCACATGTTTTACATTGACAAATATCCAAATAAAAAATGCTTCGACCAATATACATAAGACTGTGGTCAAAAGTCCTCAAAAATAGGAGGCTCCATATGTTACAAGGGCATACATGTATATAGTTTTGGAAAAATCCCTCAAGGGATTAAAAATTACTAAAGCATAGAGAACACCTTGAGGCCGCGGGGCATATATCACTTGACACTTGATTTTTCATAAAACAAAGGCATAAAAATGCCAACTCTTTTCATCGGCATGTTAGGGTTTCAACCCTAAAAAAAACAAGGAAAAAGGAATATCATAATTCATTTTATGAGAAGCTTCTTGAAGAAGCCTATCCCAACCACCATCGACAAGGGTTTGGAAGAAACTCATCATACTATGCACTAGGGAAACATAGAGGCATTTACCTAGATTTCAAGCAAGAAAAGATGAAAAACTCCCAGGTAAGAGTAACTACACTCAATGTATTTCATTTTGTTTCTTGTAGAAAACATGTTGTCCCTCCAAATGGCCGCAGGTATCGTGGTTTTCTTAATGCATTTGATGGTTTTCTAATGGCCTTCGGGATTTTTTCCTTCTTTGTATATATTGAGGGCTTTGCTCCTAAGAGACTTTTAAACAAAAAATCTTGAAATGTTGTTTCCATTTGTTGATTTACAACCCTTCTAGAAAATCTTGAAAATTGCATTCTTGTTCCCATTGGCACATTGATGACCGCATACTCCTTAGGGGACTATCATATGTTCAGACTCAATTCAAGATTATTCCTATAGATTGGCTTATCTCTCCCCATTTCAAGGTGAAGGCTCACCTAGTACTAGCATTTCGTAATATACCAGGACTTATAAGATTAGAAGGATTGTATTTGGTAGATGAAAATTGATATTGATGAAACATTTTTCTCTCCTCATGATCAAAAGACCAGAATGCTTCCCAACACATTTCTCCTTAATATTTCTTCCAAGACCATCATCACCCTTACATTTTGATCTGATGTCCTGAACTGTAGCTTATAGTTTTAGAAAATTTGAAGGATTCATTTTTTCTTGATTTATAATCTGGTTTATTGGCAATATCAAGGGCTTCATTTGGCTTCCATATACAACCATTGTTAACCTGAATCTCTTTGAGAATACATGATATTTAAAATGTTGTGCTTTCTTGCATATCATAAGTACCATCAGAGCACTGTCACTTCTTTGATGATTCAATGACAATGAACTCTAAAGTTGTTGGTCTACCATAATTAAGAAATTTCTCTGAATAGATTAAGATAGAGGATGCCCTCCATAGCTGATCACTAAAATAATGCTGTCTAGACACCCCTGAAGTATATCACAACCTCTTCTATGTGTTGCCATGCTATCTTGTGATGATTGTGCACTATGCATTTCATGGCCATGTTTACACAACACCGTCAATGCCTATCATTGATGACCCGATCTAGCTCATAAAGGGTATGAGATCATAAATATCTCCCAACAACTCCTATCCATACAAACAATTGTAACTTATTCAATATCTCATTTGTGATTGTTCTTTACCTTTGTGACATTTGACTGTTACTACTGACTATATTGCACATTCTGTAATTCATGATTGAAATGCTTGAAACCTATCATATTTATAATATATAAGGACTTATATGAATTTCATTTGTTTGATATGGAATCATTTTTGCTAAAGTATTCAAAGAATAACGATGAATGACCCTAACATAGGCATATTCACCCCTCAAAACACATGAGAGCTCATTTAACTCACATGCTGAAACCAGATAAAACAAAACAACAACAAGGATTTGACCTATACCTACACATGAAGCAAACAAGTCAGAAAAAAATATGCATATGGTAGATGAGCTTGATATTCTTGTCATTTTCTTGGATAGTTGTAATATGCTTGCTTCATTTAATGTACATTATGATTAGTTTATACATGCATAGGGTGAATGTGTATATAAGGTCTACAATCAATCATTTCTTAGAGCATTTCTCTAATACCATTTCTTACTATTAGATGTAGGAACAAGGAACAATATGGATCTAGGAAGGACACAAGCATCTCTGGGTACCAATAGACAAGACAACGCATCCAGAACCAGTCATTCACAGGAAATGATTGGTTACCTTCCTTCTATGAACATTCATTTCTTTCTTTACTTATTCATGCACATGATTTTCATGGTTTGTATTGAATAAGCAAAAGTCAATCTCACGGATTATGTGAGATAATTAATATTCTTACATTCAATAAAGATTACTTTTTAGAAAGATTTGTGTAAATATTTTCTCTATTGCATGCACTTGTATAAATGCAATGATCTGTTAGAATAGTCTTGTAATATTTTCTAATTTTTTTGTTTATACAATTAAATGTAATGTAGGAAAGTTAATAAAATGTACCTCATTTCCTCAGTTTAAAATTAACAAACTCCACCTGATTGAGCCTAAGTGAAAATCTGGTAACAATTATTTAATTAATATATCTCCCTGTTCATCTATTGAAGATAAAACCCCTTATGAAATGTGGTTAGGTAGGAATCCTAGTGTTGCACATTTAATGATCTTTGGTTGTGAGGCTTTTGTTCATGTGCCTAAAGAAAATAAATCTAAATTGGATCCAAAAGCACAAAAATGCATATTCATAGGTTATGGTGAAAATGTAAAAGGTTACAAGCTTTGGAATCCTCTAACCCAAAAAATTACTTTGTCAAGAGATGTGATTTTTAGGGACTTTAGAGCTTATTTAGGAGAGGAACAACCAAAGGAGAAGGTGTTGGAAAAACAAGGATAGACAACTTAGAGGGTGAATCAGTTGTTACCAAAGTCAAACTTATTCAACATTAATCAACCTTAAATCTCATATATGATAATTAATGGTGCAAGCATAAATCAATAACACATCAGAGACACATGAACACCAATATTTTATACGTGGAAACCTTGTTAGGGGAAAAACCATGGTGGATGTTAGTCCACAAGATTATACCCTATTAGAAGTATAATGAAGAATAAAAAGGGAATGCACTTGCATTCAGGCACACTACCTAGAGCACATTGCTCAGAGGAAGGCTCACTGCCTTACATAAAATAATCATATTAAATCCATCTGATGAAGTTGAACTGAGAAAATAGCTTCTACAAAATCCTTATTACAATTTCGGTTAGGCACACAAAAACTTCTACACACTCTTCCACACTCTGCTCAAAATTCTTCACACTTTTCTCTTCTCTTGAATGTTTTGACCTTTATTCACACATGTACATCTCTTTGACACACCGAGCATTGCCTCTAAATGAGGAAAACAATCACTTAAATATATCTGCTACACGGATTTACATCCACTATTCAGTTGGCCTCAAATAAAGAATAAATTACAACTGTCGGCGTCAAAACATGAATAAATTTTAATGCACACCAACATAAATCGGTCACAACATAGTGAGGACCCAAAAAAACACCTTATAATATGCCAAACAAGAAAAGATCAATCCTGCAACATGCTACTACCATCATGTCAGCCAAGAACATGAAAACTCAAGCACACATCGGAGAAATATCAGATCATGAACACTCTGATCAATGTGAATGTGCAACAAGGATAGAGTACAATCTAAATTCATCCATGAACACCATAGATACATGTGCAACAACTCAAATTACCAGAATTTCATCCTCTTCATCCAAGAAAACCATCTATAGAAATTGAATAACTGTAGGAACACAAATATTCATAACTTTCACAAATCTTGATGCGAACCTCTAAAAATTTTGGACAACATACTAGATAGGCTAAAAAAAAACCCTTTGATGCACACCTTCAGATCTTCAATGCAAAAAAGTTTCCAACATTCTGACCTTCTCAGCTTCACTATCTGCTTGCAATATTATTTTTTATAATTTTATCAATATCCTCGACATATATAGCTTTAAGCATCATCAATAATAAGTGTTGACATCAATGACAACCACATATTAGAAATGAAACCACAACATCCAACAATCTCCCCATTTGGTATTGATGGCAACACATGATGTGAAAAATAATGCCACCAACCCAACTAGCTCTTCTCTAACAATCTCCCCTTTAGAATGTGCACTCTTTTCTTGTTTCCTTCTTCTCCCATGTTTTTCACATTGCTCTTCTCTCCTCCTTTGACATCAATGACAAAGGTATAAATGATTTGATCACATATTTGAATCATTTGACTACTCTCCCTGAGTAGCAGCCACCACAACATCAATCCAGAATAAGATATGGCTATGAATTCATGGACTGATGCAAAGACCTGCATCTTAGTTCTGACCAAGAGGGGAAATCACCCCTAAATTTTCTTTGAGGTACTCAAAATTATCCTTAGGCAATGACTTAGTAAAGATGTCTGCAATTTTCTCCTTGGTAGGTATATACTCCAGTCTAACTTCTTTGTCACTTACTTTATCTCTTAAGAAGTGATATTTGATGGGTATATGCTTTGTCTTTGAATGCAACACTAGATTCTTGGAAATATTAATGGTACTTGAATTATCACAAAATATGGCAATGGGTTCTTTGTACTCAATTCTGACATCTCTCAACATTTGCTTCATCCACAATACTTTAGTAGAACTATTTGCAATAGCAATATATTCTTCCTCAGTAGTAGACAAGGAAACAAAATTCTACTTTTTTCTTAGCCAAGATAACAATTTTTTCCCTAAGAAGAATGCACCGCCACTAGTACTCTTCCTATCATCTACATCTCCTTCCCAATCAACATCATTGAAAGCACTCAGGATAAGATCACCATCCCTAGGATACCAAACACCAAGATCAATTGTCCCTTTTAGGTATCTGAAAAATCTTTTTACAACAGTCACATGAGAATCTTTAGGATCAGCTTGAAATCTAGCAACCATGCATACAACATTCATTATATCTGGCCTAGTCTGAGTCAAATAGAGTAATCCACCAATTATTGACTTGTATCTTGTCTGATTTTCTTTAGGAGAATCATCATTTTGTGTAAGTTTGCATCCTGTTATGATAGGTGTACCAACTAGCTTTGAATCTTCCATGCTAAAAAATTTCAGTAGCTCTTTCACATACTTAGATTGAGATATGAAAATTCCATCATCCAACTGAGTGATTTGCAATCGTAAAAATAATTTTAGCTCTCTTATCATTGAAATTTCAAACTCACTTTTTATTTCATCAAAAAGCTTCATACACAAATCATCATCACCTTAAAAAATAATGTCATCAATAAAGACTTCACTGATCAATTCTTTATTTTGATCTAACTTGAAATACAAATTTCTGTCAGCAGTACCTTTATTGAATCCAAACTTCAATAAGTATTTATCCAGTCTAGCATACCAAGCTCTAGGAGCTTGCTTAAGTCCATATAGAGCTTTCTTCAATCGGCATACCATGTCCTTTTCATCAGTCATTTGAAATCCATTTGGTTGTTCAACATAAACTTCTTTTTCTAGCTCACCATTCAAAAATACTAACTTTACATCCATCTAATAGACTTTATAATTCTTGAAAGTAGCATAAGCAAGAAATAATCTTATAGGTTCAATTCTAGCAACAGGGGAAAAATTTTCTTTAAATCAATACCTTCCATCTATGAGTACCCTTTGCAAACCAATCTTGCTTTGTTTCTAACCACTTCACCTTGTTCATTATTTCGAAACACCCACTTGGTTCTAATCACATTCTTTTCCTGATGTTTGGGAACAAGATCCCATGTATCATTCTTCTCTATCTGTATTAGTTCTTCTTTCATGGCTTCCATCCAATGTTCATCTTTGCATGCTTCATTGATATTGCAAGGCTCAACTTTGGAAATAAGATAGTACTCTTGCAAAATTCTTCTTCTAGTTTGCACACCTTTGCTCTTGTCTCCTATGATCTGACTGTCAGAGTGATTTCGCCTTACATATTTGGGAGTTTTAGGATTTTATCCGACTTCTTGTTCTTGTGTTCTTTCTTTTTCACTTCTTCTAGTCTTTGCCTCTTGATTCCTTTGGTTCACCGGAACAATATGAAGTTGATTCTATGTTTGAACATTATTTCCATTGTTATTATTATCATGTTGATCATTTGCATCATATCCACTACATCTGGATGGTCTAACAATATCTTTATCAACTTTGACATTTGTACTTTGAACCATTTTATTTAACCTCTTATTAAAGCACTGGTAAGATTTACTTTTATTAGAGTAAGCCAAAAATATTCCTTCATCACTTCTAACATCAAACTTGCCTATATCATCATCTCTCTTGATGTAACATTTTCTTCCAATTTTTTTGAAGTACTTGATAGTAGGCTTATAACCAAACCATAGCTCAAAAGGTGTCTTACCAGAGTTACTATTGACATACACCCTGTTAATGGTATATACAACAATACTTACATCTTCTCTCCAGTAGAAATGAGGAACAATTGCTTCCAACATCACAGTTCTAGTAGTGTCTAGAACAGTTATGTTCTTTCTTTCAACAACTCCATTTTGTTGAGGGGTCTAGGGAGCAGATAACTATCTTTGGATTCCATGTTCTTCACATAAAGAATTGAATTCTTGGGAAGTGAATTCACCACCTCTGTCTAAACTTAGACACTTGATTTTCTGACCTATCTTATTCTCTGCCATAGCTTTGCAACTTTTAAACTTTTCTAACGCTTCATGTTTTTCTCTTAAGAAAGAAACCCATATCATTCTAGAATAATCATCAATGAGCAACATAAAATACCTTTCACCTTGTAGAATTCTAATTCTGGATGGACCGCATAGATCAGTATGTAACAAATCCAGTACTCCATTAGAGCTATACTATTTGCTTTGGAAAGAATTTCTTGTCTACTTTCCCATCTAACATTCCTTGCACATAGTTTTAGTAGGATTCACTAATTTAGGAAGATCTCTGACTACTTGAGTAGTGCTTATCTTGACAATTTTATCAAAGTTCACATGACACAACCTCCTATGCCATAACCAACTTACATCAATTTGAGAAATTAAGCAAATTTCACTAGCAACACTCAAATGAAAGATATTACCTTTTGTCTTTGTACCTGAAGCAATCATATTTCTAGAAATTCCCCTTATTCTACACTTACCATCCTTGAATTTCAGACTGTAACCCTTGTCTACCATCTGTCCAATGCTTAACAAGTTATTTTGTAAGCCTTCTACATAAAGAACATCATCAGTATTGTGCTTACCACCAAAAGAAATAGTTCCTTTTCTATGAATCACACCAGAAGTGTTGTTTCCAAATCATACAACACCACCATCATAGTCTTCCAAGCTTACAAACTTGCTTTTGTCACCATTCATATGATGTGAGCATCCACTGTCAATTACCCACTCATCCTTTTCTTCAATTTTTTCTATAAGAGCTTTCTCAACATTCACATTACAAGTAGATTTAGTGGACACCTGAACATTTCCTTTGATGGAAATGAATACCCATTCATCTTCGTTTGTAGTTTCTTTATTAGATTCTTCATCAATCACACCTTCTTTAGCATAATAGCATTTCCTTTGAAATCTAGTCTTCTCAAGTTTGTACTTAGAAAATCTTTCAGGACATCTAGATGCAAAATGACCTATTTTACTACAAGAAAAACATTTGATAGGTAACTTTCATTTGTACTTACCATGACCTCTAGCTTCTCTTTTCACAATCAATGCTTCCATTTCTTCTAATTCTCTTTCTTTATCTTCAATATTTTTCATCTCATCTTCATATTTGAATGTCCTTTTGGAATTCTCACCTAGAATTTATCTCTGTTGGATTTTTCCGGATACTGTAGCTTTGAATGCAAATTCAAACTTAGGAGCAGATTCACCAAATTCACTTAACTCAAAGGAAGCAAGTTTTCCAATCAGCATGTCTCTTGTAATATTTGTCACTGTCTTGAGTTCATCAATAGTGTGAGCTGTTGTTTTGTAGGAGGGAGGCACAGATCTAAGTATCTTAGCCACAATTTCTTCTTCATCTAAGGTTCTTCCAACACATCTAATGCTCATCACTAGTTCATTTATCTTTTGAGAGAAAGAGAGGATGTTCTCATATTCACTCATCTTCATTTTTTCCCACTTTCCTTCTAAAATTTGTAGCTTAGCACTTTTCACTAGTGCATCTCCTTCATACAATGTTTCCAAATTTTTCCAGATCTGATATGTAGTCTTCAATCCTAACACATTTGTCATCTCCAAATCTATCAAAGCACTCAATAATGCTTCAATAGCCTTGGTATGAGCTTTTGCTTGCTTGATCTCATCTTTATAGGACAAACCATTCTGAGGAATAATATATTTACTTTATGTAATCTTCCAGAAGGGTTCTCCAATGCACCTCAAATGACACTCCATTCTGACTTTCCATAAAGAGTAGTTTATACCATTGAATCTAGGACTATCATTCTTGTATGATGCCATCTCGGATCACCTCAAGTTGTTAGGCTTCTTCAGAGGAACTAGCTTTGATACCAATTTTTGGAAAAACAAGGATAGACAACTGAGAGGGGGGGTGAATCAGTTGTTACCAAAATCAAACTTATTCAACATTAATCAACCTTAAATCTCAGATATGATAATTAACACTTTAAGCATAAATCAATCACATCAGAGACACATGAACACCAAGATTTTATACATGGAAACCCTATTAGGGGAAAAACCATGATGGATGTTAGTCCACAAGATTATACCCTGTTAGAAGTATAATGAAGAATGAAAAGGGAATGCACTTGCACTTAGGCACATTGCTTAGAGCACACTGCTCAGAGGAAGGCTCACTGCCTTACATACAATAATCATATTAAATCCATCTGATGAAGTTGAACTGAGAAAATAGATTCTACAAAATCCTGATTACAGTTTCGGTTAGGCACACAAAAACTTCTACACTCTTCCACACTCTACTCAAAATTCTTCACACTATGCTCCACTCTTGAATGATTTGACCTTTATTCACAGATGTAAATCTCTTGCACACACTGATAATTGCCTCTAAATGAGGAAAAAAATCACTTATATATATCCACTACACGGATTTACATCCACTATTCAGTCGGCCTCAAATAAAGAATAAATTACAACTATTAGCCTCAAAAAATGAATAAATTTTAATGCACACCAACATAAGTTGATCACAACATAGTGAGGACCCAAACAAAAATCTTAGAATACACCAAACAATAAAATATTAATCTTCATGGATCTGCAACATGCTACTACCATCATGTTGGCCAAGAACATGAAAACTTGAGCACACATCAGGAAAATCTCCGATCAAAAACACTCTGATCAATGCGAATGTACAACAAGGATAGAGTACGATCTAGAATCGTCCATGAATGTCACAGATACATGCACAACAATTGAAATTACTAGAATTTCATCCTCTTCATCCAAGAACACCATCTATAGAAACTAAATAACTGTAGGAACATAGATCTTCATAACTTCCACAAATCTTGATGTGAACCTCTGAAAATTTTGGACAACATACTAGATAGGTTCAATAACAAACCCTTTGATGTGCACCTTCAAATCTTCAACGTAATTTTTTCTTCCAACATTCTGACCTTCTCAGGTTCATTGGCTGCCTCTAATATTATTTTTTACAATTTTCTCAATATCCTTGACATATGCAGCCTTGAGAATCATCAATACTAATAGTGTTGACATCAATGACAACCACATATTAGCAATGCAACCGAAACATCTAACATAAGGATACTTCTCGAACAGTGCATTTTTGGGAAAATACTAAGAAGCAAGAATATGCACATGTTGAAGAACAATTAGATGGATTAGATGAGGAGAGTTCATAGAGTTATGAGATAGATGCTCATAATGAGCATATTGAGGAAGTGGAAGAAACCCCATTGAGAAGATCCACAAGACAACAAAATCTCATTGATAGGTATATCCCACCTGATTTTCGTTGTATATTTTCTTTGTTAAGTACTAATGATGAACCTAGATCTTATAGGGAAGCTGTGTCTTCAGATGAGAACAAGATTTCTATAGAAGCTATGCATGAGGAAATGGTTTCCTTGGATACTTGTGACACATGGGATCTTGAGAGTTTTCCCAAAGGAAGAAAAACCATTGGTTGTAAATGGATCTTTAAAAAGAAAATTGGAGTAGATGCTAATCTCGAAAGGTTACAAGGCTAGATTAGCAGCCAAGGGCTACTCCCAAAGAGAGGGAGTTGAATTTAATGAAATATTCTCTACTATTGCTAAATTAACTTCTATTAGATTCCTTTTATCTATTACTACTGCTTTTTATTTTGAGATAGAGCCAATGGTGTTGGAGTTGAGAAGATACAACACCACAGAAGCCCAAAAGATCTTTGCAAGCAAATAACCTGTTACAAGGAGAAACAAAGAGAAGCAACAAAAGAAATGCTCAAGAATGTGGAGCAATGTATTCAACTGAAAATGTAAAAAGAATTAATGATACAAAAGATAGTTTTCAACTACATATAGATGAAAACCCTAAAAAGGAAAACCCTAGGCTTGCACAATAATAATTAATAAAGTAATTAATTATTATGCACCTAATGTTAGCTTAAGTGAAAAGAGGTAAAAGGGAACTTTACGTAATTAAACAAATATTGTTTAATTAATAAAACAAATACCCAATTACTCTAACACCCCCCCTTAAGATAGACATAGGGAGAAGCTAAAACCTAGAAGAAGCTACTGAAAGCAAAAGCAATGGGTCCCGACAACAAGGCCTGATCAGGTACCCATGTACAAAAACAATGCAAACTAAATGAAATGGGGTAAAGGAGAAAACTCAGTGGGAACAAAACTCTCCCCAAAATAGAATGCAAGGAAGGAATGCAATGCACTAATGAAAGAAGGATAGGAGGTGGATAACATGATACCCCCCATAAACAACTTCTATCATATAAATACATGTACAATGATCTCCATAGGAGAGATAGAAAGAGAGAAGAAGGCCCCCCCACAATGAAAAAACTCCTGTCATAATGGTAGATGCCTGATGTAGAATCCAAAAGGAGATCCTGAAGCGGCAAATGATATTCCTCCCCTTGGGAAGAAACGGATCCATGGACCTATATCGAAGAAACCCTGTGGAGAATGATGAACCAATCTGTCTCAAGATGTGTGCCATGATAGGATGCTGAAGAGTCTCACTATATGAATGGAAACAAATAATGCCAAATCCAAACTGATGTGGGCAATACTGAAATGCAACCTCTGAATGCACGGATAATGGTGGGCGAATAGTGATAACCTGACTGTCAAGGTAGAGGAGATGAACGTCCTCAAAATAATTATCCAAATCTACAATATAGGACTCCACAAACAAGAAAGATATGTTTGCAACATAAGAGTCCAAAGTAGCTATGTCTGGAAGATGTATGATTCCCTGCTGCACTGAATCAAGAACAACAAGAAATGCTGATAAAGTCTCAGTCTGAAGAGTAGGAACTAGTAGAAAAACCTCTAATCCATCAGAATAAGTAAGGGTGTCTAAATACTCAAGCTCCTCTAAAGTATCATGATCAAATGATGTATTCTCTTGCCAAGCAATGGGTATGAGACAATCTGAAGCAGGATCCTCTGGGAATGGAGATAGAATAGGGTCTCCATAAATCTCCCAAAGACGTGTCCAAAGTGGGTGAGGACAATCAATGTCCGATATATTCAACACAGTGTCATGATCAACACTAGACAATATAACTCCTGCAATGTGATTTCTAATGATATCCCATACTAATCTGCCCTCTAAAGTTGCTGGTTCAGGTATGAGATCATACAAATAAGGCAAAATATTAAGCCACCTACAATGTGTAAGTATACCCTTTGCCCGTGACTCATAATTACCCCGTTCCAAAAGAACAACTGAAGGGTGAGTAGAGAAACCCATGATAACTCTTCAAATAAAAAATTCAGAGACTAATGATCTCAGCAATGATAAAGCATATCAACATAACCCATCCAACGTAAACAAACTCCATGTAGGAGCCAAGATGACCAAGTAATTGAGCAAAGTGTAAAAACACACAAAGCTGAATAAAAAATACCTGGTAAATATTCTGATAAAATAGACTATAGATTTGGAAAGAGCACTGTAACACCTTTCCAATGCCTATTCGTTTGCACAAAACGGACACCGTGGCAAAAAATTCTGAATTTTTCAAAAACTGAATTTAGCTTGCAGAAAACGAATTTTCTAGCAAAAAACGTTTATTTCTAACTTGATTTTTGGAAAATCTACTCACTGTTTGTAAACAAAAATAAAAACCCAGAAATATTTTGATGCTAGAAACAAAACTCATAAATCGTTTCTTGATCCAACAAGTAGAATATGAGAAAATATTTTTTTTTTTTACTTTCAACCAGGAGAAAAATGACGCGCGCCATTTTTTCAATAGTGATTTTCTCTAGATCATTGCAAAATATGCAAAATCTAAAAGATACCCAGTTCAGATTTCGACACTGGCTACAAAACCCATAAATCGTTTTTCCTACAAATGAGTGAAAGCTGAATTTTTGAAGTAAAAATGATGATGGCTCCAATAAAAAACGGCTTGCAAAAAACCCTTATAGCTCCAAAATTCTTCAAAACAAGAACAAGCAGCTATAGATCTGAAGCTCTGATACCATGTTGGAGTTGAGAAGATACAACACCACAGAAGCCCAAAAGATCTTTGCAAGAAAATAACCTGTTACAAGGAGAAACAAAGAGAAGCAACAAAGGAAATGCTCAAGAATGTGGAGCCATGAATTCACACAAAATGTAAAATGAATTAATGATACAAAAGATAGTTTTCAACTACATATAGATGAAAACCCTAAAAAGGAAAACCCTAGGCTTGCACAATAATAATTAGTAAAGTAATTAATTATTATTCACCTAATGTTAGCTTAAGTGAAAAGAGGTAAAAGGGAACTTTACGTAATTAAACAAATATTGTTTAATTAATAAAGTAAATACCCAATTACTCTAACAAATGGATGTGAAAACTTCTTTTTTGCATGGGGATCTTGATGCAGAGATTTATATGAAGCAAGTTGATGGTTTTGTTGTAAAAGGAAAAGAAGATTTGGTTTGCAGGTTAAAGAGATATTTATATGGATTAAAACAGTCACCAAGAATGTGGTATGAGAAGTTTGATGCTTTTGCATTAAAAATAGGTTATTTTAGGAGTGATGAAGATTATTGTGTTTACATAAAAATAATTGATGATCAACTTTTAATTATTATCTTGTATGTTTATGACATGTTTTTTATTGGTAACATCAAGGTAATGATCAAAGAATTGAAATCGCAACTCTCTAACACATTTGAGATGAAGTATCTAGGGGCTGCAAAATATATCTTTGGTATGGAGATCAGAAGAGATAGAGGTTAAAAAACCTTTGCTTAAGTCAAAGCAACTATGTTGATACTGTTTAACATGCATGATAGTAAACCACTTAATATTCCTTTACCAGTTGGCACAAAGTTAAGTTTAGACATGAGTCCTAAATCTGATTTTGATTATGAGGAAATGTATGAGATTCCTTATACTAGTGTAGTCTGAAGTTTGAAGTATGTAATGGTCTGTACATGACCAAATATAGCCCAAACAATGGGATTTCTAAGTAGGTTTATATCTAACCCTGGTAAAGAACATTGGACTTATGTTAAGAGGCTTTTTAGATATTTATGAGCTACTTCTGATTACTATTTGGCTTACCATGGTGCTAATGATATTGATATTATGCATAGGTCATTGGACATGCAAGGTTTTGTTGATTTAGACTAGGCAGGAGACCTAGATAGTCGGAGGTCAACAAGTGGTTATGTGTTTACTTTGTTTGGAGCTGCGGTTAGTTGGATGAGTAAGAGGCAGCCCATGGTTGCTTTGTCCACCATAGAAGCAGAGTGCATGGATGCTACACATGCCTCCAAAGAGGTAGTTTGGTTACAAAGACTTGGGAAAGGTATTGGTTTTAATTGCAAGCAAATTAAACTTGAATGTGATAGTCGTAGTGCTATTTGTTTAGCCAAAAATCCTATGTATCATGCTCGTACTAAGAATGTTGATGTGCAGTATCACTTTATGTGAGAAATGATTGAGAGTGGGAAGGTATTGATTGAGAAAGTTGACACTTTGGTTAATGCTGTAGATTATCTTAAAAAACCACTTCCTACAAAAAAGTTCTCTTGGTGCAAGAAGGCCATTGGTCTTGAGTCTTGTACTTGATTTATATTAAATAATTCCTAGTTTACAATAATTGCAATGATAATTTAAAGTGGGAGAATGTTGGGAATAAGATGCTATTTAATTGCATTCTAAACTTATTTCATGTATCTCCTAAGTCCTTGGAATGGATTTCACAACTCTAGGATTAGAAACAGATTAATTTGGAATGAAATAAACATTTAATTTGATATTTGTAGATATTCCTAAATAATAGGAGCATGTGGGGATGCCTTGGGAGAGCTCCTACAAATAGGAGCACATGGTCGCTTACATGGGAGGTGGGTCTCACCTTTGGTTCAATTAACTAGTTGGTGAATTGAGTACACTTCAAAAATGCATCCCAGGTTCCTACAAAATAGGGATTTTGATTTATGCATGGGATTGATGTTTACAAGGTTTAGTTCAGTTATGTTTTAGTTATCTTTAGTTGCATGTTAGTTAATCTCAATTTACTTGAGTTGCATGGACAGATAACAGGTTGATACATTCAGTTAATAGATTGAGGATCATGCATGCACATTATTTTGCATGAATCAGTAATAGATGTGTTTCAGTTAAAAAAGATTAACTTTGGTCCACCTTGGGCACCCAATTTGACATCTTTGAGTTACAACTAATGCATGAAAAAGATATTTGTAATGCTCAGTTAAGTGGGACCCATAATGGACGCCTTCTTTGAGGATGAGCTTGCAGAAGATATTTTTGATATCTACGAGGTGAACACTTCAGTGTTGGGTGCCAAATTTGAGGGAGACTCTTGTTTGAATTTTTCATTCATGTTTGAACTCAACTTGGCAACCCTAGGTGTGGATTTTTTCAAGTGGATTTGTGATATTATATATGTTAACTCTTAAGAGTTTGTAAGAAAGAATATTGTCTATTATTGCAGCCATTGTATGAGAGAGTTTTGTGAGAAAATATTGCAGGTTGTGAAGAAGATTTGTTGAATAACAAAGAAGCACATCAAGGAGAATTGAATCAATATTATTGTAACTCATTCAAAGGTTAAATAATACAAGCAAGAATAATTCTTGTGGAGTTTTTTACCCAAAAGGGTTTTCTCCATGTACGCGCAGTGTCCTTTCTATTTCATCTTATATTTCTGCTATCAATCTTCTATCTACTTTCTACAACATTAAAATTTATCTAATTCAAGATTAATCATACACGAGATTTTGAAAAAGAATACTAAAATTGAATCTATAGTTACACATGATTTACAAATTTTAAGCTAATTTTACTATAATTTTACCTTCATTTTGAATAGCAGTTGGGTTTGTAGGTTTTGGTCATGCTACTTGAGAGGTAGAGAGATGGAGGCAGGAATATGAGGAGGTTGTGCCACCAGAGCAAAGGATAGCTAGTGTGTCAGTTAGCACGAGGTCACATGGGATAGCTAGCTTAGGGCCATTAATTACAATGGATCCACCATGAGCACCACAAAGTGATCCACCACTGAGATCACCTGATAGGTAGGCAGATGCACGGAGCATAGGATAGTGCATGTTGATTATTACCTTTTGGATTTTTTCCCCAGAGTGGGTTCGACTTTTTGTACACATGAGAGACTATCCTACATTTTGTATCATGACATTTAATTTTGATATATATGATATGTGATAGAGATTTTAAAATTGCCACAAATCTTGGCTGGTTCTATGTCTTGTCTAGCTATTACCCTTGTGTTTTAGTGGTTGAATGTTAGGGTTTAAGGGTTTTAGTCACCCTTGTTTAAAATGTCCTCACCAAATAAACCCTTGCATTATATTTTTGCATTGACCTGTTGCTCTAGGTTTCCGATTGCTTAAGTCATCAATGGAGCCTTTTGTGTCATGAACTTACTGGTCCCTTTACCTAGCCTGTCAATTTTTCTCCATGTCGGGTTGATAATTGTTTAAATTTTAGAATTAAGTCAAAAATTTATGCCTAAAGGGTTTTCCCCCCATTTCCCTAGCCGACCCCCTTTTATAAATAACTTTGTTTCATGTGCAGGATTGTGGACTATTGGATTGATGATCTTAATCCTGACCATTTCCCATGAGCCTCACAGGAATTTATGATGACGTCACTAAAGTGTGGTGAGTTCTGTGAGATGTTACCATTTGTCATATATGATGATGGGGCCCAGTTTGAGTTTGCCAACGATATGCATAAAAGGCTATCCAATCAATGGTTGTCATATGATAATGAGGGTTGATGAGGATTAATTGTGGTCGTTCCTCACCAACCATGCACAATTAAAATAATCATTTTAAAATTTCTACGAGGTGTATGGACTCGTGACACATGTTTTTGTCCAATGGTACAGGGTGGTTGGTTAAGGCCCACAAGCGATGAGCATGTCTATTGACTAGGAAGTGTGTTATTGGTCGATAGGCCTGCCATATGGTGACATGGGATTTTCAACGATGCTTGACTCAATCAGAGTTTTTCAATATGCCAACTCACTTTTGCATCAATGACCCGAGTTCAAAATAATTGAATCATCCATGTCATGGCTATTTGCGCTCTATAAATCACACATATTAATTGCACAAGCTCTTCGATGTATATCATCCTAATTTTCATACGTGTGAGTGGTATTCTCCTAGAAATCATGATGGATTGTACACTATTTTCCATAAACTTGGAAACTAATAGTGGTGGAATTGACGCCAGCCACTAATCACTCGCTTGCTCATACTGTAATTGGAGCATTAATGGTTACTGCACCAGTTTCCTCGATAAATGATTGATAATTGTTCATTTGCATCATTGCAATTTTGAGTCTGAATTCATCTGTGCTACTACATTAAGTGGGGGTTGTTCTTGTGAGGTTTTGGGTCCGAGTGTAAGATGATAAAATCAATTTCTTTTGGTTCACCATTGCATAGGAGTGCAAGGATGAGTGCGAGAAACTCTCAGTGGGAGGAAAATCCAAGTGAACAGAGCACCATTCCTGGTGCTCTTGGAGCTAATGAAGAAGGTGTTGTGTCCCTCTCGATTTTGGTTAGGAGCACTCCTCGGTTCAAAGGTTAGGTTACATAGGCATAGGTAATGGGTTGTGGAGAAGAAAGGAGTTCTGTCGAGTTTGGTGGAAAATCAATGGTCGAGCCAAAGTTTGGGTAGTATGAGTTGCCCATTGAGATTACTAGTGGCTCTCATAGCGAAAGTTCCAACACTGACTCAGATTATCATAGATACCTCGCGGCCTTAATTGAATTGGTTGGTGTGAATGAGGAGGTCCTCACGGTGTCCATGTTACCACGGTGGCACCATGTGTTGCTATTTCTGGTACTGGTATTGATAAGGATAAGGTGGTGCTCCTGATTCTCATTGAAGTGATGACACAGAGTGATCACTTGTACCATGGCTGTGATATTGCTCCTGGTTCTAGTTTGTGGTGTGGTTTTCTAGGTCTTTCCTTTTTGTTCTGGTGTTGGTGCTATCTCTCTTTTTGGTTCGACGTGGACAAATATGACAAAGCATTGGTGGTGTTTTTCTTCGACCAACTAGTTACAAGGGTCTTAACTGTTTTTGATTCCCTTCTTACTGAATGATTATATCCATCAGTATGGGAATTGTGAAATGAAATGAAAATTAATTTTTTGAAATAAAATTCTGCTAAATGTAATGGAATGATCCTGATGCTTGTTGCTCTCCTATTCTATAAAGGAGATTTCAATGCTCATTTCAGAGGTAAGATTTTTGAATTCTGAAGTCTAGGTGGTGTACATTGAATGCATGCAATGTATAATTTAGGATGACTTAGCTAGTAAATTGTTTTGGGTAGGGTATGTATATGAAATAGTCATAAAATCTTCTATGTAATTACTAACATCGAAAGAAATATAAAAAATTTAAGGCAATTTCTCTCCTATGTGTGTTATGATAGATCATGAATAAAATTATCAAGGGTTCTTTCATTTATCTTCAATGGTATATTTGAATGTATGATTCACTTTCTTGATTTAACTTAATGAGTTAATCAAATGCTTGAAAAGAGATTGTAGGTTTGTAATAATGTGCTAAGGATCTAATAAGGAGTGTTGTTTTAAATATTGAAATTCTTATGATGTAAGGAATTGTGAGAGTTGTTTACTGATGGCAGGGTTAAATTTTATGTGACTCCTACCCAATATGATGAGGCACTGGTTAATTCATTTAGGGTTCTTTTAAATAACTCAAATCAATAGCCCCTTACATGTGGATTCAAGATCAGAACATTATAAAATCAAAATTTAATCCATTTTCAAATGCAAATATTATAGAATACCTATATTCCTAGCATTAGGTGATTATTTGTTCAATGGTGTGCCAAGCCCTTGATGAATGGTATCTATATGCATGTGGTAGGAATTTATCTGTGTGTGTAGTGTTCTTGAGGCTTGAAATATTTTATGAACACAAATAGGAACACCCTCCTTGGTTTCACAGAGCCTAAAGAGTAGGGGTAAGGACTTAAGATGCTTTACCTGTCAGTTGGCCACAAAATTTTGATAATTCTTAAATATAGAGGTTGGCTACCTCTTTGAGAGTGTCAAGGATTAGCTGGGAACAAATTAACAAACCAAAAAAATGGCAACTCTGTTGGGGAGAACTTCTGAGAAATTTAAATAAAAAGGAATCCCAAGCACAGATGGTAGTACCACAAAGTCAAGAATTTGGTAAATCTGAACATCTGGTTCAGATATTGAGAAGTTTTAAGACCTGGAAAAGGTTTTGTTGTAGCAGAACCTCAAAGAATTTGAGTGACTTTGCTGGTGGAGAAGAGCCCAAATGAGATTTACTCTTAAAGTAACTTCATGTCTATTTAAATTCAGTCCTCTATGAAAGAAGTGGTGACTCTGTCAAAAGAACCAATTGAATTTTTAAAAGGACTTACAGATTTGCAAAATTTATTGTCGGGAAGAAAGTTTAATGGGTGCTACAAGGTTTCTAGGTATTCTCATAAATCTGAAGAAAGTATTATTCTGTTTGAAAGAAGTTTATGTGAAAGTTTCAAGGCTTTAGATGATAAATGGTTCCCTATTAGATGAAATTTCATTAAGACAGGGAATGATATTAGTTATGTCATACTTCTAATGTATTAATGTCAGTAATGATTTGAGAAGTATGTGTCCTTTTGAATTATGCCTCTGAGAAATCTTTAAGGTAAACTATTTTACTCTGTATTCTAAGATCATGGTTGAATTTGTAAATGATTTAATCAATAACCATGTATGAATATTGGCAATGATTGAATATGGATACAAGAGGGTTTCCATGTGAAAAATCAAGTAAAAGTATGTAGGGAAAACAAGTTTGTCCAAGACTTCAGAGGGATTTTGTTATTGAAAGGTATATGCCATTGGTTTTCAATGGTATTAAGGGTTTCCCAAACCTAATCCTTAATAATGTTAGGAAGTATTTTCCAAAATTCACAGGACAAAGCTCAAAATCAACCTCTAAACTTCTAAAAACCTTCATAGATGTGATGGGGGATTATGAAGTAAATCATGAGGATGTTGTCATAAAGTTCTTTGTTCAATCCTTGAAGGGTGATGCCAGGGATTGGTTCTCATATTTACCATCATGTTCTATTGCTTCATGGAATCAATTTACGATGGCCTTTGTTGAGAAATTTGGTGAAAGGGTAAACCCAAGTGTGTTGACGAAAAACTTTATGGAAATCCACATAAGAAAAGATGAATTGGTTCCTACTTTTAATCTCCAATTTGCAAAGGCAATCAGGGAAATTCCAGAGAACATAAGACCAAATGATACTGAATGTTTGGTCATGTATTTAGGATCATTTTCCAAGAAGATGATTTTCTTGTTAAGAGATAAGGATCCTACAACATTACATTAAGCATGTTAGAATGCCATTTGAATTGAAAAAAATTTGAAATACTCAGTGATGAAAGGGTATCTGGCTGCAAGTGTTGATTATCCTAACATACCATATACAAATAGAATTCAAGGATCAGATGTTGGGAATGATTTTCAAGATGACAATGATCCTGCTGCTATGGTGTCTCTATCTTCATAGTATGAAGATCATTGTGAGTTCCAAGTTAAAGATCAACAAGATTTGAGTAATGATCAAAAGTCTTTTGTGCAAGAATTATAGGAAATGAAGAGACAAGAGGGATAATTGCCATATAATCTATTTTTTATATTTTTGGATGCTTTGATAGAAGTACCCATTGATTTTAGACTTGAGGATTATGTATGCATTGACTTGTTTTGTGAGATTTATGAACCTAGGCTGAGTACTTTGCTAGAGGAATTGAAGCTCCATGAATTTGACAAACTTCCTAATTGGATAAAGATTGTAGAATCAACCAGGTGTGGTTATGCACAAAATGTGGATTCTCAAAATGAAGACAACAACTATCCTCTTGAGGAAAATCAGATAATAATGCAAATGAGTGGAAAGGGTATCTCAGATGATGAACATTGTAATCAAATCACAATCGACACATGTGCAAATCCTTGCAATAATGAGGAAGATGAAGATACATGGGATGATAATGAAATAACTATGCAAGAATGATTTTCTTGTGATGGATCAGATGATAATGAAATGCAAAATGATATTCCATTTGGTAGTACTGACACTTTATTACAAACCAATGATTCTAGTCTTGAAAATGCAATTTCAAGTTTTTACTGTGAAAATTTTGAACATGGTTTGTATATTGATATTTATTCTTGTGATAAAAATCATATTGAGGACGATTGTGATTTCTCTTCTGAGGATGATATGGAAACATGTTCCTCACTTGAAGAGTGCAATAATAAAGAATCACATGATGTCATTTGTCCACAAATGAAGAAACAAATTACATATGGTGAATGCTTGGAATGTACTCTAAGTTTGACATCAAGGGGGAATGTTCATTGTGTGAGTGAGACAAAGTTTGAAGACAAGTATGTGTATGATCAATATGTTGATTTAGAATATAATGCTGAATATGATGAAGATGTTGGTGAGTGTGTTTATGCCCCTGCTCTTCATGAGTGTTTGTATGAAGCAAATATGGAAACGTTTGTGATGCATGAAGAGGATGATGTGTACAATGATGAAAAAGGGGGTTTGTTTTGGTTTGGTCAAGTAGTACATTATGGAAAATGTATGGATCTTGAGTCAACCTTGTTACCCATTGATAAGACTAAAGAGCTTGTTGATTCACATAATAATAAGGTTGCAAATTGTATTGATATTGCATAAGTTTTTGATCCATGTTTAGACCAGCCAAGGAATGAATATAATGACATATCTCATGTTGAGAAGGAGAAATTCAATTTTATTGCTAGTGAAAAGTTTTCAGCTTGCACTGAATTTTTCACTTTTGGATTAAAACACACATCAGTTGATATGTTGCATGAAGTTGCCAGTGCACATGGGTTTCTTCTTGCTATTCCTATTGATGTTGAATTAATTGAGCCCATTCTTGAGGTTTTTTGCATTGAATTGGATGATGATGAGAAGAGTGCATCTTAATATGTTCTTGAACTCGAGATGAGTGCATTTACTCATTCCCTAAATGTAAATTTTGCATATGATCCTTGTTTCTATGATGCCAAGATGTGTTATGATATACCTAGACATAATTAAAGACAACTATGCCCATGTTGCAATGATCCATATAAGGATGCTACAAAATATGCATCTTTTGTATGTGATATATTCAAACTTGATGTCCATGATTCACCACAAGTTGTTTATGAGAACTTTCAGTTTGATGTGTAAACTGATTTCAATGATAAAACCTATGATGTCAAAGATCAAATGGATTGTGAAAGATTATATCCCTTAGTTCAAGTCAGTGAGCAGCATGCTAATGCCAAATGTCCCAATGATTATGAATTTTAGCGAGTATCTAAGTGCAGAGTACAATTTGATAGAATTTGTGGTGACATTGGAAAGTTCAATGATATGGTGGGACATGTCAGTGACCAAGCTAGTTTATGGGAACTTAGTCACAATATTTTCAGATTTGGCTCACTTAAGACAACAAAGAACTTTGTTTTTGATAGAGGTAAATACTGGTTTTTCTTTGTTGGGGGACTAGGGTCACCACATGAAGTTTGAAAATGATTTCTAATATAGCATAATGGAATACTTTTTAGGGCACCTATCTGATTTAGTGTTTGGTATACTCCCCAAAGATCTATTTTCTTGCTAGGCCCATAAGGGGCATACATCCCCTGTTGAAGCCATTGATAGAGCTTTTGAAATTGCCACAAATCTTGGTTGGTTCTATGTCTTGTATGGCTATTACCCTTGTGTTTTAGGGGTTGAATGTTAGGGTTTAAGTATTTTAGTCACACTTGTTTAAAATGTCCTCACCAAATAAACCCTTGCATCATATTTTGCATTGACTTGTTGCTTTGGGTTGTTGGTCGCTTAAGTCATCAATGGAGCCTTTTGTGTCATGCACTTACTGACCCCTTTACCTAGCCTGTCAATTTTTCTCCATGTTGGGAATTAATATTAATTTTGCCTAATGTCGGGTTGATAATTTTTTAAATTTTATACTTATGTCTAAAGTTTATGCCTAAAGGGTTTTCCCCTTGTCTGCCTAGGCCGACCCCCTTTTATAAATAACTTTGTTTCATGTGCAAGATTGTGGACCGTTGGATCAGTGATCTTAATCCTGACTGTTCCCCTTGGGCCTCACAGGATTTTTTGATGACCTCACTAAAGTATGGTAAGGTCTGTGAGATGTTGCCACTTGTCATGTACAATGATGGGGCCCAATCTGAATTTTCCAACGATATGCATAAAGGCTATCAAATCGACAGATGTTGTATGCTAATGAGGGTTGATGAGGATTAATTGTGGTCATTCCTCGCCAATTGTGCACAATTAAAATAATCATTTTGAAAATGTTGCAAGGTGTGTGGATTGGTGACACATGTTTTTTCCCGACGGTACAGGGTGGTTGGTTCGAGCCCACAAGCGATGACCATGTCTACTGACTGGTAAGTGTGTTATTGGCAGGACTTGCTATATGGTGGCATGGGATTTTCAATTATGTTTGACTCAATATGAGTCATTCAATATTCCAAAATTCTTTTGCATCAATGACCCGAGTTTAAAATAATTGAATCAACCATGTCATGGTTGTTTGTGCTCTGCAAATGACATATTAATGGCGCAAGCTCTTCGATGGATATCATCCTGATTTCCATGTGTGCGAGTGGTATTCTCCTGGAAATCATGATGGATTGTATTCTATTTTCCATAAAATTGGAAACTAACAGTGGTGGATTTGATGTTAGCTACTAATCGCTCGCTTTCTCATATTGTAATTGGAGCATTAATGGTTACTGCACCAGTTTGCTTGATAAATGCTTGTTGATTGTTCATTTGCATCATTGCAATTTTGAGTCTGAATTCATCTATGCTATTGCATTGGGTGGTTGTTGTTCTTGTGAGGTTTTGGGTCTGAGTGTAAAATGAGCAAACCAGTTGTTTCTAGTTCACCATTGCGCAGGAGTGCGAGGATGAGTGTGAGAAACTCTTAGTGGGAGGTGAATCCAAGCAAACAGAGTGCCATTCCTGGTGCTCTTGGAGCTAATGAAGAAGGTGATGGGTCCCTCCCGAGTCTGGTTAGGAGCAGTCCTTGGCTCAAAGGTTAGGTTATATGGGTAGAGGTAATGGGCTGTGGAGAAGAAAGGAGTTTTGTTGAGTGTGGTGGAAAATCAATGGCTGAGTTGAAGTTTGGGTAGTATGAGTCACCCATTGAGATTACTGGTGGCTCTTGTAGCAAAAGTTTCAACACTGACTCAGATTATCGTAGCTACCTCACGTCCTTAACTAAATTGGTCAGTGTGAATGAGGAGGTCCTTGTGGTGTCCCTTGTTGCTGTGGTGGCACCATGTGTTGTTGCTATTTCTAGTGCTAGTATTGATAAGGATATGGTGGTGCTCCCACTTCTCACTGAAGCGAGGACACAAGGTGTTCACTTGTACTGTGGCCATGATATTGCCCCTAGTTCTAGTTAGTGGTGTGGTTTTTTGGGTCTTTCCTTTTTATTCTGGTGTTGGTGTTGTCTATCTTTTTGGTTCGACGTGGACGAATACGACAAAGCATTGGTGGTGTTTTGCTTTGATTGACTAGCTACATGGGTCTTAATTGTTTTTGATTTCCTTCTTACCAAATGATTATATCCATCAGTATGGGAATTAAGAAATGAAATGAAATTTTTTTTTTTGAAACAAAATTCTACTAAATGTAATGGAATGAGCCCAATGCTTGTTGCTCTCCTATTTTATAAAGGAGATTTCAAGGCTCATTTTAGAGGTCGTATTTTTGAATCCTAAAGTCTAGGTGGTCTACATTGAATGCATACAATGTAGAATTCAAGATGACTTAGCTAGTAAATTGTTTTGGGTAGGGTATGTACATGAAATAGTCATAAAATATTTTATGTAATTACTAACATCGAAAGAAATCTAAAAAATTTAAGGAAATTTCTCTCCTATGTGTGTTATGACAGATCATGAATGAAATTATCAAGGGTTCTTTCATTTATCTTCGATGGTATATTTGAATGTATGATTCACTTTCTTGCTTTAACTTAATGAGTTAATCAAATGCTTGAAAAGGGATTGTAGGTCTGTAATAATGTGCTAAGGATCTAATAAGGAGTGTTGTTTTAAATATTGAAAGTCTTATGATGTAAGGTATTGTGAGAGTTGTTCACTAATGTCAGGGTTAAATTTTATGTGACTCCTTCCCAATATGATGAGGCACTGGTTAATTCATTTAGGGTTCTTTTAAATAACTCAAATTAGCAGCCCCTTGCATGTGGATTCAAGATCAAAACATTATAAAATCAAAATTCAATCCATTTTTCAGATGGAAATCTCATATAATACCCGTATTCCTAGCATCAGGTGATTATTTTTTCAATGGTGTGCCAAACCCTTGATGAATGGTATCTATATATATGTGGTAGGAATTTATCTATGTGTGTAGTGTTCTTGAGGCATGGAATATTTTATGAACACAAATAGGAACAACCTCCTTGGTTTGATAGAGCCTAAAGAGTAGAGGTAAGTACTTAAGAAGCTTTACCTGTGAGTTGGCCACTAAATTTTGAAAAATCTTAAATATAGAGGTTGGCTACCTCTTAGAGAGTGTCAAGGCTTAGTTGGGAACAGATTAACAAACCAACAATATGATGGATTTGTTTCTTTATGGCTTATGTAGATGTGTTTTTATGGGCTCTTTGTTAAATGATGCATGTGATGTAATTAATATTTATGGCTCCTATGGTTATGTTTATACTAAATGGTATTGAGGGATGATAAAAAAAATCATGTGTCACACTATGGTTATATGTATGTCCCAAGATCATGTGGTGATGTTTTAATTATTCTAGATCTTTATTAGATGGTAATGTGATATATTTTATATGGATATTATGATGTTTTATTATGATATGCATGGGATGTATTTCACATACAGGTGACTTAGCCAGTGGACCTCATGTTTTGTTTTGTTTTTGATTGTCATCTTCCATACCTCTCGATTATAAGATTAGGATCGGGAACTTAGTAATGGTGCTTTGTTGTACTGATTTCAAATACAAAAATTAATAAAAGAAGATAGGAGAATAATTGTTCCATCGACTAAAGTACACTTGTATGTGAGAGAATATGGATTGCGCACTTAAGATGGTATTATGCATAATATTATTTTCAAATGTTTTATATAGAAATGTGTAATTAATGGTTATAGTGAAAGTTCTTGGTGGGATACCTCCCTTCTATCAACCACATAAGCTAAAGAAAGCATGATACACAAATAAAGGAGGCCTATATTGTTATTGATATGCAAGCCCTTATAAACACTCATACGTGTACTATTTAATATGATGGTTGAATTTGTTTAATGGTAATGGTGTTATGCATATATAACTATATGATATTTTAATGGGATGTGTATGAATGATATTCCATTGATGATTCTATGACCTGGATGTCAACTTTTATATGCTACTTTCAAAAGGGTGTGAAGATTCCTTAACCAAAGTTGTTAATAGAATTAGGTATCTCATGATAGTTTTCTGTCCCTTAATTTTTTAGTGCATCCATGAGTCTGACATCATTTCAATGGATTTTATCAATTATGTACTCAAAATTCCCCTGATAAAACCATGTAGGTGTGAATGTTTTTATTGTCATGATACATCCCGTATTCTAGTCTAGGTGTGTAGGGGAGGGGGGATGGTAGGTTAGCAGGATAGGAAGAGCACAGGGCTAATGGTTAGTGTTAGAATAAATGGGGGGGTGATTATGCTAGTCCAATGTGGTGAGAAATCCTTAATTTGATATAGTAAGAGACATTATGAACCAATGGTATAAATGACCAGAGGTGCCATGATGTGTCTTGCATAGACTTTGAGACTCCCAAGAATATGTAAACAAAATATTAAACCTAACCACTAAATGATTCCCGACACCATAGTGGTCATAAAGGGGATTATGTTGCAGACTAGAATTTTGAATCCCTCTAGCTAAGGTATATTAAACCATTAGCGAATTAGGATAATCAAAAAAATGCCATACAAGGTGACCCATATGTACTCTGTACCTTTTTGTCAACACACCAAGATATGAAGAGATCTAGGTGGTATTAACTCGGTGACTTCGTAGATCACAACAATAAATCTCAAAAAGTAAAAAACCAAATCTCTTTCCAAAAGGAAAGGAGACATATAGATGGTTCTGGACCAAGGAGGGATGCATCCTATCAGGAAAAGATGGGTATATTTACAATGGGTGGCAAGCGATTCAACAAGGGGATCTTGAGGATCATGCAGACACATTTGTTGTTTGTCTTGAGGTGAGATGAGTGGTATATGTGAGGTGGTGAAGTGTTTATTGTGGGATGGAAATTTATTATGTATGTATTGATGAGAAAATAGGTATGCTAGAAACCACTTCCCACTACTTATGAAAGGGAGGATTGATGGTGAGATGAAATGGGGGTATTGGTGGCTAATGAACATCTTATACAAACACCATCGTATAGAGACCATGTGCATAACAGGTGGTGCAGCATGAGTTGGGAAATAATGAATATTATTCTTCAAGTATTTATGGATGGATTTAGAAAGATATAGGTTTGTGTCAAATTGATTTTTTCTATGTCAAACCTTTATTCTCTTCTGAAATTTAAAGTAATGTTATCCATCTGTTTTGTTAGAGTGCGTGACCGAGTGACCGCAAGGAGGGCGACTTAACTAAAAGGAAAGGTGAATGGAACAGTGTTAGGATGCTTAAATTTCAGCCAAAAGTAATCCAATAGTAAAATATTAATGTTGGATCCATCCTAGGTGGGTGGGTCAAGTGAGATCGAGATGGTGAATGGTATCCAAGCCATAGTGGACAAGGGGAGTGAATTTATTATGGGTGGAGTGGGGCAGATAAGTTTATTATGAGTGTGAGAGAAAGTGACCTAATAGATGGTGGATACATCTCTACACATGGCACATGTTTGCTAGTTTTTTACCATGGTACTTGCCCAAGGCGACATATAGTGGTTTTCACCATTGGATGAATTATTTCTCTTTACTATATTTTTAATTTTTTTTGTGTTTTTCTCATGCGAAGAATTTTTTGAGATGCATGATACTCATGGGATCTTCTAGGGGGTATCCTTCCATAGTAGGTAACTAATATGCCTCTAATCCATATTTTACTGTAGTGATGTAGGGGCCTAGCCAATGAGGTTCAAATTTTCCCTTCTTCTCTTGCTCTTGCAAATTGCGTTAATTTTCTTTAAGGACCAAACCTCTAATTGAAAATTCTCTAGGTTTAATATTCTTATTGTATGACTTGTAAAACCTATTCTAATATGCTCTGAGGTGATTAAGGGCATTCAATCATTTTTTATCTAAAAGCTCCAATTGTTGAAGACGTGCCATGTGGTATTCTTAATCATCAATGAGATGTTGCAAAGATATTCTCAATGATGAGAGTTTGACCTTTATTGGCAAGATGGACTCAACACCGTATACCAGGGAATAAGGAGTGGCTCGAGTACACGTGTGAATGCTAGTGTGGTATGTCCATAAGATAGGGTTAAGTTGTAAATGCCAATCATGACCGACTTCATTAACTATTTTCTTTAGGATTCTTAGGATGCTTTTTTTTTTAGCCTCAACTTGGTTGTTTCCTTGTGGGTAATATGGGGTGGAAAAATGGTGTTGAATGTGGAATTGTTGAAAAAAATTATAGACTTCTTGGTTTTTAAAAGGGTATCCATTGTCTATGATGATGGATGTGGGAATGTCAAAGTGACAGATGATGTAATGGAGTATGAATTTAGAAATATCTTTCCTAGTGACATAAGTCATTGGTATGGCTTCGACCCATTTGGTAAAATATTTAGTAGTGGTGATTATAAATTTATGACTATTTGAGGATGCCAGGTTTATCTCTCCAACAAGGTCTAGTCCCCATTGTGAGAAAGTCCATGTGACTGATCATATAATGTCATAGCTTTTTGGAACAAAAAACCACATCAAAACATGCTCTTTATATTGATGTGTAGTTCAACTCACTGCTAACTAACGTTTGAGATATGTAGTATATGGATCTTTCTTTTCCTTTGTCATTGTGTTGAGCTAATAATGCCCCCAATGCCACTTGAGTAGCTAATATGTACAAAAGGAGTGGTTTTTATGATTGTCAAGGTATGAGTACTAGTGGTGCTTCAAGATAATCCTCTAGTTGTTGGAAAGCTTGTTGACACTTGTCATCCCATTTGAATGTGATGTTTTTGCGAAGTAGGTGAGAAAAAGGTTGACATTTATCGGCCAACTAAGCAATGAATCTTCTTAGGGCTTGTAACTTTCCTTGCAAACTTCTGAGTTGTTTGATGTTCTTTGGCAGAGGAATTTCTCTGATTGCTTTTATTTTTGTTGGATCCACATTAATTCCTTGGTAGGAAACGATAAAACCTAATAATTTTCTAGATGACACTGCAAATACACACTTTTTGGGATTAAGTTGGAGTTGATACTTTTCTAGCTGATCACAATTTATTTTCAATACTTCAATGTGTCCTTTTGTTTTTTATTTTCCTAGTAAATCATCCACATAATCTTCCATGATATCATGTAGCATATCATGGAATATGATAGTCATTTCTCTTTGATATGTGGCTCCAACATTTTTGAGGCCAAAGGGCATAACCTAATAACAAAAGGTTCCCTACGGAGTTATGAAGGCTGTTTTATGTTGATCTTCTTTAGTATTGAGAATTTGATTATATCTTGAAAAATCCATCCATTAGGGATAACATTTCATGTCAGATAGTAAGATCAACAATCATATCAATGTCGGGGAATAGAAAGTTGTCCTTTGGACATGCTTTATTGAGATCTCTAAAATCTATACATATGCAGAAGCCCCTGGTAGGTTTTTCAATTGGTACAATGTTGGATACCCATTCATGATAGTCAATGGGTTTAATAAATCCAGTGTCCAAGAGTTTCTATAATTCTTCTTTAACCAAAAGAGCTATTTACAGGTGCATTTTTCGCAAATTTTTCTTGACTGGTTTTGCATATGGATATACTACCAAATGATGTACACTAAGAGATGGATCTAATTCTCTCATGTATTTGTATGTCCAAGAAAAGTTGATAGATCACCTTTTGAGGAATTCTCCCAATTTTTTATTAAATGGTTCTTCTAGCTCTTTGGTGATGTAAGTAATTTTTGGTTGTTCATTTGTTCCCAAATTGATGTCCATGATATCTTCAACTACTACAGTAGATGTCTCATCATGATTGGGGATCGAATCATGTGACCCATCCTCTAACGCCTCAAAAAGGTTTTCATCAGAGGATGCATCTTTTATTTTTACTTTTTCACGATCCAAAAGCGCCTTATTGAGGTTTCCACTTAGGGATATTTCTTTTTTTAAAAAAAAATTTGTGACTAATGCACATGATTTGTTCTCCAAAATAAGAATCTTTATGTAGTATGATTTGGTTGTCCTTCTTATGATATCCTAATAGGATATGTTCTCAGATCCCCATGATTTCCACAATAGCTTCATCATTTTGAAATACATCCAAGGCTGGAGGTCCCTGTGGGTCCCAATTGATTAATTTAGGATATATGAGTGGGAGGTCTATGGAAGAGGAAATGGTGAATACATGATTAGTGTCAAAAAGCTCAGTAATGGTGTGATAGGATTCTTCAATGGCTTCCTCCTAAGAGTTCTTATCAATAGAAGTCTTTCCAACTTTATCATGGGAACACTGGGGTTTTATGGTTACCAAATAAGTGGCCAAGAATCCATGTCCTTGATGATCTTTGTATTCTTGAAGCTGAATAGGTTCCATGATTCCTTGTTCTTGTGCCCCCAATCCTTTCCCTTTATAGCCCCAATTTTTGCATAAATCATGTCCTTTAGGGTATCTATGGATTTCCAAGGCAGGAAGCTCATTCTCTTCTTTGTACAACCAAGCTAAAACATCTATTTCTAGGCCCAAATCTTCTTTATCTAATAGTCCCCATTTATTGAATTTTTGAAAGTTTCTTTTGGTTTCAAGTTAAGTGTTTGACCATATGAGCTTGGAGATTTAGGAAGGTGTCTAATGGAGAAGGAATTTTGAACTTTATATTCTCCACATCCTATGTCAATTATCTTGACCTTGTCCTAAAAAATGGTGGGTGGTGTGGATGTTGGTTGTAGTGCGGATGGATTAATATAATTGGATGATGTGGAAGCTTCCTCCTTAATGGGACAATGGTGATAGATTTTATATTTCCCTTCCAATGCCTTAAAATATTGGAAAGGTTAAGGTTTTGTGAGAATGGTAATTTCTTTTCCATCATGAGAGAATTTTAAGCATTGGTGATAGGTGGAAGGCACGGCTTGCATGGCATGTATCCAAGTTATTCTGAGGAGAATGTTATATGGTAGGTCAAGGTCAAGTATATGACATGTTGTGTCCATAGTGGTTGGTCCAACTTGAATAGGTAGCTTGATAGTACCTTTTGATTCTCTTTCAGCATAGTCATATGCCTTGATGGTTATCTTTTTATGGGGATCGATGAAATTTTTTGAATACCCCAATTGTTTTATTAATTTTAAGGTACATAAATTTAGACCAAATCCACCATCTATTAGGACTCTTTTGAGGTTGTGCTTGTGGATGATGGATTGAATATGTAGTGTTTTCATGTATAAGCCCAGTCGTGCTTTTACGGTGATGGCCGTTTGGCCGCCAAATTTAACATAGTGTTTTTCTGCGATGGCCGTATGACCGTCAAATTTAACCCAGCACTGGTTTTTTCCCTCTTTGGAGCTGATTTATTCCGGAGGCCCTAACTTGGGCATACGATATCATTTTTTGGCAAACGAGATATCGTCGGAAAGCTGGTTTTCTCATATTTCCAGTGGTGTGGGTCTCATCACTTCTTTTTTCCATTGGTGCATTCTATAGCCAGTTGAAGACAAAGGGGCTATTTTCAGTCTCAAGCTCATAACTTTTGATCAGTTTCTCCGTTTTTCACAATCTCAGCGATGTTGGAACCGTATTTCAGAGCTCTTCAGTTTTATCTATGCCATTTTTCCAGATTTCACTCCAGGTATCTTTTATTCAGTTATTTGTGTTTTCACACTCTGGTGGATTACCTGGACATATTTGCTCTTGGAAACATTTTGTTTGCATGGGATGCTTCATTTTTGGCTTTTCTTCATGCATTTCCAGCATTTTGTCCTTTAAGGACATTTTGAGCATCATTTGTAAGCTATCTTTTATGTAAATGCACTGAGATAAAGTGCCACACTATTGTACATGCATCTTTTGGAGATTTTGCACATAAGGTTGTGCCATATTTTGTACTCGCACTGATATTATAAAGTGCCATGAGGAGTTGTGTAGTTTGCCTTTGTTTGCCATCACATCTTTGTCCGGTGAGTATCCCTCCATGACGATAGTGAATCCATACCATGGGGGGTTGTGTAGTTTGCCTTTGTTTTCCATCACACCTTTGTTCAGTGAGTGTCCCTCCACGACGACCATGGATCCAGATGATTCCAGCCTCATGCATGTGTGCTTTGTTTTGCACACCACTTTTTCAATTGCAGGTGCTTTCTTGTGCACTTTCAGATGTTGTATCTTTTTCTTCATACACTACAAGGTGTTGCACACCATTTCAGTTGATCTATCAGGCTCCCAGTTCACCATTATGGGGGGGTATTATACTGTTCGTGCTAATGCTTCCTTGGTTTTTCCTTGGAAGGAATCTTCCATTCTCAGTTGATTAGTGTTTCAGACTATTGGTTCTTGTGCCATCTGTATCTTCGTTCCAGGTGTTTGCCTTTGTTTGCCATCTGATTCGAGTAGTGTCATATGGGGCACTCATACAAATTTTTGTCTTTTTGATCTTGATCATCCTATCTTCAGCAAAGGTTCTTCAGCACCATAGCAGTCATCTTTTGACAGTTGTTTGCAGCTTCTTCTACTTCAGTGATGTCTCTTCTTGGCTTTCTTCTTCTCTTTTTGGAGTAGAGCTTTTTCCCATGAGGTTTTCTCTATTTCTCCATTTTACAGAGATTTGGTTGTATTTGGGTACCTGATCTGGCCTAGTTGCCGGACCCATGTTTGCCTTCTTGCATTGTAGTTACCTTTGCTTTTCTGCATTTGTTTGTAGCTGCACTGTTCATCTTAAGGGGGGGTGTTAGAGTAAAGGTTTTAACTTAATTATGTTGATTAAGTTACCTTTATTCTCTTCTTAAGATTTCACGTTAGTTTCCATATAGTGACATTTAATAATTATATTAATTATTAAATGTTATCCTATTAGGGTTTTTCCTATTAGGGTTTTATTAGGGTTTGCATGATCTCCTTTTTATAAGGATTGATCCCATTGTATTTCGTATCAATTTATTCTCTCATTCTCTCTTATATACATTTTCAGTTTTCAGAGAACCCTTGCTTGTTTGTCTCCATCTCTTCTTTTGTGACAAGTTATTTGCATGCAGGTGATCTTTGGGGTTTGTGGTGTTGTATTTTCTCAACTCCTATAGATTCGGAATACTTTAGTTTTTGGATTCACTTTGGGCCCAAACAGACCTTGCCATTGGATTCGCAGTGTCCAAAAACCCCTAAGTTGTCTGTTCATTCGTCAATTTTGGTTATAGTCGATCAAGGAGGCAAATTTTTCACACCGTCCACAGCAAAAAAATCGCAAAAAAAATTAAAAAAATTGAAAAAAAATCAATTTTTTCGGGTTTAAAGCCCGCGGCCAGTTATCAACCAGCCCGTCACTGCTCAGCCACCCGGCGGCCACTACCCAAGCACCAACGCTGGCGGCAACAGTCGGTTGCGGCCGCACGGCCACCACCACGCTGCTAGCCCACCACTCTGGCAGTGCGCCACCCGGGCTCCTCCCCTGCACCACCGCACCACTCGCTAGCCGTCACCGTGCTGCCTCTGTGCCGCCAGCCACCGGAGTGCCACCAGGGAGCCACCCGACCCCTCCCAAAAAATTATTTTTGCACCTTTCATTCAAACGGGTATATCTCGTGCATTTTTGCTTGGTTTTTCAAACAAAAATAGGCGTTGGAAAGCTGCTTCCAACACCAATCTGATGGTGCAAGTTTTTTTCCAAAACTTTTCAGCTTGGTGATAGTTTTTTCCAATCAAAGTGGGGTCTTTTTTCCTCACTTCCGGGGCCCTAGAAGGTGCAAACGAACCCCATTTTTCAAAAACGAATAAGCGTTGGAAAGCTCTCAGCATGCTCTATTCATATATGTGATATTTTTTATCAGAATTTTTACCAAGTACATGAGAATTTGTTTTGAAGTATTTTTTGCTTATGCATTGCTTCCTCTTTCTCAATTTGTACTAGGGTTTGGGTTTATCTCTTGTGGGGGGGTGTTTTTATCGCTTTCTATCATTTATATCAGAAAAAAAAAACACCAAAACTCTCAAAAAAATAAAACCCTTATGCATCCTCTGTTTATTTTGAAAGATCACATAATAATAAAAAATACGGGCAGGTACAGGTGCAGGATTTCATGGTAGATTCCTTAGTTAAGTTACTCACATCACACAACTATCACACTTGGAAGTCTCGCATGATGAGGCAACTCAGGCCATGAGGGTTGTGGTCTTGTTTAGATGAGGTTTAGCCTTAGTTGCAACATCCTTTTGAGATTATGTAGCATAGGAACAAGATGGATGAAGCTATGGGTTTGCTATCCATGCACGTTTCAAACAGTCTTTTATTTCACCTTGATGCTTTGCTCACTCCTCGAGCCATGTGGTTGAAGTTTGAGACACTTTTTGGGGCCATTAATGAGTTTCGAGCATTATAGATTGAGGCAGAGCTAACTTCACTATTACCTGAATCATTTCCCACTATTGAGGATTTTTTGAGCAAGTTCAAAACTATCCACACTATTTTACAGGGTTGTGGCAAGAATAAGTCAGACATAGAGTGCATTTACTTGATCCTTTCGAAGGTTCATGGTCCATTTCAAATATTTTCTTCTTCCTTCTATTCCAGCATGGATGGTCTAGGTGCCAGTTTTACCATGCCTACCTTTGATGTGTTTTGTGAGCGTTTGTCTCGTGAGCAGTCACACCTTTCTCAGATGGATATGCTCTCAAGATCAAAGAAAAAAGCATTGGTTGCTTAGTCATCTAAGGAGAAACAAAAGTAGAAAATGAAGCCCAAGAAAGATTTTGTAGGTAGTGAGCATTCCTCCAAACCTCCTCCTAATTCTGATTCTAAACCACCACTTAATCCAAAACATGGTAAATCTTCGAAGTCTGGTGAGTCTTCCTCCAAGACTAAGAAAAAATCAGGAGACACTTGCAGCTTCTATGGCAAGGAAGGACATCCAGTTTCCAGGTGTTGGAAATGATTAGAGGCTTTAGAGGAAGCCATGCAATAACATAACATCTCCTCACCTCAGTCATCTTCTCCTTCCACAGGGAAAGGCCATGCTCTCACTATTCGAGCATCGACCTGTGGGTCCACTTGGATTTTAGATTCGGGTGCTTCTCACCATATGACTCACACTCAGCAATTGGTCACTTCTCTTGCCTCTTGTGGTACTTCATAGATTGCAGTGGGTGACTTTACATAGCTTTCAGTGTTGGGTTTAGGTTCTATCTCTCTGGATGGGGGCACTCTACAGGATGTTCTAGTTGTTCCTGACATCTTGACGAACCTCCTATCCATTTATCAGATTTTCCATACTGGCTCTAGTAAGACAGTTGAGTTCTCACCACATGATGTGGTTATTCGAGACCTCCATGACTCTGATATGATTGTGGCTACTGGGAGTGTTGATACTGCATCTCGTCTTTATAGATTTGATGGATTTGAGCCTTCTGAGGGTACAGGTTCATCTCTTATAGCACATGCAGATTTAGTGAGTAAGCTTTGGCATGAGCGTTTGGGCCATGTCAATTACATATATCTTCAGCAGATGAGTACACATGCACTTGTTCTTGGTCTTCCATAGATTTCCTACATAGACAGTGTTTGTCATGGTTGTCTACTTGGCAAGCATCACAGGGATCCCTTTCCAAAGGGAAGCACCACTCGTGATTTGACACCCTTGGAGTTGATTCATAGTGACCTCATGTCATTTCCCACTCCTTTTTCTAGGGCCAAGTATGTACTCACATTCATTGGTGACTTCTCAAGATGCACATGGGTGTACTTTCTTAAGTACAAGTCTGATGTCTTTGATTCCTTTCAAATCTTCAATACATTTTTAGAGAAGTAGTCTGGCCTTTCTATTCAATGGATACGTACAAATAATGGGGGGGAGTATGTGAATAAGGATTTCAAATATTCTTGCACTGAGCATGGTTTGTAGCATCAGTTTACTGTTCCCTACACCCCTCAACAAAATGGTGTTGTTGAGAGAAAGAATAAGACTTTACAGGATATGGAAAATTGTATGATTTAGTCCAGGTCCATGGATTCATCTTTTTGGGCTGAGGCAGTTAATTGTGCCAACTATATTCAGAATTGGACATATGACTCTTGAGGAGGCTTGGTCTCATGACAAGCCTGATGTTTCATCATTTCGAGTATTTGGTAGTGAGGCATGGGCATTTATTCTTGATGCTTAGAGGAGAGCCATGGAGCAGAAGAGTCAACCCCTCATTTTTGTCGGCTACTGTGAGGATGTTCAGGTGTATAGATTATTTGATCCTGATTCCAGAGAGGTCCTGTTTCAATGGGATGTCCAGTTTAATGAGTGCCTTCCCACAGTTGATACCTTATCTCCAGTGTCTACTTCACTACCTACTCCTCCCACTCCAGCTTTTTAAGATTATTTTGAGGATGATTCTGGTGAGGATGTTGATGATCCCCCATCTCCACCTCCACTTGCTCCAGCTCAGATGTTCAAATGGGCTCGCTTTATTGTTGAGGCAACGGGATCTATGGCAGGTGATCCTTCAGACACTCATTGCACCTATTCTCATACTGCGGGTTCTAGTCTTTTGAGTCATCCTCTTTCAGAGGATCCTCAAAATTTTTTAGAGGCGATAGGTCACCCTGAGTGGGATAGTGCTATGGAGGAGGAGTATTCTTCTTTGATGAGGAATAGTACTTGGGATCTCTGTCCTCTTCCTAAGGACAAAAAGATGGTTAGGTGCAAATGGTTGTATCGCACCAAGTATGCTGCTAATGGTTCTATTGATAAGTAAAAAGCACGTCTTGTTGCAAAGGGTTTCTCCTAGGTTGAGGATATTGATTACTCCATGACATTTAACCCTATCACCAAGATGAATTCTATTTGCTTTGTACTATCACTTGAAGCTTCTAGGGGATGGCCCATTTTTCAGATGGATGTGAAGAGTTCTTTCTTGCATGGTGACCTACATGAGGAGATTTGTATGGAGCAGCCTCAGGGATTTGTGCAAGATGCTTCTTTGGTTTGTAGACTTTGACATTCATTATATGGTCCTAAATAGGCCCCTCAGGCTTGGTATGAGAAGATGGACTCCTTTTTTCTCTCCACTAGTTTCACACACTATCATTATGATCCCACCATCTATATTCAACATCTTAAGGGTGAGATCTAGATTCTTGTGCTATATGTTGATGATCTCCTCATCATAGGTAACTCATCCTCTATGATTCAGCATGCTCAACACGCTTTGATGGAGTAGTTTGAGATGACAGATCTCGGCCTTCTACACTATTTTCTTGGTCTTCAGGTGATTCAGTCTTGTGATGGGATCTCCATTTACCAATAGAAGTATGCTCTTGATATGCTTTGGCATGCTTGATTGCAAGTGTGCCCCCACACCTTTTCAGTCAGGGGTTGTTTTGACTACTCCTTGCCCCACTCCTTCAGTGGATTCTACACTTTATAGGCAGTTGGTTGGCAGTTTGTTGTACCTGACTCACACTCATCCTGATCTTTCCTTTGCAGTTGGCCTTGTCTCTCGATTCTCCCATGATCCTCATGAGAGTCATTGGAAAACTACCAAACATATTTTGAGGTACATTCAGGGCACCATTTCTTATGGAATTCACTACACATCGAGGGATCCTCACATTGTTGGCTACACTGACTCAGATTGGGCTGGTGATGTCAATGATCGGAAGTCTACTTATGACTTTGTTTTCTGTCTTGGCTCTGGTCCTATCATATGGTCTTGCAAGAATTAGACTGCTCATGCATTATCATCTACAGAGGCTGAGTACCAAGCTACCGTGCTCGCTAGTCAAGAGATTTTATGGCTTCGACAGTTGATGACTGAGTTTGGTTTTCCTCCTGATAGTCCCACTATTCTTTGGTGTGACAATTAGAGTGCTATACACATTTCTCACAACTCAGTGGAGCATCAGTGTATGAAGCACATTGAGATTCATATGCATTTCATCAGACAGTTGATTCAGGATGGTTCTCTCATCTTGGAGTATATTCCCACTGCCGAGCAGGTTGTTGACATCTTCAGGAAGCCTTTTGCATCACTGCGCTATCTTTAGTTGCGCTCTATGCTTGGGGTGAAGGAAGTTGTCCTTGGGGAGTCTTTATGAGGCCTTCCTTCCTTCATGTTTCTCTTTTTGCATGATCTTCTATCTCTTTTTGAAGAGGAGTTTTTTCCCACTGGGTTTTCTCCTTTTCTTCATTTCATAGAGATTTCCTTGTACTTGGGTACCTGATCTAGCCTGGTTGCTGGGACCCATTGTTTTTGCTTTCAGTAGCTTCTTCTAGGTTTTAGCTTCTCCCTAAGTCTAGCTTAAGGGGGGGTGTTAGAGTAATTGGTTATTTACTTGATTAATTAAACAATATTTGTTTAATTAATTAAAGTTCCCTCTTATCTCTTTTACACTTAAGCTAACATTAGGTGCATAATAATTAATTATTTTATTAATTATTAATGTGCAAGCCTAGGGTTTTCCTTTTTAGGGTTTCTTTGACCTATATGTGGTTGAAAATTTTCTTTTGTATTATTATTCTTTTCACACATTTTGTGAATACATAGCTCCACATCTTTGAGCATTTTTCATTGATCTCTTTGTTGCTTCTCTTTGCTTCTCCTTGTAATGGGTATTCTTCGCTTGCAGAGGTCACTGGGCTACTATGAAGTTGTATTTCCTCAACTTCTACAAAATCTTCATTTTAAAATCCATTTAATCATTTAAGGTCATATTAAATAATATCATCGTTATCATTTTTATAATATCATTTTTTTTTATCATAAATCCATTTTCATAATAAATCCATTATCATAATATCATCTTTATCATAAAACCATTTTCAAAATAAATCCATTATCATAATATCATTTTTGTCATAAATCCAATCCATCTTTGTATTTCGTAATGTACATTTAAAATCCATTTAATCATCCTATTATTCATTAACCCTTCACCATGCATGCATTTTGTTTAAATTACATAATGTGGGATATTTAAATTTCCCTCTTTGCAAATATTTTATCCCACATTCCCCCTTCAAACCCTCTCCATCCTTAAGGAAATCCTATTTAAATAGGACTCTCTTCTCATTTTGAGGGCTACACGAATTTGGAGTGCTTTTTCCTGCTCACCATAGCCTCTTACTGCATTTTGTGCTCACAAAAATATGAGAGAAAATGCATAAAATAAGATCTTGGTGAAAGGGAGACAATGGAGTTATGTTCTTTTAAGTGCAGATTTTGATTTCTTTTAAGCAAGTATTTGATCTTAGTGTAGTTGCATGTTTTTTCTGGTTTACATTTAAATTAGAATGGCTCTATTGATGTGGGCATGAAATGGTGGTTCTCATTCATAGAATCATGCATTTTTAAGGCACTACAACTGGTAACATTGATTAAGTACTAAATATATTTTGATATTTTGTTGTGTGAGAAAAAAATACTAATGACCTTTTCATAAATGTGTTTGATAGCATACCATGCCATTGACAATTAGGGGGGATTCCTGTCTTATAGTTGACTTAAGGAATTCCATAAGTCGATTGTCAGCATTTACAAGGTATGTGGTTATATGATATGTTCATGTGTGAGAGACATAGAGATATTATATTTCATTTAAATTTTTGACTAAAGGTTCATACTAATTTACTATTCTTATATTAGGTGGGTGACCTCCAAGGAGATCCATGAATCTGACGTGCCAAAGTGGAAGAAGGAAATTGCAGAAATTGTATGTGTATTTGAGAAGGAGCTCCCTACAAGTTTCATGGACCTACAAGTCCATTTACTTATACACCTAGTTGATGACATTGAATTGGTAGGTGTCATATCAATGAGGTGGATGTTTTTCTTTGAGAGGTATATGAACTCTTAAAAGATATGTCTGATAAAAGGCACATCCAGAGGGTTGCATGGCTGAAGGGTATATATTGAATGAGGCATTTTTCTTCCTGTGTGAATTCATTGGTAAGGATTTTGAAGATGGGCCATGCATCTAGGATGAAGAATGAGCATCAAATATTATTGATGGAGAAAAACCACAATGTAATGGTGTTGAAGTACAAATTAGTAAGTAAATTCATGATCAGTGTGGTTGTTTTTCTTGCAATAATTAGTTTACTCTATAATTTATTTTTCAAATTAACAACATGGCATTTGGAGTTTGAAATAAACATATTGACGTGTAATAGGTGTAGAAGAAAGTTATATACTCGACAAATTCATTTTGTACCACATGGACTTTATGAACAAATGGATTGATCTGTATGATAAAAAGAGATAAGAAGTGTTAGAAGCAAGGAGATAGTTTAAGAGATTGAACCCAAGGAATAATTCACTTCCCACTGATCTGCTTGGGGAATGGGGAAAATATTGCACACTAGAATGGGTTACTAAACAAATTCAAAATCAAATAGAAGATGCAGGTATAGATTCAGACATAACAAAAGATGAAATCAACATGTTTAGAGGATGTGAAAGAAAGGTACAGTTGGAATTTTACAAAATGTTGTTTTCTTATAGTTTTGACACTATTAACTATTTTAATATTCATCATTATATTTTTTTTCACTGAAATAAATGGTCTTTCACAGGCGAGGAAATATCTAGCAATGTGGGCATATGGTTGACATTATCATGTAGAAAGTGTAGATGTAAAGAGAAAATCCTTTGATTGTGGCATCATGGTTGACTTCAAGAAATCTAGTTGATCAAGCTCAAAAGATAAGAATATAATTGAAGGGAATCTACAATATGTTGGGAAAATACAAGAAATTATTGAGTTGGATTACTGGTCTTTTAAATGTTGTATTTTTAAGTGTAGATGGTATGAAGAATTTGAGAGGACATGAAGACATGATACCCATAGTGGATTGTTTTCTATAGATTCCTCATGTTTCCTACTAGAGGATAAGGAGCCTTATTTTCTACCAATTCATTATGAGAAAGTATTTCTTTAACTCAAACAAGAAGCAGTAGTGATCATTTATCTATTAATTTATAGTTTATTGTGAATATATACATGTGTTTATTAATCAATAAAATTGTTATAACATACGTCTAATATATGTATTTCGTTCATGTACAAGTATTTTTCTATGAAGATATTTTGGACCTGAAATGGATATTTTTCATACATTATGATCCAAGATTAAGGCATTTATTTGATGATGCATTAGTAGATATTGAGTAAAATAATGATGGCCAAAAAAATGAGAGAGGGATTATAGAACATCGAAGAAATTGACATCCATGATGATGTTGAAGATGGTTATGTTCAGGAACAAGAAGACAACAATCTAGAGTTAGATGATGTTATGGAAGACAACAATATGGATGGTATAGAAAATGATGATCCAAATACATATGGTAACAATATAGATGATCTATAGTCAAATTTCAATGATGATGAAGATGATGCAGATCAAGATGAGGATGATGATAATATTAATTACTTGAAAGAACATATGAACATTGACAATGATACATTGGATGACATTGTAGCAAACAATAATGTTAATGACCAAGACTTCTAAATTTTCAGAATTATTTGCAATCCATGTTTAAAAAAGGATGATTCTTATGGCCTAAACTTTGAAATTCTTCAATAATATTATTTGAATCGATACAAATTACCTATTGCAATATCTTTAAATTGTCCAATCTTTGGTATGAAGTGTTGGCAACAAAAATTAGGATTACTTGGATGCTTCTTCCATTCATTTTGTATCAACATATGTTCATGAAGACAAAAAAGTTAATAAAATATTAATGCACGTAACTCAAAATTATTTAAATAAGAAACTTAGTTAACTTTATTATTTTTAAATAGTTTCCATTTTTTATGTGGAACATGTAACAAGGCAAAATAAGCTCAAATTTTCAAAAAAATTAGCAGCTCTAGCAACATCCACAATAAATGCTTTGTTGTATCAATAAATTCATTCACATAAGCATAGTATTGAGGCTCAATAAATGATATTTATTCAAATATAAGAAGAAATAAGCATGGAAAACATAAGAAAAATACAGAATGGTGACACAGTCATGGAGAATATCTGATAATAAGATATTCTCCATTGTATTGCTTCAATTGATATTACAATGCTCTTCTTTAATAATCCCAGTGTTATCCCCTCAAGTTATTGTGGAAGTATGAAAGGAATTTTAATTCTTAAGTTGATGGAAACCAATCAAAAAAAATCATCTAAAAGGAATTTTAATCCTTAATAGGATCCAATTAAAGTAAATTAATTGAAAGGAATTTAATTCAAACCTAACCAAAAACCAATCAAAGCATCCACACAATAACAACAAATGTGCCCTGATAAATCTTGCAGACTTAAATAACTTGAAAAGATCACTTTGGAGACAAAAAAGCAATAAATAAGCATGAAAATTTGACACAACAATTGAACATTGAAAATGGATTACGAATTATAATCAGTCATCTCCATTATATTACCTTTTAAATAATATGCATTATAACAAATAGTTAATTAACATAAATGAAAACATAACACTTTAGCACATGAATGCATTGATTCGTTAATATTCCAATAGGTGCCTATGAGCACTTAAGATATGTTCAAGGCTCCCACTCCATGATAATGCACCACCTGCAGAGTGTATCTTCTTTATGATGTCAAATGGTCTTTAAGATCCAATGGCTAACACTATGAATTTGTTGCATCTCTAGTTTGGTTGATGAACAAGTTGATGGTGGAGAGATGATGAGTGTATTCCTCCTCAACATAAGTTTCCACATTGGCAATTGCACCCTTCAAATCATTTTCCACATACATCATCTTTTCAAGTTGTCTATGTGTATTTTTTAACACCATCTCTTCATTGTTTATTTATTGCAATGCAGTACGTAGATACATGGCGAGCTCATCCTTCCAATCATCTTTCTCCCTAGGATTTCCAAGGCTATTATGGACTACAAGATACAAATCAAAATAGTCAAGGTCCTCTTTGAGCCTATTGTCATACTTGTTGTGTGATTCCACCAGCTTATTGTATGTCTGCAATTTTTGACCTTTCATGGCTTTCTCATTTTGGAGCTCCTCCCTTTTTTCAATCATCTGTATTTGCAATCATTCATTATCCACAAGTGCTTAGTGTGTTTCTTTGAACAGTTTCCAATATTCATCAGCACGATCCATCATCCTATTGAATCTTTCTTTGATTATCTTAGACACAACATTATATTTAGTGGCTTTTATTCCCATTTCCAACTCTGTGCATTTCTCTTGATACTTCTAATGATAATGTTTCTAGTAAGCTACATATACTAATGCACCTAATATTATTTTGTCACTCTCTAACCATGGGAAATATTTTTTTGATCTAGAAGAGGGAGAGGTTTTATCTCTGTGACTAGTCACCTCCTTCCTTAATTTATCATTTTCTTTTACCAGTTTTTCAATCCGTACCTTAGTGAATTTTGCAAAATTTATGTTTAGTTCAGTTGTTCAATGGGGTTAGTTTCCCCTACCCTGTGGATCAAAATATGTCCAAACACTTTGTTTGGATTATTGATGAGAGAAGGCCTTTTATCTTGAGGATACAATGCCCAAATTAGTAGGGTGGCTTCATTTGGGTTGTATCCTAATCCTAAGTACATTTTATCACTTGCCTCTTCCATTAGATGCATTGTTTTGTCTCCTATTTTCCTAAAACTATCAAACAATATTGCAGAACTAATATCCCATCTGGGTAAGAGTAGTACGCCAACCTCTTGAAGTAATTCTTTTCCCCTTTCAGAGATGATTGATTCTAACTCTTTGTCTATTTCTTTTCTCAACTCTTCCAAGGAAGCTACCTCCTACTCAGGAGTGATATCCTTCATCCTCTATCTTAGAAATATACCTTTATGCTTATAAAAAAATGATTTAAATTCGAAATTCTTGACAAAATCACTGTCAAAAATAAATTCTTATGCGACCTTGATTCTCACATCATCAAAGAGTTCATCTGATACTTTAAATTTGACAATGTTTCATTCTGGAGGTGGCTCATATTGTGTAACTACAGGGGAAATTATCTATTTTAACTCATCATCCTCCTCATCACTCTCTTCTTCATCTTCTTTACTCATGGTTGTATCTACAAAAAAGTTCATTTCTGGAGTGGGCTGTGAGGGTATCTAATCAAGAGGCTCTATGTCCTCAACCTTCATTCCTAAATAAGTTTTCTGTGATGCTTCAAAGACATCTGGGGGTACATATTTTATTAGCTCATCCACATGAGTGATGAGCTACTCAATTCTTTCCAAAGGATCATGTACTTCATTAAATTCCCTTGAATAGGATGGGACATTTCCTTTCTTCTAGGTATCAACAAGCACAACTCTATTATATGCAGTCATCCTATCTTTTGTTGAGGCCTCATCATAATGTATTATTACATAATCAACAAAGAATTGGTGTTCATACCCTAATATTCCTTGTGACAATTTTTCCTTGTGAATAAAACCCTCTATATCAAAATTCTCTCTTTCATTACCCAACGGTAAATTGTATTTTGCCAATTTTGTATCAATTTCTTCATGCCCTTCACTGGTGACTACTGTAAAATATCCAAAGCACAAAGTGCTAGGAATGATAGACTACTTACTATATCTCTTAAGATGTTTTGCATCAAATTTAGCCAATTGTCTCACAATTTCCAAACAAGGTATTCTATTTGGAACTATTTTTGGCAATAGATTTGGGGCTCCTTCAAACCCATAGACTCTAATCATAGTGCAATCAGGAAGTGCATACCAATCCCCCCAGTTATGATTTACCTTTTTCTTGGGGTCCTTTTCCTTTGGTCTCAAGAATTTTTGTATTTTAGGGGACAGGTTATAATTACACGGATGTCCCAACAATTTCAACAATGGCTTGACAAAATATTCCTCAAAGTACAGATAGTGTGATCTACCATATCTAATATCCCATATGGAAGTCCACATTTGTATAGGTTTATAATTCTCACTTTCATCTACATCTCTTATCCTTAATTCTTCTCCCGAGAACCTTCTAACATGTCCTTCATGTAGAAGCAAATGCATAAACAAAGAGTAATGTTTGAAATCATGAATGCTATCACTGTTGCTTTTGATCCTTCCCATCCCCTGGTTTAGAGCATTGGCTAAATAACTAAAATAGCCAAATGGTCTAGCATCTTTGCTTTGTATGTCTACAGCCAAGACCATTGGAGCAATTGACATGAGGGGTGGGACCTATACTCCTAACACTTGTCCAGCTAAATAATATGTATATTGAAAATATTCTTCAAATAAATCCTCATGAAATGGAGGGTTATCATTACTAGGAAACCTTCTGAGCTGGCTACCTTCATCCCTAAGCATGTAGTGGTAGCTTCCATCTTTTATAGCTTATGTCCATGTGACAATACTCTGTTAGAAGGTCTTTGATTGTAAATGGTAAATTCGAAGAGCATTCCAATTGAGAAACATTAGATATGAGATCTTTGGTGATAATGAGAATGTCAAACCCATCATGTGATTAAATAGCTCTTCTTTTAGATTCATCTTTGTTGGCTAGAGCTTTAACCAACTCTGTATTAACAAAGACATTGGGTACCACTAATCTTCCTAGGTTCAATCTCCATGGGTTGCAGACTTGTTGAAACCTATACTGTCTCCTATAATGGTATATGAATAGGTCATATCTGCACCGTGTTGTCCACACATCTCCTAAACCTTTGTACTTGTCCCATAACTTATCCATGGAAGGATTTGTTAGTGCACTCTGTTTAGGTCTTGGTCCTAACCATGAGCATTGGTCAATTAAGATATGGTTTAGAAGTCTTTTCTCTTTTTTTGGTTTCTTAATTTTTGATATTTTTGAGCTTTCTTCCATTGTTAAATTTTCTTATAAGTCTTTATAGAAGCAACTTCTTCATCAGTTTTTGTATACTTACTTGGATTCACTTTCACTAGTTCTGAGCTATGCAGTAATGGTGAATTCCCAACCTCCTTTACTCTGCTCTTGCATCCAATGAATCCTTTTCAAGTCTTAATGAAAATATGTGATCAAATTGAGGTATAATTCACTTAGCTCTACTTCATAAATGCTCCACTTGCTATCAATATTTTCATTGGGCAGATAATTTATTTTGAATATCTCAATGATATAAATGAGATGTCACATCAGTCAAAAAAATTATCATCATTGCATCAGTAAGACCATGATTCCATTTTCACCGATAACCACCTTCTTCACCAATAAACTCCTTCCTTTCGGGGTATCGGCAGGATGCCAGATAATGTCTCCTTGATGTGCCCTAGTTCCTTTGATATCCTTCCTTAACATGTAGTTGATGGTTCATGCTCTTATCGGGTCATCGAGGAGACTCTTGTTGAAAACCAAAGTTTATGTTGACCAGATAGCCTTCTGTTCCCTTGATATACTTTCACCACATGTTGAACTTTGATATTGTATAATGTATCGCTCCATCGGTGGGACATTCTGTTTCCTTCCACCAATATGTTCTAGTGATGTCGATATTATTTATTTAATATGTTCTAATCCTAAGATATGTACATAGGACCAATCAATCATGAATTCAACAAAAAAATAGGGCACTACACTCGGTGCTAGACTAGGTGCTAAAGCACACTCCAAAGTAGGTGCATAATTAGGCATTAAATTAGGTGCTATTATCAGTGCTACACTTGGGAGCTAAACTTGGTGAAAACTCAACACTATGATTGGCACTAGAATTGGTGCTAATTTGGTGCTGAACTTTGTGTTGAACTTATCATTAGACATGGCATAAAATTCGATGCTACTTTTCACCAAATTTAGCGCTTGCTTGTTCTGGTCGACGCAATAAACACCAAAAAAAGCGTCGACCTGAAAAATAGCATTGAATTTTTTAGAAAATTGGAGAAAAATACATTGAAATAGTGGGTGGAAGCAAAAAAGGGAGCTAATCATAGGGATTTTTTGTAGTGTACCTTTGGTCTTCCTCCCTGATTGAGCTCCAATATGCACCCAAATCTTGTTGATTTTTCTCAAGATGGAAATGTGGATTTCTCTCAATTGCACTAGCATGAAATTAGCATAATTCAAGATGGAGAAATAAGAGGATGAAGACCCAATTTTTAGAAAATTGGAGGGTAAAATGGAGGGCTGGGATTGAAAGTTGATGAATGGCTAGGATTGAGTGTGGAGGTGATGCATAGATCAAGAAATGTGGCTTATTAGCATTGTGACAAGTGTCACAATTAGGTACATGGAGAAGAGTGAGGTGTGCTCACACATGTGTGAGCACACATTGGGATGACACCTCATTTAATTGTGGAGGCTATGTGTAAGAGAGTGGAGGTAGGTGGGATATGTGGCATTGATGAGACAAGATTAGGGGGTTGAGGGTGAATTTTAAATTAGGAAATATTGGTAATGATGGGGTTAGGCTACTTAATGGGGGATTAATTAGCATAATGAGATGGGTGGGGTTAACAAACCATGGGTTTATTGACCCAAGTGGAGTCAAAAGTTGGAGAATGGGTTAATGGAGGTTAGTTCATTAATTAATCATGGATTAACTAATGCAATTGGGTTTAAGAAAAAAAGGGATTTTGATGGGAAAAATTAAATAACTAAATTTATTTAATTGACTAGAAGACTTATAGGTTTAGGTAATGACATAATTAATTAAATAAAATATTTAATTAATTAAGATGAAGTAAGATCAGATTGGGGATGACTACAAAGATCATAGTCAAATCACCAAAATTAATCAAATTAACATCCCAAACACTTGCCACACACCATCTTTAATAATTCACCTTGCATTTATACCATCTATGACCTAAACAATCTCAATTATATCGACCTCAATGAAATGTATACACCTCAAATATGAAACACCAAAATAGGCTGACACCAAACATTTCTATGGTGGAAATAAGTGAATGAAGACTACATCAAGGGTTAACTAGGACTCAAATCTACACCAACACACTCTGTCATTTTCACAAACAACAAACAACCTCCACAATTAGCGCTAGCATGCCAAGTCAGCCAAACCTACACTAACACTAATAAGAAACCATACACATGCCTCTCCAGGTCTGAAAACAACATGTGAATACCAAAGCAACACTTCATTGAATCCACACGACATCCCAAATTATTCCAGCTTCACTAGAATATTTTGCAACACAACCACAACCACCTACAACTGAGAACTCTATCGTTATGTAAAACTAACCACATTGTCATAGAACACAACTTATGAATACAAACTTGTGGAATAGGTGGAAATCAAAAACTTCAAGAGAAGGAAGTTACAGACAATATGAGCATGTTCCCAAATTTACAAGACATGAAACAACAAAATGGAGAAATTTGAAACAATTTCATTTCTCCTAGACAACCTTCTTCTTAGACAAACACACTATCATACACATTTAGAGGTAAAGCATGTTTCTCACCATCTTGGTATTGTAAAACAAAGGTCCCTTTTAGGTTAACACATTTGGGGTCAAAACATCTCATCCATCTTCACTCATTTTACATTCCACCTCACAAACAAATTTAGAAACTTTGGACACATCAACATTCTAGACTTAGGCTATCATCAAACCAATCCCCTAACTTAGCTATATGTGTGTAAATGAATCCTTTTCCATACACTTAGTTGAGTTATTCATCATCCTTTTAAACTAGTTTATCTTAAAGGTCACAAGTCTACCTTTAGATTCACAAGTTTATTAGCACCTTTTATCCAAGACATCAAAACATCAAACCTTTAAGTCTAAAGTGTTTTCCAAAGTTTAGAAAGTTCATCCCCCCATATCACTCACCCCTTTTCATCATCCACTTACACCATTGGTCTAAAACAACTTAGAGGGTCCCTTTTATCAAAATTTGAGTAACTAGAGAGTTCCAACAATATAAATCTCAACATACCTCTCCCATAGTTAACCCACAATTTATGGTAACAACAAGGTCACAACACAAGAAAAACATGGAACAAAACTAAACTAAATCTGCCACAAGTGATCCTAACCCACAAGAATTTGACCCTAAGAAAAAGATCGTAATAGAGGTAACTTTGATTTTCATTTCCCTAGCTCTAACCAAGGTTGATCTCAACCCAAAACCTTTTATAGGGTTATTCCCAATAAATATGAGTAAGTGACCCTTATCTTGGTCTTATCATGTCATTTTGTATCACCTAGAATGCCAGAAAGTGGAAATATTGTGCTTTAGATATTTCTCTTTACCTAATTTAAAAACTTCATTTTGGAATTTAATGATGATAATTATCATTTTATTTATTTATTTGCAGTTTGGATATGATTCTAAAAATGTTGGACAACCACTACATGCAGTGTGACTAGAACATCATGGAGGAGGATGAGCCTCTCTTGAAAAATTATTTTGTTTACATGTCTATAGATTTCAAGTAGGTTAAAATATGAGATAATCACTTTTCAAATTGATAATTACAATTAAATTATTGAGTTCTAAAATATTTTAACTAATAACTAGATTAACTTGATTTTGGTTTGTAGAAATAGATGTAATTTAGGCTATACATTTGTGAATTTCACATCGGCTAAAGCTACATGGAATTTCTATAAATAATTCCACAAGAAACATTGGGTTGAAATAATTCCAAAAATATTTGTGAAGTTACATATGCCAGACTCTAGGTATGTGTGATCTCTACAAAGGCTTAAGATATATATGTTGGCTTCACAACAGTTAATCTTTTATTATGTATTTGAATTTTCTACATTGTAACACTAACTTGATAAAAGTAAATTTAATCCAACCTTTCTTGTTAGGATTGGGATTATTTACCTTGCTTGTACATTACTTTTGAGGATTAGGCTTATTTACCTTAAAATGGGTCAATTGAGAGTAAATTTCACACATCCCTCAACAATAGATCCCTTCTCATATCACAACACCTCATATGCAAATATCCTTAACCACCCTTCATAACTAGGCAATGGGTAAATGACAATGAATAACTAGAGGTACAAGTAGTAGAATGCATGAAATGAAAGAAGAAATATTCTCTTGAGAAATTGAGGAAGATGTGTGTGCAATATGTGCAATGGGAAAATGACAATGCAAAACTAGAGGTAGCAAGTACTAGAATGTATAAAATAGAAAAGGAATCTTCTCTAAAAACACTTGAAAAGAAGCAGAACAAAGTGAATGAGATAAATAATGTTTCGAATGAAGAAATTCTTCCTATTAGAAGAATGAAGAAGGTGCCTATCGGGTTTGTTGTCATTAATGCCAACATTGGTTGGTAACTAACTATGTAAACTATCTGTCCATGTTGATCTGGTATTTTGGTCCGGAAATCTTCTCAGTAAGGGAAATCCTATGAGTTTTTGATATGTTGCTCGGGTGTGTTAGTTACAAGTATAAACAAGTTTTCAACGTGTATGTTTAATCCAGTTGAGTTATCCAAGTGATAGAAGTTCGATATTATTTTGGCCGACAAGGTTTATCTTTTGTGTGTTCCCCTTTAGGTCCATGCCGAACTAACATTTGGATAACATGTTTTGTTTTGTGAACCAAAAGGAATTTTGTATTAAGCTGACAAGAATTTTGAATTTTGGGTGTTCCTTCAATTAGGCCAACCTAATTGATAAAGGAAGTTATGGTTGTGTATATATTTATGATGGAAAATTGGTGATTGGGGGATAAGATATAATATGCAAATGATGCAGCAAGTATAATAGTGCGAAGTTACATTAATTATACATCGGTAACCAGAGTAGAATTTTGATATTTCCAGAGCATAACCAAAACTGTTTTCAGCACTTTGTAGGTGCAATTCTCTAGTTCATTTTGGAAGTGAGCCACACCTTTTTGTATCTTGGCAATAAGCCATATTTTGTATTTAGGCAGTGAGTCTTTCAAGGACACTGAGTCCTGGTAGTGAGCCATGTAATATCTTATAATCAGTTATAATATATTGCGAGCTAATCCTCACCAAGGTTTTTCCCACATTAGATTTTCCATGTAAAAATCCCGGTGTCAATGTGTTATGATCTCTTTTATGTTTTGGTTCACTATTGAAATTAGATGTGGATTGATAATTGGATGGTTAATAATTAATTTTGCTAGCAGAATACTGATTCAACCCCCCCTCTTAGTATTCAGTGTATTCAACAATTGGTATAAGAGCCTAGTTCCTCTAAAAAAGTCTTACAGCTTGAGGAAGGTCCTAGAATTTGAATACATGGCTGGAAAATACTATTCTTTTCCTTTGAAATAAAAATTTGTATCTGAAGAGATCAATGTTGACCTTGAGGAATTGGAAAAAAGTGAGGATGAGAAGGAAACTCTGAAAGGAAATCTAAAGGAAGCAAATGATTGCATTAAGAAGATAAGAGAGCATATCAAAAAGTTCAAGGATAGACATGGAGAAGTTAGTGATCAGTTGAAGAAGGCTAATGTGGATATTACTAGACTGAAAGTGCAAGTAGAAGAAAAGAAATGAATTGAGGAATGTCAGAAAGCTGAGATCCAGAATAAAATTAATGAATGTACAAACCTTGAACAAGAAGTGGTAACACTAAGAGCTGATCTGGAAAAAGTGAAAGCTCATTAAGAAAGGTTCAAGACAAGCTCTACAATGCTTGATGAGTTGATTACATCTCAAAACCTACTAATGAAAAAAGTGGTCTAGGACTTGAAGAAGGACAATTCTCAAAGACCAAACTAGTTCTCAACAAAGTGGACAATCAAAGGTAATTTCAAGGAAATGCTTATCAAAACAAGAGTCAAAGGAATAATACCAGAAGGATTCCCATTCGATAGCCTAATGCTCAAAGGTACCCATCTTTTAATGGTTTTTGTTTCTCATGCAATAAACCTAGACATAGAGAAACATAATGTAGAAGTAGGATGAACCACAATAGAATGAGTCAAAATTTTGGATTCTTTGTTGGAAAATGCTATGTTTTGCAACAAGTTTGGACATAGAGCTACCAAATGTGGAAGCCAGATGATGATGAACAAGTTTAATATTCGTAGAAGAATTTAGTATTTTCAAGGCTACTGTTACACATGCAATATCTTTGGACACAAGGTTAATTAGTGCAGGTCAAGGATGAATGCAAACTCATTTGATCAAGGATATGTTGTGTGCTACACTTGCAACAAACCAAGACATATCTCAAAATTTTGTAGGAGAAAAGTTGGGAAGAAACCTAATCTAGAAGAAAAGAACAAGCCTATGAACAAGGTAGATCCCAAAGAAGTAAGGAAAGAAATGGAAAAAATTTAGAGAAAGAAGGAAGAACCTGAGAACAAGGATGAATCAAATAATCTTGTATTTTCATCTAGTGCAGATGCCTCTTCTAAGAACTAAACCCAATAATGGTTTCAAGGGGAGAAGTTGCAGAAAAATCTAACAAGCCCTTGATATATGAGGTGTTAGGCAATGACACAAGAATATTTGATGTAAGTCTCTATTTTGAAGGCATTGGATAATTTTTTAGCATAAATTAAGCAAATCAAAAGAATTACAGATCTCTTCTTATTTTACAACATGTTTCACAAAGTGTTTGGCAACTTTAAAGCTAAAAATCAATAAATGAAAAATTAAGGAAAAACTTGTAAATAATAAAGCAAGAGACTAAGTAAAGGAAAAGTAAATTTGTGCAAATTGGAAGAAGTAGTGCAAGCTGAAGTGAGATTGAAGGTGATCTAGAGAATCACACATTGTAACCTTAGTTTGTGACAAGCAGAAAAAGGTATTCTTTGTTATCTAAATTCTATGGTTTTTGAAGTTGAAGGAATTCTTTGTTAAGTTTATTCAAGTTTTTTTGGAGAATATGGCCACTTCCACTGTTGTGGAAATTTCTAAGAGCCCCAACCAAAATTCAAAATATGTTCATGGAAAGTATATGAAAATGACCCAATGAGTGAGTTCTCGCACATCTCAAGTCATGTGCTACCCATCAAAGATCTAGGAACTTACATTCATGGGAACCTCAAAGAATTTGATCACCAAGATCTAAAGGATTTGTGGGAAAATGAGTTGACTGATGACTTACTACTCAAGGCAGAATATGAAGACCTAGTTCGAATGAAGCTAAACATTTGGAACTGGTTTCCAAACTTTTCAAGCGAGAGTGAGGCAGAATTTGTCAGGTTGTCCCTCAATAGGGTTCACAACAATATTGTGTGGATAAATGAACTATGGATTATCAACAAGGAGGTGATTCGAGTTGTTACAGGTCTTTGTGACATTGGTGCCATTCCAGTTCTAAAGGAAGTGAAAAATGATGAAGTCACAAGGTTGATTGGTGCCAAGTTTGATGAGAGAGCTTTAACCAAAAATTCTATTGCAAACCATGATGTCAAGTATGTTGCCATTATGATTGGGCAAAAAGTATACTTCATGAACAAATAAAATTCAGTATCAGCCACAAAAATTCACACAACTTATGAAATGGTGGTAAATGGAAAGGATTTTGATATCTATGAGTTGATAAGGTTTCAACTTATGGAAAACCTAAGTATGAAAAAGGAAAAGAAGCATGTATTTAAATTTGGCACTCTAGCTGTTTGTTATTCTATTTTCTGAGGGAGTCACTAGGAAGAAAGGGCATAGTATGGTATATCACAAGGCTGGTTGCTCATCAATTTTTGTGATCATCTTCCCAGTCTAGGAGATTTTAGGGCACAAAAAAATTCCCTAACTACTTTCTTTGCAGTCTTTTAGAATGAAATACATGAAAGAGACATGATTCCAAGGATTTTGGTGAAGAAGTATGAGAAGGAGATAACATTTCTTGTGTCTATTGATGAATGCATTATTGAGTCCATAGAACCTAGAATATGATGGATTGGACATCTGGGATATGAGATTGAAGAGAGAATGGTAGAAAGGTACATTGCAATTCTGTCAGTTAGTCCTAATCACCCCTCTCTACCTAGGCTCAGTACATATGAGGAGAAATATGCTAAAATTCATTTGGAGACTACAACACCTAAATGAAGAAATAATTTCAAAGCTTTCTTCCAAGATCAAACATTCACCAAAGATGATATAGAATAGTTGAAAGAGGCTCTTGATAAAAGGAAGGCCAAATTTGCTAAACAATCCTCCAAACCCAAAAAATTAGGAAGGCTATCTTTCAATGCTACACCAACACCCATTTCTAGTTCTTCCACCCCTAGGGGTGCTATTGTTGAGAAAGGGAAAATGAAAGAACAAAGTATCCATACATTTGTTGATGTTGCTACCCCTATCGGTCCTAGTACCAGGGAATCTAAGAAGGACATACCTACTACTATACCATCAACTTCTTCAGGAAAAAGAAGAGTGAAACAAAAGGCTGACAAGAAAAGAAGTTTTAGTGATTTTGTTGAGGAAGAAATTTAACTTTGTCTAGAAGAAGAGCATCAATTGAAAAGAAAAAGGAGAGGTGGTACCTCTAGTGAAGGAGTCAAAACCAGTGTTAAGATCTCCACTGAAGAGGAGATAGAGCAAGAGGAGGATTCCTACTGAATACATGTGCACACAAAGAAGGATGAAGAAGGCTCATTTGATCTTGTGGAGAACATGCCTAGTTCTCCTCCAGTGAGTGGTCAACCAACCTTAGTTCTTGGAGCCTTAGTAAACAATATGATTGAAAATGATCTTATGTCATTTATTGAGTTATATGACGAGGTTAATGATGAAGGAAAATAAACCATCATAAATGATTTTGCTCAGTACATAGTTATCTGTAACACAAAAATGGATACCATACAATCAAAAGTTACTGAAAAATATGTGGAAAGAGTTAGTACTTAGAAGGCAAGGGGCTTTAAATGTCAAAGACAAGATGAGAAGTGAAGCCTTAAAATCTATTAGCTCAACTTATTTGGAGATAGAAGCTGAACATCTTCTAAAAGAATGTTCTACATTGTTTAGATTCAAGCAGAAAGTCAACATGTTAATGACTAAAGAAGATGACTATTTTAAAAAATTAAGGCAAGAAACTAAAGATGTGATTAGGCAATTAGCAAGGAGCTATGGAAAAAGAACCAGTTCTTCATCTCACACTGCTCAGACTCATGAACATGCTACTGTTGCAGAAGTAATGGATAACCTAGTTCTAGAGACTGTTGATGAGACACTTGGTGCTTTAGAGACCCCTGCCCCTCTAATGGACACATATGAAACTACCAGCAAGAGGTCTAATGACCATCATAGAGATCAATCCATTGAAAAGAGAGAAGAACATCAAGAATCCATCAGGAACATGGAAGAGAAAAACAAAGATGAAAGTGAAGGAAGTAAAGACAAAGAGAAAGACAATGAAAAGGATGATAAGGATACAAGAGAGAAAGAAAATAGAGAAAAGTCCTCTATAAATTCATCTAGAGAAAAAAAAGAAAATGAAAAATAAGAAGGAAAAGAAGAGGAAGAATAAAAGAAGAAAGAGGAAGATAAGAAATCCATTCCAGCTGAAGGAGAACTTCCCGAAGGCCCCGAACCATCAAAGCCATCTGGAGAGTCATCCAGAAGTACTCTTAAAGGTATTATTTCAAGACAAGCTGTAATCCAACTTGCACTTCCACCTCGCTAGTCAAGCTATCATCTCACCCAAGGTATGTGGATTTGACAAAGATTACACCCAGTGACAGAATAAAGCTAAGTGACACCTTTCTCAGCTTTGTCACACATGAGGTTACAAAGTCATATCAAAAGGGAAATGAGTTGATAAATGAAGCTATCAAAGATCTACAAGAGACAACCCCCAGTGTTACTTCAGACAACTCTTTAGCTCCAATTGAAAATTTGAGGCTTATAGTTGATGAACTGCTAAAGAGTACAATCCAATCTTAGGATGCAGACCACAAAATAAGTAGAGTTGAGCTTGTTAGAGAAAAGGTTATTGTTTCTACAAGACAAGTGTACATTTTCATGTGACAAGGGTTTGAAAACTTTGAGAGAGGTAACAGAATGTGATGAGGAAGCCCAATTGCTATTTGTTTACTACTTGAAATTGTTGGAAGCCACTTGAGGTATCAAGGATCTAATGGACTCAATTGAGTCTCAACTTGTTGATGCCTCCAGAGATTACAAGATTGGTGATGATAGAAACTATGTTAGGTGGGTTTCTATTACATATCTTCAAAATAAGTTTTTCATCCTACAAAGATAGAAAGAAGAGGCTATGAGACAGTATGCCTAGCTTCGAGATCTGGTTATGTCCAGGCATGTTACTATATCAAATGCATTGATGGAAGCAGAAGAACTTGAGAAAATGAACATTGCTCCATCCACTCTAGAAGAAGGAGAATAATTCCTGATAGAAATAGAATCTCTATATACAACTCTCTCTAGGGAAAAAGGAGTCCGGGATGATGGAAAGCCTGCTTGGGAAGCGATTCTCAAGGAGTTACAAGGTGCCCCCAATTCTCGATTTGAATTTTTTCCCCATCCTTTGTATTTGATGTCAAAGGGGAGAAGAGGAGAAGAGGAGAAGAGTATATAAAGTATGTTATGTTATATTTTGTGTCATGTACATATGTTAGGGGAGTTGAGCATAATTTCTGTTTTGAAACAAGTTTCATTTTTGACACATGTTGCCATCAATGAAAAATGGGGAGATTATTGGAAGAATGAAGAAGGTGCCCTCCAAGTTTTTTTTTAGTAATGCCAACATTGGTTGGTAACTAACTATGTAAATTGTGTGAAAGAGGAGAAGAGGAGGAGAGGAGAAGAGGAGAAGAGGAGAAGAGTATATATAAAGTATGTTATGTTATATGTTTGTGTCCTGTAAATATGTTAGGGGAGTTGAGCACAATTTCTATTTTAAAGCAAGTTTCATTTTTGGCACATGTTTCCATCAATGACAAAGGGGGAGATTGCTTGAAGAATGAAGAAGGTGCCCTCTAGGTTTTTTGTCAATGATGCCAACATTGGTTGGTAACTAACTATGTAAACTACGCATCCATGTTGATCTAGTATTTTGGTCTAGAAATCTTCTCATTAAAAGGAAATCCTATGAGTTTTTGATATTTTTCTCAGATATGTCAGTTACAAGTATAAATGAGTTTTCAACATGCCTATGTAATTCGGTTGAGTTATCAAGTGACAAAAGTTTGATATTCTTTTGGTTGACAAGGTTTATCTTTGTGTGTTCCTCTTTAGATCCAGGCCGAACTAATGTTTGGATAAAATGTTTTGTTTTGCGTGCCAAAATGAATTTTGTATTAAGTTGACAAGACTTTTGAATTTTGGGTGTTCCCTCAATTAGGCCAACCTAATTGATAACGAAAGTTATGGATGTGTATATATTTATGATGCAAAAGTGGTGATATGGGGATAATATATAATATGTGAATGTTGCGGCAAGTATAATAGTGCGAAGTTACTGAAAGTAATTGTACATCGACAACTAGAGAAGAATCTTGATATATCCAGAGCATAACCATAACTGTTTTTAGCACAATGTACATGTGCACTTATCTAGTTCATTTTGGTAGTGAGCCACACCTTTTTGTATCTTGGAAATAAGCCATATTTTGTATTCAAGCAATGAGCCTTTCAAGGACAACGAGTCTTGTCAATGAGCCATGTAATATCTTATAACCATTTATAATATATTGTAAGCTAATCCTCACCGTGGTTTTTCCCACTTTGGGTTTTCCATGTAAAAATCCTAATGTCAATGTGTTATGATATATTTTATGTTTTGGTTCACAATTGCACTTACATGTGGATTGATGATTGTAATTTCACTAGCAGAATATTGATTCACTCCCCTCTCAGTATTTGGCGTATTCAACAATTCTTTCTCTTGAGAAGTTTCAAGGAAGGTTCCTGGGTAGTATGTGGAATGGTAAAATGGAAATGGAGAAGTGGAAAACCTCAATAATTTTTGTATTTGGTAAGAATTTGTATCAGTGAAGTCTCTTGAGAGACCAAAGTGCAAAGGGACAACAAACTTTGACGAGCAATTACTCAAAAACCATGATACTTGGAAACATTCCATTTGAGGCTACATGATCACACAGGGCCCCTCTATAATAACCTCTCTTAGTTTTTGATAGCTCCAAGTCATTTTCCCATGGTGAAGAGTTTTCAATTGATGGAAAATGAGTGAGTTGCATGTAGTGTAAAGTTGCAAAGTGTTGTAACTTTCATTATGTTCATCATACAAAAAAACCGAATATTCCAACATATTTGGATGGGTGGGTTTATACTAGGAAAGGTCCTATTTCACACCCAAACATGCCAGAATAGTCCAAGCTACATTGTACCAGTGAAGTATCTTAAGAGCCCAAAGTGCAAAGGGGTGGAAAAATTTGATGAGTGATTTCTAGTGCAGGAGCACCTTTGGAATTTTTTGGTTTGTCATTGCATTTTGGAGTCTAGGTTAGGTGTGAGTCATTTCATGATGTAATAAGGTCAAATTGACCAATGTGTGATGTAAATAATGTCATTAGTTGTCCTAGGTTGTGTTGAGGAAAAAATTGCCAATAATGAAGCAAATTTGTAAAAGCTGCAATTTTGTCACTTTGGAGGGTAGTTGGAAGGTGAACGGTCTTCTTTTCAAATTATGGTTAGAAACTGTTGGTATGAAATCAAAAAACATAATATAATTCCTCTAATATCTGTGAATGGTGATCTTAGACCTGTACAAACACAAAGAATAAATATACAATTAGACCAATATGCAAGTTAGAAACATCATTCTCCATTAAATTCATTTGAAACATGAAAACAAGAAATATTATGAAGAACACAATGAAAAAGCTATTAAATCCTATTTAAATGATCAAAATCTCAATCCCATGGGAGAATTGGTGCCATTATGTTGTGGAAAATGGCCCTTTCACAATTCCTTGTAAGCTTGATGATCAATGGTGAAGATTTGATGCTCCTTGATGAAATTTGTTCATAACCTAGCTATGACAATGTGAAAATGGATAGAAATTGTTCAAAACTTGAAGATAATAATGTTGCATGAAGTTGTGGATCCAAAATTCAAATGAGAGCCTTCTATAAATAGAAAAGACTGATGAAGAAAGAGGCAAAAGAAATGAATGTGGGAAAAAAGACCAACCAATAGGAAGATGCCATTTGTCAACATGTGAGTGGAGGAGGAATGAACACATTTTGATGAATGTGCAAATAAATGTGGTTAGGTGGAATTTGAAATTATTGAATTGACAAGTTGGAGGGAGAGAGGAATGGAGTAAATGTCACTTGGCTCAAGGAAAAGTACATGTAAGAGGCCTTTAATGCCTTGTTGGATGTATTCATCCCTTTTGGAGGGATTTTTGAATTTGAAGAATATTCCCTCTTTGATGCCATGTTGAGAGAAAACAAAAGAATTTATAAATCAATTAAATTGATTTACTTGTGCAAGTTTTAAAAGCTAGAGAATTTGAGTGTTTAAGATTAAGATTAATCGAGATTTGATTAATTTAAGAAGACATTAGCTGATGTGACAACTTGATTTAGATTTTTGGACTAATTTAAATCAAAGTTGAGAGGAACATGGATTTAGACCTAATTAAATAAAGTTTAATTTATTTAATTAAAGAGAATGGTGTTAGTTTTAAATCAAATAAAGATAAATTTATTTAATTCAAATGAGATGACTTTAGAGATTAATTAAATAAAATGAATTATTTAATTAAAAGAGGGATTATAGGATTAACTAAAAATAATAATTTATTTAATTAATAGAAGATGACGACTTAATCTGATCAATTTGATTTATTTAATTAAGTGAGGAAATATGATGAATTTAATTAAATAAAGATTATTTAGTTAAATGATTAGTAGAGGAGATGATTCAGAATGAATTGGTGTTAGTAAGATTAGGATCAAGTGTATAGGATCAATCTGTATATTTTCCATGTCTACAATATCATTGAGGCTGGTTGGCTTGGTGAAGATTTGAAGAAATAAGACTTTGTTACTCTATTTTTTTGTGAATAATTATTGTTATTTTTGTGTTACAGCTTTTGTACAACCTCGTACAACATCATTCATATCTAGAATCAATGTAAATTGTCAGAGTTAACTTTGTTTTGATTCCAATTTGGTTTCATTTCATCAAGAAATAAGGGAGAACAAGGGATTTTTATGTAAGTGCTCCTGAAAAGTAGGGTTTCTTAGGTTTTGGAAGAAAAAATGTAATGCCAGGCCATTCCATCATAGGATAGGACTATAATTTGGTGGAATGGACCTATTAGGAGTGTGCTCTAGGATTTTTAGGGTTGTGAGGAAGGGTGATGTTGTTTGGAGATTATTTGCACGTGCTCTAGCTTGACAAGTTTGAGTGTCAAGCATGAAAGTGTTGGTTTTGGAGTAGGACAACAAAAATTAGTTGTGTGTTTGTGAATTTTTTTGATGAAATTGTAATTTTGGTGACTGTTTAGAAGTGGTTGTGAAAATTTTCAGGTCAGGTGTGAAGAGAATCTAAGACCTCCTTTGGAAAAGAGGCCTAATTAGGCCTAAAACAACGTTGTAGGACATAATTTGGTATGATGGTTCGAAACAACCTTAGGCATGGGTTCCGTATGTTGAATTGCAACAAATTGAGTTTTTGAAATTGTTGGAGACAATTCCCTAAAAGAATTTTTGTGAGAGATATGGTTGAATAAGTGCGTCCCTTGACCTAATGGCAAGTAGGTGAGTTGTTGAAGGAAGACACGCAAGATTGGGTTTGTAACCTCCAAGACCAGTTGGAAACTATTTGGTTGAGACTAATATCACCTTTCCTTGCATTAGGTGGTATTAGAGCTTAGGCTCAAGATCTATTGGAGAAAGTGGTTTGAGTTTCAAGAAAGAAGATTGAGAGAAGAGCATTCAATATGCCTCCTAAAGGTGGATCAATGGTTTCTAGGGAAATTAGAGCCCTAAGAGAGAGCCAAGAAACCATGTTGGCTAAAATGGAAGCACTAGAGATAAGATAAAGAAGAGGTAAGGGGATGGCACAAGAGAGTGACCCTGAAGATGAAGAGGAGGAACAATGAGAGAATCCTCCTGCAGGACCACAAGGTGAATTGGATCCTAAAGAGAGAAAGTTTCTTCAAGTGCTCAATGAAGCCAAAGGTGAGGCTCAAGAGGTAAAGATGGAGTTTCCTATGTGTGGTGGAAAAATTGATGGAGAAGAGGTCATTGAGTGGATTGATTCTCTAAATAACTATTTTGAATACAAAGAGATGCCTGAAGATAAGAAGGTCAAGTTTGCAAAAAATAAATTGAAGGGACCAACATTAACATGGTGGAACTATATCTAGGAGGAAAGGCCAAAGAAAGGAAATTCCAAGATCAATTCTTGGGATAGGATGGTTGCAAAGGTAAAGGGTCAATTCTATCTTGTTGATTATGAAATACAAGTATTTAGAAGATTGCATAATCTAAAACAAAAGCAGTTGGATGTGGCTACCTATACTGAAGAATTTCATAAGCTTAGTATAAGGTTAGGTCATATAGCAAATGAAAAGGTGGCTAAATACTTGAATGGTTTGAGGTCTCCAATACAAGATGAAATCAACCTAACCACTCCTAGGACAGTAGAGGAGTGATTTCAAATAGCCATTAAGGCTAAAGAGAAGATCAAGAGGAGGTTGGAAAAGAAATCTAGGGGTAGAGGAAAGAGTTTCAAAGGAAGAGGTAACCCTGGTGTAAGAGGTTCTCAAAGAGGACCAAATAAGCAAAGCACAACCCAAGAATCTAGTGGAGAAACAAGAGGAAATTTCAGAGGTAGAAGACCAAGAGGTAGGGGCAGGTTTAGTGGAGAAGGAAGGGGTTCTATTTCCTTCTCTGGAAGGTGTTACAAATTTAATTAGTATGGACATCCTGCTTGAAAGTTCCCAGAAAAACAAGGTATAAGTTCTCAAAGTGGGGAAAGAAGAACACAACTTGTTCATGAAGAGGATGAAGAAAGTGCGGGCTCATTATCTCTCCATGCTAAACCCGAAATAGGATAGGCTTTGATGATGAGAAGAACACTAATCAAGGTGCCAACTACAAAGGAACTCCCTAAAAGGAAATCTCTATTTAGAACAACATGCAAGACCCAAGGAAATGTATGTAAATTCATCATTGACTCTGGTTCAATAGATAACATTGTGTCTTTGGAAATGGTAGAGAAACTTAAGATGAAAAGGCTACCTCACCCTAATCCATACAAAATTTCATGGCTTAGCAAGGGGTAGCAGGTGCTTGTGAATGAGAAGACTTGGGTAGAGTTCTCCATTGGACCTTATAAAGACAAAATAATTTGTGTCATTGTGCCCATGGACGTGTGTCACCTAATTCTTGGTAGGCCTTGGCAATATGACCACAAGGCTCAACATGATGGTTATAATAATGAATATAAAATTGAGAAGGATGGTGTGTCAATCAACTTGGAACCTCTGCAAGAGGATTAAAATATAGTCCATAAAGATCCTAGTGTGATGATTGTCAAGGAGGTGTTCTTGAAAGACTTAGAGAAGGAGGAAGTTGGGTTTGCAATTATAGGAAAGCCCATTTCTAATGTTGTAATAGATCAAATGGAGGTTCCTAGTGAGGTGTGGGCTTTGTTAGAAAAGTATGATCACATAGGAGAAAGAGAGTTGCCTGATGCATCTCCACCTATCAGGGATGTAAGCCATCATATTTACTGGATACCAAGTGCAAGTCTTCCCAACAAAGAAGACTACTAGATGACCCCTGCAAAAAATGAGGAGATCAAAAAATAGATCCAATATTTTCTTGATAAAGGATTGATAAGGGAGAGCTTAAGTCATTGCACTGTACCAACAATATTGGATCCTAAGAAGGATGGAGAGTGGAGGTTATGCACTTATTCAAGAGCAATAAACAAAATCACCATAAGGTATAAATTTCCTATCCCTAGAATGGAAGACTTGATGGATAGCTTGGCTGGTGCTAGATACTTTTCAAAGATAGATTTTAAAAGTGGATATCATCAGATAATAATTAGGGAAGGTGATGAGTGGAAGGAAACCTTTAAAACTAATGAAGGCTTATATGAATGGCTAGTGATGCCATTTGGACTATCAAATGCCCCTAGTACATTCATGAGACTAATGGATGAGGTGTTGAAGAGCTTCATAGATAGATTTTTGGTAGTTTATTTAGATGAAATCCTTGTGTATAGCAAAACAAAGGAAGACCAATTGGATCACCTTGACAAGGTCTTGAACAAGCTAATGATCAATCTAAAAAAATGTGAGTTTATGAAGAGGAACTAAGCTACCTTGGGTTTGTGATATCAAAGGGGACTTTGAGGATGGATCGTACAAAATTTGAATCCATAATCAGTTGGCCAACTCATACTTTAGTTGGAGAAGTCAAATGTTTTCATGGACTAGACAACTTCTATAGAAAGTTCATCAAGAACTTCAGTCACTTATGTGCACCAATGATTGACACCGTCAAAGGGGTTAAGAAGAATCAATTTTTTTGGACTGTAGATGCAGATAAGAGCTTTGAATACTTGAAATCAAGAGTGGCACAAATTCCTACCCTCAAACTTCCTAATTTTGTTAAAGTTTTCACTATGGAATGTGATGCAAGCGAGTCTGCTATAGGGGCAGTTTTGAGCTAGGAAGGAAAACCAATGGCCTTTTTCAGTGAAAAACTAAATAATGCCAAGAGAAGGTACTCCACATATGACCTTGAACTTTATGCTATGGTTTAGTCTCTCAAGAAATGGAGACATTATCTTTTTCCAAAGGAATTTGTGGTGTTTACTGACAACCATGCATTAAGTTACTTGAACACTCAAGACAAATTGAATCAGAGGCACATGAAGTGGATGGAGTACTTGTAGGCCTATACCTTCTCAATTAAGCACAAGAAATGACAAGCAAACAAGGTTGTTGATACCTTGAGTAGAAGAAATATGTTGGTGTAGGAGGTGTAACTTCAAAGTATTGGTATAGACTCACTCAAAGGTATGTATGAACATGATGAATACTTTAAATAAGCTTATTCTGTTTGCAATTAGTTTCAAGGAAATTTTCACAGTGAATATGTAGATTATGTATTGCAAAATGGTTTGTTTTTCAAGGGGGATCAGTTGTGTGTGCCTAAGTGCTCCATGAGAGCTAATTTAGTAAGGGAAAAGCATAGTGGGAGTTTGAGTGATCACTTTGGAATTGATAAAACTTTGGAGTGGGTTAAGAGGTTTTACTATTGGCCTAGGATGGGTGTTGATGTGAACAGGTTTGTTGAGGGATGTGGAATCTGTCAAAGGGAAAAAGGAACAAGTTCAAATGCTGGGTTGTATCAACATTTACTTGTCCCTAACCGTCCATAGGAATCTATAAGTATGGACTTTGTTTTAGGTTTGCCAAAAACACAAAAGGGGAATGATAGTGTCTTTGTGGTTGTAGATAGATTTAGTAAGATGGCACATTTGATTTCATGTAGAAGCACTAATAATGCAACTCATATTGCTGGCTTGTTTTTCAAAAAAATTGTGAGGATACATGGACTGCCCTTAAGCATTGTGTCAGATAGAGACTCAAATTTTATAGGTCATTTTTGGAGGACCTTGTGGAAAAATTTGGGTACTTAGTTGCAATTCAATTCAGCATACCATCCACAAATGAATGGCCAAACTAAGGTTGTTAACAGGTCTCTTGGGAACTTGTTGAGATGTATGACTAAGGAACATGGTGAATCATGGGATGTTGTTCTTCCTCAGGTAGAGTATGCATACAATGACTCCATAAAAAAAAGTATAGGGAAGAGTCCTTTTGAAGTGGTCTATGGGATGAATCCTAGAGGCATTTGTGAGCTTAGAGATATGAGAGACATGGAGAAAAGGAGTGCAGTAGGTGAAGACTTTGCAATTTCTATGAAAGACATTCATGATCAGGTAAAGGAAAACTTGAAGAAGAGTGTGGAGAAATACAAGGAGAAGGAAAATTTGAGAAGGAAAGATGTTCAATACAAACTTGGTGACTTGGTGCTTTCTCACCTCAGGAAAGAAAGGATTCCAAAGGGAAAATACACCAAACTGATTATGAAGAAGATAGGTCCCTACAAGATAGTGCATAAATTTGGTCTGAATGCCTATGAAATTGAACTACCTCCATGAGTTGCCATTTCTCCCATCTTCAATGTTGCTGATGTGTATCCTTTTAAAGGCGTTGTGAATGCAGGTGATGTTGCAGGTACTATAGATGCTGAATATGATGAATGGATCAAAGATTTACCTCCTAGCCAGTCAATGAAACTTGAAGGCATCATAAACACAAGGGAGGTCAACAGAACTAGGAAGAAGGTATATAATGAGTATTTGGTTAAATGGAAAGATCTACCTATTGAAGATGACTAGTGGATGAATAAAGAAGAAATTAAGTAGCATGGTTCATTTTCAAAGACCTCATTTCATCAAGAGGATGAAATTTTTCCTCCCCGATTGAATGGTCCAAGAGCACCTTTGTAATTTTTTGGTTTGTCAATGCATTTTTGAGTCTAGGTCAGGTGTGAGTCATTTCATGATGTAATAATGTCAAATTGACCAATGTGTGATGTAAATACTTTCATTAGTGGTCCTAGGTGGTGTTGAGGCAAAAGTTGTCAATAATGAAGCAAATTTGTAAAAGTTGCAATTTTGTCACTTTGGAGGGTCGTTGGAAGGTGAATAGTCTTCTTTTAAAACTATGGTTAGAAACTATTTGTATGAAATAAAAAAAAAAATATAATTCCTCTAATATCATCAAGTATGGTTGGATTGGTGAAGATTTGAAGAAATAAGACTTTTTTACTCTATTTTTTGTGAAGAATTAATGTATTTTCTATGTTATAGCTTCTATACGACCCCATACAACATCATTAATATCTGGAATCAATATTGTAAATTGTTAGAGAATCGAGTTAAAAAAAAATGTATTCGAATTTGGTTGCATTTCATCAAGAAATAAGGGAGAACATGGGATTTTTCTGTAAGTGCTCCCAAAAAGTAGGGTTTCTTAGGTTTTGGAAGAAAAAATGTAATACCAGGCCATTCCACTGTAGGATAGGTCTATAAGTTGGTAGAATGGACTTATTAGGAGTGTGCTCTATGATTTTTAGGGTTGTGAGGCAGGTTGATTCTATTTGGAGATTATTTGCACGTGCTCTAGCTTGACAAGTTTGAGTGTCAAGCATGAAAGTGATGGTTTTGAAGTAGGACAACAAAAAGTAGTTGTGTTTTATGAAAAATGTTGATGAAATTGTAAGTTTGGTGACTGATTGGAAGTTTTTGTGAAAATTTTCAGGTCACGTGCGAAGAGAATCGAAGAACTCCTTTGGAAAAGAGGCCTAATTAGGCCTAAAACATCGTTGTAGGAAAAAAATTGGTATGATGGTTCAAAACAACCTTAGGCATGGGTTTGATATGTTGAATTGCAACTATTTGAGACAATTCCCTAAAATACTTTCTATGAGAGATATAGTTGAATAAGTTTGTCCCTTGACCTAATGGCAAGTAGGCGAGTTGTTGAAGGAAGACACCCAAGATTGGGTTTGTAACCTCCAAGACTAGTTGAAAACTATCTAGTTGAGACTAATATCACCTTGCCTTGTATCAATTTCTCAGAAACCATGGAACTTAGAAAAATTATTTCTAAGGATACAAGATCATGTAGGGCCCCTCTCTCAATTTTTGATAGCTCCAAGTCATTTTCCCGTGGTGAAGAGTTTTTAGTTGATGGAAAACAGGTCAGTTACATGTAGTGTAAAGTTGCAAAGTGGTGTAATATTTCTTTTATTTGTCGTACAAATGAATTGAGTGTTCCAACACATTTGTATGGGTGGGTTTATGCTAGGAAAGGTCCTATTTTGCATCCAAACATGTTAGAACAATATGATCTAGATTGTACCAGTGAAGTCTCTTAAGAGACCAAAGTGCAAAGGGGAAACAAAATTTGATGAGCGATTACTCAAAAAATGCAGCACTTAGAAAAATTCTATTTGAGGCTATAGGATCACACAAGGCCCCTCTACAATAACCTCTCTTAATTTTTGATATCTCAAAGTTATTTTCCCATGGTGAAGAGTTTTCAGTTGATGGAAAATGGGTCAATTGCATGTAATGTAAAGTTGCAAAGTGGTGTAACTTTTGTTCTATTCATCATATGACCAAATTGACTATTCCAACACATCTGGATAGGTGGGTTTATGCTAGGCAAGGTCTTGTTTCAAACCCAAACATTCAAGAACAATCTGAGCTACATTGTACCAGTGACGTCTCTTAAGAGACCAAAGTGCAAAGGGGTAGAAACATTTAACAAGAAATTACTCAAAAACTGTGGGACTTAGAAATTTTTTGTCTAAGGCTAAAGGATCATGTAGGGCCCATCTATAATAACCTCTCTTGGTTTTTGATAGCTCCAAGTCATTTTCTTGTGGTGAAAAGTTTTTAGTTGATGGAAAACATGTTATTTGTATGTAGTGTAAATTTGCAAAGTGGTGTAACTTTCATTATGCTCATCATATGACTGAACCAAATACTCCAACACATCTAGATGGGTGGGTTTATTCTAGGAAAGTTCTCTTTTTGCACCCAAACATGCCGAAACAGTCTGAGCTACATTGTATTGGCGAAGTCTCTTAAGAGACCAAAGTGCAAAGGGGCAGAAAATTTTGACAAGTGATTACTTAGAAAATTGGAAATTAGAAAAATTCCTTCCAAGGCTATGAGATCACATAGGGCCCCTCTATAATAATCTCTCTCGATTTTCAACAGCTCCAATTCATTTTACCGTGGTGAAGAGTTTTCAGTTGATGGAAAATGGGTCAGTTACATGTATTGTAAAGTTACCAAGTGGTGTAACTTTTATTTTGTTTATCATAAAACCAAACCGACTATTCCAACATGTCTGGATGGGTGGGTTTATGCTAGGAAAGGTCTTTTTTTGCATGCAAACATGTCGAAATATTCTGAGCTACATTGTATCGTGAAGTCTCTTAAGAGACAAAAGTGCAAAGGGGTAGAAAACTTTGACTTGCGATTACTCAGAAACCATGACACTCAGAAAAATTTTGTTTGAGGCTACGGGATCATGTAGGGTGCCTCTACAATAACCTCTCTCAATTTTTGATAGCTTGAAGTCATTTTCCCATGGTGAAAGTTTTTCTGATGCCCCAAAAATTGTTAGATGCATGTAGTGTAAAGTTACAAGGTAGGATAATTTTTGTTTTGTTCTTCATGGGGCCAAATAGTTAGTTCCAACATGTCTAGGTGGGCACATCTATGCTAAGCATGGTCATCGCAGTTCGTTTTAAGAGGGTCGTAGTCTTTCCTATTCGAAGGGTCATAACTTTTCGCCTTTGAAAGTCAACCAAATTCATATCATCACTATTTGTGAGAACCTAAATTGATTTATTTAAAATCATTTAGAGATGCTTGGGGAAAAGGAAATTCTTAAACTCTTAGTTGGTTTTGTTTCTATCATGTACACCTCTTGAAGCTATTTATTGACTATTGTAAGCATGCAATTTTAACTTTTAAAGTTGCATTCTTCTAATTATTGGGTTCAAATTCATATTTAGAAATAGGATGAATATCTATGAAGTTTGTTGTTGGGAAGGTTAATTCAAGGTCTCTTAATCTCCAATAATCCAATACCCTTACGATATTTAATAAGACTTGCATGCCTTGAGTTTTTGTATGTGAGACTTAATTGTTACTTTCCATTTTCTTTTGTCAGTAGCTTTATGATGTTTTCTTTATCTATTTAATACATGAAGCATGAAGCATACAAGCGAATGGTAGCATGAAGCATACACATAAAGCATGGTAGCATGAATCATATAAATGAATTTTGTATATGAAGCACATGAAGCATGAAGAATGAAGCATTACTATATTCATATGATTGATTTAATGTTCAAACTTTATTATATATTTACAATTATGGAAAAGAAGAGTGAATAGAAAACACTTGGATTTTAAATATTTCAAGTAAACCATCTACAAATATCTATTGAAGCATGGATTTATAATGCATATATGGACACCATCAATAAAAAATATTTGTATTTGTGATCAGGTGAAATCTCCTAGTCTAAAAATGCAAAACAAAATAGAATGCAAGAGAAGAAAATGACACCTAAAACCTCAAGATAGGGCTATGTTAACTCACACAAAATAAAGATAGAGAAAACAATAGATTTAACCTTGTATTGAGTTGATCTTTGGTTGGACCTTTTTGATAATGTGTGCTCCTTGATGGAAAGATTGTGATGATAGTGGTAGTTGGGTGATTAATGAGGGTGGATAAATGAAATAATGGCTAAGATGCAAAATGCAAGATGTAAGAGAGTTGCAATAACAATGACTAGAATGAAAAATGGCTTGAGATCATAAGTTTGACAATAATTCATGAAGGTCATAAGGTCATGAAGTCACTAGCCTCCTTAATGAACAGAAAGAGGGTTATTTATAGAAGAAATTTAATTCTCTAGAGGATTCAACGGTCAAGATTGAGTCACAATGGCCAAAATGGAGGGCTATGGTGAGTTGAGGACTCAAAAGCCCTCACATCTTTCCATGTGGAGGATGAAGTTTCCCAAGGACAAGGTGAGATGGCAAGGGTACAAGTGATGTGGAAAAGGCCATGTGGTCCCAAGGTACTTGCAAGTACCTTGGGATTGAAGAGGATTTCCCAAAAAAGGGATTCCTTGTCCCTAAGTGGGGTTGAAAGTGACAAGTGAGGACTTTTAGAAAGTCCACTCTTGTCACCATGGGGATTGGAGAAGGCATTGGAGGAATAAAAGTGAATTTAAAATTCACAATATTGGGAGAGACCCATGGATAAGGCAAGGTCTTCCAAAAAGGAGGTCTTTGTTCATGTACTCGATGTGACCTTTGAGAGGTCATGGGGAAGAAAAATGCATGGGGGGGAAAGTGTGAATTTTTAATTCACATGGGGAAGAGGTCAACCCCAAAAAGGTAAGTACCACGAAAGGTTGACTTAAGGATAGGTTAGAAAAGGTAAGTAATTATGATTAGGATTGTGCAAACAGGTGATTAGGAAAATTAATGAGGATTAGAGGCAAGTGGCTAAATATGGAGGATGTGACATTAATCCTAATTAATGATATGCACATCCTAATGAAGGGTTAATTATATTAACCTAGATTAGTGGAAAGGTTATGGAGGATGGGACAATGAGAGAGAAAGAATGAATTTAAAATTGAAGAGGATAATTGACTAAATTAAATAAATTGATTAATTAATTTAATTTAGAGAGGAAATGGAAAAGGATAAAGTATTTAATTAAATACTTTTAGAGACCTTAGAGAAGGGGATAATATTAATTAAATATGTCATTTAATTAATATAGATGAATTAGACAAGTAAATGATAGGATTTTGACCATATGGAAGTGATCAAATTTGGATGTCTATAGTATTAACCAAATATCCATGTAGGAATACATCAATATATGTCGATATAAGTAAAATATATATAAAATAGCCATATAGGCTTGCAAGAATGCCATATAGGTATACAATTCCAAGTATATGCAATACAAAATATATCCAAAAAATGCCATATAGGCATACAACAAAGGAACCCAGTCAAAAGTCATTACGCTCTAGGTGAAGAAAATAGACAGTGGCCTTTGTTGGTCGGGGGGATGGTGATGCATATGAAACTTGTCTACCTTGAATTTGAGGGCTCCTCCTCCTATTTAGTTCCTGATCAAGATTTAGCTATTACAATAACAAGTAAATACATTAATATATAAAAAATAAATTATAATAAATGATATATTTGAAAAAATAGTCACTTACCACTGCCAAATGATCTCTCTACTCAAGTGGAAGATCTGCATGCTTAGGCTCTAGCATGCCAAAGTCCTATAGAAATCATCGTAATATAAATTAAACCACAAATCAATCATCATTTTATTTTTCAATAATAAAAAACTATAACAACGAATGTAATTTGAAATTTATTAATCTACCTCATAACCTTGTGAGAGCCATCAAGTTGTCTATTGTGGAAGATAAACCATGCTCCATTTCCCTCTCAACATCAGGAGGTGTTTCTGATTCCATCATCTTAAAATAAAAAGAAATTATTCAATCATGAAAACTAGAATAGTGATGTAGGTCATGGCTTATAATGTATGAAATAATCAACAAAATGTTGAGTACTTATTGAACCATATATTTCTTACTATTATGCTTACTATTTTCCCTATCCATAGATTGTTTGAAAGCACTTTTTTTAGGCTTTTATCCATAGTAGCAAGGTAGTGAACTATTTGATAAAATGCTTTGGTAAAAATATATAAAAAATGTGGTAGCATAGAGAAGGCAGTGAATTGTTTGAAAAATACCTCAAAGAAATGCAGTCTCATGGTGATGGAATGCCATGAAAAAATTATTTGTCATGGCATTCCATCACCATGAGATCACATTTCTTTGAGGCATTTTTTCAAACATTTCATTGCCATCTCTATGCTATTATGTTGGGATGGGATGGATGGTATAGTGTGGTCTTGGTTATGAGATGGAGGGAGATCGTGACATGAAGATGGAGGGGTGTTTTGATCATGAGGGGAAGAGGATCATTAGATAGGGTGGAAGGTGTACTTTGAGACCAGATTTCAAGAGCGACCATATAATGGAGTGGAAGAGGTACTTTGATCTAGACACAAAAGGATGTCATTAGATGAAGTGGGGGAGAGGGGATTGTGAGAGGGGGGATGAAGGGATATATTTCTCTTGAGATGTAAAGATATCATTAAATGAGATGGAAGGGATATATTATTATTGATTGGAAATGGGATCATGAGATTGAAGGGGATCATATGATAGAGGAGAAGGGTTTCCTTGATCTTTATATGGAGGTGAATCTATGTTAGCATGCTTTGGATTAGGAGATGGACATAGTTAATTTGATATGGATGGTGTGATGAGGGAGGAAGGTTTTATAGACTCTTAAACTTGGATAGATGGATTGGTAGGGGATTCATTTAAGATTTATGGTATTAGGTTTTATCTAGATGTGGGGGTGATGAACGTGGATGCATGATATGGGAATATTTCACCACTTTGTTTTTGCATGGGGAAGAAACCCCTTTGCAAATAGTCCTTGGAGGAAGTTATTATGAGAGACATGGGATGACTTTTCTTCATAATAGGGGGGTGATGTGGATTTTAAGGATGCGGGATATGAACAAGTGGAATAAGAGGTGGAAGCTTCCATGGATTGGTAAATTGAGGATGAGGATGAGTACCTTGAAAAGGATTTGGAGGGGAATGTTGGCTAAAGGCTTGGTTTCCATTGTCAAAGGAAGGGGAAGGATAAGCAAGCGGAGATGGATTTGGATTACATGAAGGTAGGGAGAATGGAATCTTAGCACCAATGCCAAGGAGACATCTAAGCATGAAATCCTTATAATTATGGAAGTAGTAGGTGAGGAAAAAATTAGTGGTGGTGGATGGGGATGATATGGATGTGACTTGAGGGGAGCTTTGGATGGGGTATTGGTGGAAAATTAGAGCATTTTTTCTATTGAAAATGGATTCAAGGTGATCCACAATGCTCTCATTGTCATCATTGGGATTATATTCAAGCTGGTCGAAAAGGCTATCATCATCATCATTGATATGGTGGGGTTGGTTGGAATGGATGAAGTTGGATTAGAATAGATTAGGTTGGATGGAGGATAGATTAGATGGTTAGACATAGTGGAGGATTGATTGGAAGAAATATTGGTATTGATTTTGGAAGAGGATGGAAATTAGGATGATGGATTAGAAATGAACTTGGGGATTGGAAGAATAGGTTCTAAGGATGGAGATGGAGGATGGGATTAGATTTGGGGATCAAATACAAGACCTTAAAATTATTTGTTTTGATTAAAGATGATTATCTATTCTTAAGGTAGTGAATTGTTTGAAAAAATGCCTCAAAGAAATGTGGTCTCATGGTGGTGGAATGACATTCCATCACCATGAGACCACATTTCTTTGATACATTTTTTCAAACAACTCACTGCCTTGTCTATGCTATTGCTTACTATTATGCTTTGATAATTTTTTTCCAAGCATCCATAGTTTTTTGGAAAGCACCTATTTTAGGATTTTAGCCATAGCAAAAAGGAAGTGAACCGTTTGATACAATGCTTTGGTAGACATGTATGGAAAATGTGGTAGTATAGACAAGGCGATGAGTTGTTTGAAACAATGCCTCAAATAAATGTGGTCTCATGGTGATGGACATCACCATGAGACCACATTTCTTTGAGGTATTTTTTCAAACTCATTTTCTTGTCTATGCTATTGCTTACTATTATGCTTTGATAGATTTTTTCCAAGCATCCATAACATAGAAAAGGTAGTGATCTACTTAAAAAAATCTCAATAAAATGTGGTCTCATGGAATTCCATGACAAGAAGATGCAATTGGTAGCTAATCCTAGTTATTAGTTATGCTATGTGAAGTAATTGCATCACTGCTTATGTTGACTTTCTAAAAAACTATATTATAATTAAAATTTTGTCATCTATCAACATCTCATTATTAGTTATGCAATGTGAAGTAATGATTTGAGTTTGAAAGATGTGAAATGCAATGCAATCAATGATATGAATATAAACTACACAAATCTATTAATTACAATTCATTAGTTAAAGTCTTTATTCTATTACCTAAGTGAATCTTTGAACTCCACAACCACTGGGAGGTGGTGTTGTGAAATCTCCAAGATTAAACTATTCAACATCCAAAATCAAATATTAGAATACCATTCATATAACAATGCTATTCACATGCAATATTTATAATTGTTTACTAGTTACTTACCTCGATAGTACATGTTGTGGTGTAATACAGAGGTGGAGGACCATTGAAAACAAAATGAACACTATTGTTGATGTGTTTTTTATGCACTTCTCAACACAGGTAGTGCATAGGTGCATCGCCTCTCTTGAAAGAAAATCTTCCACAATCAAATTGCAGAACACTATCCCAAGGTCTCTAATGTTAGGTCTTGATAGTGCTTGGAATATTTCAGTTGATTTATGTGATTTTCTGGAATCACAAGGCGGTCTTACAGATGAGTTACAAAGTGGGGAGGTTGCATCTAAAAATGGAGTTCTTAAGATGGGAGAGTTGCTATGCATTTGCTGCAGGTTCAAACAACAATCTTGAACTCCATTCTATCATTGGATTTAGCTTTACAATGTGAAATGAACCTTAGCATAGGCTACTTATTAAAAAAAGGAAAAAGAGCATGGAAGAGAGTAAGTTCCTAGACCCGAAATTATGAATGAATAGTGATCATGGAGGCTGCTACAATAGACAAACTCCCTAAACTAGGTTTTGCTTGGCCAAGAGAATCCTATAGTTACACAGAACCAATGCAATCTTCTAAGGAATATAGATTTTCAGTTTGCATGCACACATCATGAACATGCAAGTGAACTAAGTTGCAGCAGTAAAGTAAAGAAGCTTAGACTAGATTTACAAAGTGATTCATCATCAACAAACCACAAAAAGCATGAGCTAGAAATTCATCAAATACTATAACAACAAACACCATCATCACTTCCCTTTGAGAAAATAACAACCAAACTAAGAAGGGAAGTAGAGCCATGCACACATAATGAGAAATCTCAAAAGGAAACACCCATAAATCATGCAATGTTGCTTTCTATTGCTGCAGAATGCTTTTTACACTAGCTCTCCAACCTCTTACAAATGAGAGGGATACCCCTATTTATAGTTTTCCAAAGCCTGAATGAATGGATAGGATTTTAATTTACATTTTTGGCTCAAATTAAATTACATTAGGGCTTCACCCACCCCCACAATATTCAGAAATTTAAAATACACCTTTTTCTTTTCTCTATTTTGTCTTTTAGCGCCCAGGTGTTGTAGCAATTTTGTCCTCTTGCTGATTTCCCTTTACTGTAGTTGAAACCACCCAAAGGCTGCCCTTGGAGTTGATATTTTATCTGGTCTTTATCTTTTCTCCTATGGGTAACTCAGCCTGAATTCCCCCCTCTATCCTTCCCTGCAGCCACCTCGAAGTTCCTACAGCCGATTCATATATTCTGCACATGGAGGCAAAGTGAGCACAATCAAGCATGAAGACATGAATATTAGCCAAAATCACCACAAAACATTGTTAGATTGAGTATTTAATCATTCAAAAATATAACACTCAGCCAAGTTTATCATTTCTAGTTCACTGGAGGGAATTAGGATGGTTCGGGCCCCGAAGGCCGGACTGCCCCTGCCAGAATGTTGTTCTAAAGGGTGAACAAAGAAGGGAGTTTTGGATGCTTTCTCGTGATCTTGGATTTGGATAAAGAAGCATTTATGTGGGAGAAATTCACATTTTAGCACGTGGGTCATTGTTCATTTCTAGATCAGAGGTTGTTTAAATCACATTTGGAGCACCCGGAGATGTGAGGCGAGAAAGCTATTTAGGTTTAGCTGTTTGAAATGGAGGATGTAGAATGGAAATCTGATGAGGGAGTTACGGGGTCCAAGACCCACCAGGCATGAAAGGCGGCTAACACAACCCATTAAAATTTTAAGCGTGTGAGTCTTTAAGGGTTGGGAGGCTATTGGACGTTGGTCGTTTGCAACAGCAGAGGCAGAACGAAAATCTGATGGGAGCGGTACGACAAACTAGACCCGACATCACATTTGGCCCTTGGAATGGCGAAGGCAGAACAAAAATCCCCATAAGGCAGCTCGCATGTGGGGAAGGCAAGCATCAAGGCCAGCCCACATTACTCCTTGCTCCCCCAAGATAACTCTATACTTGGTTAGATTTCGCACATACTGGAAGCAGAACCAGGAAAGAATTAGGACAGGAAGCCCCTTTAAGGCATGTGGGGTCAGGTTCGGAATGGGCATGGGATCAGACCTGGGAACAAAATGGGATCCAAACCTAGAACCAACCAATGATCCCAAGTTCATCCCCACTCCGGCTCGATAGCTCCATCACCACCATCAAGCGAGCCATTAGGAAGATTTGAACACTCAAGAATAAGGTCCCCCAAGCACAAACAACATGACCAAAACAAAGAAAAGCAAAGGAAGACGGAGGCAGAATCGGGGCCAAAACCAGACCTGGACGAGGACACGACACAAAGGAGAAAAGTGGGGGCAGAGGTGAAACAAAAATAGGACCAGGAACATTGTGAAGGTTCCAAGTTCATTTTTATCTTGTGCCCCAAACCCGCGAAACAAAGAAAATAGGGTCCTAGGAGGAACCAAGACAAAAGCAGACACGAAGCCAAGCGAAAGTGGAAGCGGAAACAGGGGGAAAAAGTGGAACCAAAACAAAAATGGGAGCGAAAACTCCTACAAAGTTCCAAGTTTAGTTCCCATCCAGGTTCCGATTCTGGCGAAAGCGAGGAAAAGGAAAACCAAAGAAGACCTAAGGGAGGAAACCAAACCAAAGGCTGAACACAAGAAAAAATAATAAAGAAAAAGTGAAGACAAGAAGCGGAATCAGAGCCGAAACAAAATAGAACTGAGAACATTGCGAAGGTTCCGAGTTCGATTTCATCTTGATTCTGCCTCCGGCAAAAGAAAAGCATATGAAGGACAAGGAAGACCGAAGTGGAGCTGAGGCTGGAATGGAAACATAACCAGGAACATTGTGAAGGTTCCAAGTTTAGTTTCATCCCGGTTCCACCTCTGGCAAAGCAAAAGGAACAAGGTCTTAGGAGGAAAAGAACAACTCCAAAGACCTAGACAAAACACCAAGGGAAAATAGAAGACAAGGGGAACCGACTCACTGAGTTGACATCCCAAAGACTCCTCTTGAGCACCAAGAACTCAAAATGGGGGCACGTAAAATGAGGTGGCAAAAAAATGACCCAACAAGGAAAAAGAAAGAGGGGGTCCCCATTCCGAACGGGGCATGTCTGTTGAGGGCACAACAACTATGACCCTAAATTTTCATTAAAATAATTAAAATAAAGTTAATCTTGCATCTCAAAAATGAAATTTAATAAATTAAATTCAATGAGCTTGCTAACATTTACTTGAGTATCAAGGTCAAAATCCTCATTCAAGAGGGCATATATTATCACCAACTAGTTAGCTGCAGATGTAGCCTATACACTTGCCTCTTGACTATCTATGGGGTCATAACCACAGGTGGACCCACAATCCTGACAAATATGGGGTGGAACCCTACCCCTCAAAGTCTCCCCTGACTCATGTTGTACAACAGGACTGACATGCTCTATGATACTTTGGGTGAAATAACTAATAGATTATAGAGTATCAACCTCAACACTCTCCTTTACAATGGAAGGGATAGCCACGTGCTCATTAGATGGTTTGGCAAGAGCTCATCTTGTTGGCCATTGAGGATCAAGACATGCCCTCGTCTATCCTGTGTAGACCCACCACCTCTACCTTGGAAGTTACGCATATAAAAATAGTTGGGGATTTTATTGAGGACAAACTCACAATAGAGTTTCCTCAAGAAATATTGGGGGACCTCGTTATTGTTGGATGGAGGATGGTCAAAAACTATTCACCACCTTTGTAAAAAATGGTCCTTTATCCCTTGGTGGTTGCACCAATGGATAGGAAACCTCTTGCTTGTAGGGTGTAGAGGTTGATTTGTTTGTGGGTTAGTAAAATGTGAACACGAGTCAATTTTTTCATTTTTTTCATTTTTGACTTGTGTGTAGGATAGCTTATCTACATAATATTCTTTGTATTTCCATCTCTTCTCCACCCAACCACTTAATTGCTTGCTAATTCAATCTACATTTTTTAACATTTCTTCAAGTGATTATGCAAGTGTGGTTATTTACGAGGTTGAACTTGTAGGATCTTTCAACCTCACAATTAACTCAATTTTTGTTTTGTTATTTTCAATTTCTCCTATTAAATTTTGTTGATTTCTAGGGGGATGTTGAGGAATTGTTAGAGGAATTAGTTGTTGGATTTGGGGTTGTTCTTCACCAGGTATTTCAGGTTGAGGTGAAGGAGGATTTTGAAGATTCAGAGGTTGATTATCATTTCCTGTAAATTAAATAAATCCTATTTAGAAACATATTCACAAAAAAAACAAACAAAACTTACTCCTAACACTTCCCTGATGTCATGGTGACATTTTGGTGAAGACTCAGCAATGATTGGATGAAGAATTTGGTCTCCAAGAATGTGAGTGCACTTTTGAGGGGTTGAAGGTTGCGGGCTTGGAGAAAAACGTAGAAATGAGAGATGATGATTGTTGCTTTTTCTATTATAAATAGTTATAACATGAGCATGTTATAACACGGTCATGTTATGGCCTTTTCAAAAAATTATAAACAGTGATGAGGTGTCTCCATCCTTTAAAGGTGGATAATTTACTTTTTCATCACTTTATTTAATATGAGTGGTTAGTGGTAACCAATTCCTATTGGTTTATTTTCCACCTCCATCCTATCCTTCTAAAAATGCTCACTCACTACCTACCTTGTATTTTTCATCTTAGAAGACCTTAATGTAATTCTATCATCTTGACATTGCATATCTCTCAGAGCTTTTGGTTTGCATTGTTTATGTAGCTTTGATTTTTTCTTATAAAGTTCCTTTGATTATTCAATCTATTTTAGATTTCTAACATGATTAAGTTTGTGTTTTAAAATATTATTTAATTCTTTTTCAACTTAAATGAATACTCAATTATTTAAATTCTTAAAAGAAAATGAGTAGTTGTAATTAATTTGAAATTTAGTAAGATTTTAATTACTTTAGACATGTTAACCCAATCTAGTTGTTTATAACTTGAAATTAGTTGTATTTAGTTATTGAAATTTAACCCAATAGTTCAATAGGTTATTTTATTTTAAATGTTATTAATTTAGTTTAATTTTAGTCTTATTTTAATTATTTAATATTTATAATTGAATGATTGTTTAAATAGTTTAGTAGCATGATTCTTAAATCAAACTTTGTAGATGAACTAATGTCAATAAGTTAATTAGGAATTTAATATTCTAGAATTGTTTAATTTATTCTAGGATAAAATCATTAAATTATTAAATATTTCAATCCAAAAAAAATTCAAAAAACATAATTTTTTAATCTCTTATACCTAATAGGAAAACACATTTTTTTTGAATAAATTATTCTTGTACTAGGATGTGACTTTATTTAATTTTAGTTTCAATGTGGAGTGATATGATGACATCATAAATATGATGTCATCAGATGCAAGAAATAATTTAAGCTAAATTTGTCTTTGGTTACACTAGAAAATACCAAAAAAAGTTAAGGTTGTGTTTATTTTAGGTTGACAAATTTATGGGTATGCCATCTTATTTTTATTTATTGACAAAACTATCAAGTTACTTCATATAAATTTCCTCTTCAAGATCCATATGTAGAAAAGTTTTAAAATCCATTCAATCTACTTCTAAATCATAAGAAACAAAAAAAATGTAATGAAGTTTATCCTTTCAATAGGAGAAAGTATTTCACCAAAACAAACTTCCTTAACATAGTAGTAACCTTTTCCCACCACACTTGCCATGTGCCTTTATAACTATCCATATACTATAAAGTTTATTTTGAGATACCCAGTTGAATCTAATTAGATTCCTTACCTCAAATAATTTTGCTACATCCAATGTCTCACATCTATATAAGACCATAATCACCTCTTCTATGACCTTCATCAGAGAATCATTCTCTTGCATAGAAAGAACTCCATTCATGTAGACTTAGTTTCATCATCAATACAACATAAAGTAAATACAAAAAAAAGTTAGTGTTTTATATGAATGAATAGGTTTAATTTTCCTCGTTGATCTTCTCAAGGGTGTAGTAAGGGTTTCCTACTATTCTTATTTAAATAATTTTAATCTAGACCTTCTTCATCTACATCCTTTTGTTTGTATTATTTCTCTTCTACCTATACATATTCCTATTTGATTTTAATTTCAAAACAAATATTTTTCTTTTGGTTGTATCTATTTTGAGTTCACTCCAAGTTCCCAAAAACAAAAATACCTCTAGAGTATAAATTTTTGAAGGTTAGAGGATTATAAATCTTGTAATTGAAAAAAAATATACTGAAAATCTAACTTTGACCATTTTCCTTAGACATGTTAGCAAATGTATCATAATAAAAAATCCTAATGTGTAAAATAAAGTGTTTTCTATCTTTCCACACCTCATATGATTTCTTATCAAACAAGGTAGAACATGAGTATATGTTAATCAAATATCAAATAGAAATTATAATCTCAACCTAAAAAACACTAACTTGATTGTGAACTAGTTAATATACATTTTTCTTTGACATCAAATTACTTGTTCATCCTCTTTGTGGTGTCATTTCTTTGCTAAGTGTATTAAGTTAATTTATCTCACTATAATTGCATGTCTATGGGAGTTGTCAAAGAGAAACATGCCCCCATAATATAAAATTTCTATCTAATTTTAAAAATTGAATATAACATATTAAAACTTGGTAAAAACTTTAGATTTATGCCTAAAAAACCTATATAACATAAATAGTCCTCAATAAAGAAAACCCAATTGTGTCACCAAAAATTGTATACCCTTGAAGAAAGGGACAATTTTATGTTATTTTAGCCCTTAATTACCCTTTTCATCATCATTAATAGGCCCTTATGACCCCTTATTGTGCATCCTAAGGCTTAATTTGATCAAATACCTAATAAAATCATCGTATAAACCTGATTTCTTCATTCTCGGACAATCTAGTTGGAAAAAGAGCCCTTGTGGGACCAAGTCACACATCTGGGCAAATTATTCATGTCCAGGTGGACTAAGTCACCCAAGTTGGTGACTTAGTCCCATTTGGGCCATTTTCAAGGTTTGAGCGGGTAAAATTAAGGTTTAAGTTTATTTTTTTCTCCATGTCAGCCTTGAGGATCAAATTAACGGGTGTTTTAGATGGATTGTCTATAAATACAAGCCCTTAAACCCTAATTCAAAAAGTATTCAAAAATCTCATTCATTATTCAATCTCTCATTCACCACTCTTCTCAAGCAAGCTAGGGTTTTAATATTCTAAGTCATCAAGACTTCTTTCAAAGGCATTCAAGGGTTGATTCTTCCTCCATTGCTGCAACAACTCAAGATCAATCATCATGGAAAGGTACTAACTCCATTATTTTATATTTTATTCTCTATTATCTTATTTCATAATTTTGGTTTAGTTACCTTAAAAGGGGTTTGACCAAGGCAAACCCCCATTCCCTAACAATCAACAATTTTCTCTTTCTCTCCTTGTGTGTTTTCAGATTTAGGTATCTTGAGGGTTTGGAAATCATTGAATAATGGATTGAAATCTTGTTGAAGTCATCTCCTTGTTGGCTAGGGTAAAATATCCACTAAAAGTCTCTTACAGTGTTGAAAATTAGGGTTTTAGAACCAAATTCCTGGAGGAGCAAAAAGTGCAGACTGAGGGCTTTCGTTTCCACTTTCGGATTTTCAAAAATGTTAAAGTGGAATAAGTCACCATTAGTGGTGAATTAGTCCCACTATACATTTTTTTCATAGTTTTTTGTAGATTTGGATACCCATTTGGCCAAAATGGGCTTCAGTGCAATTTTCCTGATCTGGGGATAAGTCGCCAAGCTTGGCCGAAGTGTCCCAGTAAGCCAAATTTCAGCATCAACAACATTTCTAGTCTTCATCCCAGTCCTTAACATATTTATAGGTGCATTATTTCTTTTTTACTTTCATGTTCTGTCTTATTTGCATTTCTATTCATCTTTTAGGTCTTCCTACATATCACAATGTGTTTTCAAACATAGTCCATTTTCTAGGTTTTGCATTAGTATTTGATTTCCTTTATCCATTTCCAACATTCAATTGATTGCATTTAGTACATTATATTTAGACACATTCCACACACAAACTTCAACCCCTAATCTTGAATGAACCCTCCAACTTTTGGTGAGAAATCTCTCTCCTTTTAGGTGCAAAACCCTAGAAGAGTAAGTGAGCACCCTTTCCCCTAAAATTTGTGGCTCATTTTGGTGAACCCACCTTTATAAAATTCTCACTTTTGATTTCAAGTGCATTTGCATCCTAGTAATATCTTGCATCAACATTGCATTAGGTCTTGCATTGTTGGCATTCTAGGGTTCCAAAACTTGCATTAGTGAAAAGCTCATTTAGCTTGCATTATTGCATCTATTATCTTTGCAAATTTTTGAAATTCTACATTTTCATCTTAGGTTTGCATCATACAACCTAAAAATCATCAAAACCAACCAAAAAACTCCAAAAATCAGAAAAACCCCCTTACTAGGATTAATTCGCCATTCTAGGCGACTTAGTCCCAGTCCATATTTCTCACTGACTGTTACAACATCATAAACCTTATTTCTATGCTTCCTAAGCCTCCTAGTATCATATAGTATAAGCCTGGAAAGTTTTAGGAACATTTGTTTTATGCATCTAGCTCACAAACATCAATTTAGGATAGTCATTTTTCAAATCATTTCAATCTAAAGCATCATTAGATCTGAAAATGCTCACATTTATGAAATTTTGCATAACATGGGTAAAAGTACTTTTCAATTTTGCATATGCAATGTTTCTATTCATAAAAATTTGGATAAGTTTTCTAAAAATTCTTTTCATTCTTGGATATACATTGTTTTCATTCTTAAAGTTTTGCATACATGGGATAAAAGTGTTTTGCATCTTTGGATATACATTGTTTATATTGCTGAAATATTGGATGAAATGGCTACACGTGCTTTTCATTTTTGTTCAAACCATATTAGCATCTTACATCTTTAGACACACTAAGAAAAAGTTGATATCCCCTCCCCATGAGAGTGTTTTAGTGAAAGAGGATACAGCTTTGGACATTCCTAATGATCATATTTGTTCTTCTCCTAATATCTTTCCACTTGGTGATAAAGATATTTTGGTGTTAGAAGAACCAATCAATGAGATTTTTGAGAATCCTAGTTGGTTCTCTCCTCTCACCTCTCTTAGTGGACAAAAAATTGATAAACAAGACAACACAACCATAGGTAATCATGACAATAACATTTGTTCTTATCCTAGTATTTCTCCTAGTTGTGAAGTAGATACTTTGATGTTAGAAAATAAAATCGATGACAGTCATGAGTATCTTAGTTTTCCCCCTTCTCCTAGGGAAAACCTTATTGAGCAAGATAATTCAACCATTGATCATTCCCTTACTAGTGATGAAGTCATTTTAGAAGAACCTACCTTTGAATGTTAAGAATATTTGGTTTGTATTTCTCCTAAAAACTCTCCTCCTAGGGAGAATATCATGGTGCAAGAATGTGTGAACCTTGACACATATCCTTCAAGCACTAAACCTTCCCTAAGTGAAGATAATAAAGTGACATTAGAATCCAATTCACTAAAAAATCATGCAAATCAAGGTAAGATTCTTGAGGTTATGACAACACAAGTGGGATCTCCTTTAATTAGTGAGCTTCCTAAGACACCTCCCACTGGTGCATCACACAAAAAACTATGAGATTTCTTGAAATCCATGATGCAATCTAATCATAACAATGTTCTATAGCCGCTAAGTTGTAACTTAGTGACTCAAACATATAGGGGATCACACATCACTTCCACACCATTACCCTTTTCTCAAACTAGAGTCCCTAGTTTTGATGACCTTAAAAAGACTCTTGCCAATATATCTATATGTCAACTCATTCAACTATTGAACCTATATACAAGTGTCTATTTCAAGAAATATTGCAAATAAAATAGGAGGAGATCCAATCTTACATAAAATTGAATAATGTAACATCCTCCTCTCATCCCATGCAAGTCACCCAGTTAGAAATCACATTCCTTAAACATGAATTACCCTCACTTGAGATAAAGGTGATCATTAATGAAACCTTAATTAGAAATACTCTCATTGACAATGGAGCAGAAATTAATGTTTGTAGCATGGACCTCCTAAACAAACTTGGCATGGAAAAAAATATCATTCAAATTAATGATGGTCATATTTGTGGATTTGAAAAAGTTCATAGGAAACCACTGGGGATGATCACATTACCTATTGAGGTCAGACCTGTAGTGTTGCCTACCTTTATCTATATCATGGAAGGATCCCTTCCATACACTCTTCTCATAGGGAGACCATGGATTCATTCTATGAAAGGAGTCCCCTCTACCCTTCACATAAAATGAAATTTGAGTACAGTAACAAGATATACACAGTTGACACAAATGAATGAAGCTATGAATCAATTGATCACAAGATTTCCAACTCCCCTAATCCTTTCATTCCCAGATCAAAACTTGAACCTATACAAGTTGATGCTAATCCTTCACCTACAAAAAAACTCTTTCATTATAATTAGGGGTCATTATATTCTACACCTCCTTTCAATAAAATTTCCAAAATCTCATCCTCATGGTCCAAAGAGTCATATACAAATGATTCATTTTCAGACACAAGTTCTAGTAGCGATTGGGGTTTCACACCTTCCTTTAAGGGAGAGTACGAAATATCGCAAATTAAACCAAAACAAACTTGTTTTTATATGCTCAACTTGGTTCTACATCAAAAACATTAACCTATGATAGTGTTGGGGGATATCTAACTCCCATCCATCATGAAGGAGTGACACATCACTTTAAAAAGGATTTGTGTTCTCATGAAGAAACCAATCCTTCTCAAAAACATAAACCCCCTTCATTTGATTTGGAATATTTCTATGGTAGCAAATACAATCTCCCTCCTTCCAATCAATGCAATGAACACATGACACAAACTAACATATCATACTCTTTCAAGAAATATCTAGGGGTATCTCCCTTATGTCCATCCTCACCTAAAGCCTTATCATTTAATGTATGCATGACATCTTACAAAAATATAGGAACATATTTTACTATTGATCAAGAGAGTATCTTGTTGAGACTCCTCCAGGATCACTTGATATCTCTCCCTCCAAAAACATGAAAGAAATTTTACTACAAAACTTCATTTTTTTCATATCACAAAGTTCATGGACACTCTACTAATGAATGTAAGGATTTGAACAACAAAATTCAACATCTTTAGGAGTGTGGTACTCTTCCTTGTATTGAATCACCTAATCCCTCTACCTGATACTTACTTTCCGTCCTATTTGGCTCCTCCTTGTCCTGCACTAAGTGGGGGCAAGGGGTTAGATAGCCTTGTCCTCATATGTCACTCATCGTTGTCTCTTTCGACTAGTTGATCACTTTTCATGTGTAACAACCCTCCTCTTAATATTCGAGTAAACTCAAGAATTTACTAGAGGGTAAATGAACTTAGTAAACATGAGAGAGATTTTTTTTTTAAGATAACATTTGCATAAGCACAAGAAATTGAGTACAACATTTCTAGTTAATTTCAAACTTGAAAACATATATAATCACAACTAGAATCAAAGAGAAGTTCTTACACTTTTATGTTATATTGCATAAAATACAATTGGCAAAAGAATAGTTTTACCTCATAAGGTTGACTATCAGGAGCCATACCATGGAGTTCACTGCATCTGGAATATGGTTAACTATCTTCACAAGCCTCGATGAGTCTTCCACTTCAGAGGGAGAGTATCATTCGAGTGCTTTTCCTCCCAACCAAAGACCTATTGGTCTCCCATGTTTCTTCAACTGAAGAAACCCGTCCCTTCACGAAGGGTATAGATATAAGGAACTATCAAGTTTCTCCTTCTGAGTCCTAATGATGTGTCCTACAAAACTCAATCGACCATACAACTCTAGATCCCTTCTAGCTAAGTATGATCATCCTGATTGGTCATGCCATCTAGACACACACCTCTAACTCGTCTTCAAATTTATCTCATCCTATAGTTTTACTTACTTTATTTGGTACTCTAGACATAGCTTGTTTGTACTGAAAATCCATTCTAGCCATTCATACTTAGGACTAATCCTTACTCCAAGATATACATGTAATATAAAGATTTAGGTATTTCTACCTTTTAAGAAGTCCCTTACTGTATTCTTGCAATTTCTAGGGTTTATGACTTTTTGTAATTTCTATGATAGAGAGTAAAAATTACCATATCATAGAATTTTGACTTTATCATAGAATTTATTAAAGTATTACCAAGACTCTTCCTGTCTTGTTCTATGGTTTTCCCGACCTTTCACTGTCGATCAAAAATGGTTTGCTCGACCTTACACTGCCAATCCATATGTACATACAATGTCATATCCGACATAAGAGTTATAGATTCCTATATCCTCCTTGTTCAATATCAAGGTTTAGCTTCTCTTAACCAATACACGGAAATAAAAAATTTCCTTATTTCCCAAAGGTAATGACATAAGCATAACAAAATGTACAAACAAATGCTTCTAGCCTTTCCTAGACCACTTGGCATTGCTCAAGTTCAGGTTTCACGTAGCATGAATAAACATAGTATTCAAGGTATTTCGTCACTAATATATTATCTAAGAATATTATCATTTTGTATCAATAGTTTTGATCTAAGTCAAACTTTCAACCCTAAACTGGTTTGATTATAAAAGATAATAATCCACTTTCGACCCTTTGATCTACTTGGGACAACTGACTTTCAACATAAGCTAGGTTATGAACTCTTATAAATAAAACATCCTAGTATATATAAATGTCAAATAAACCTTCATTAATTAAAATAGTTTACCACTTTCAAGTGGGATTGAGTTACGAATCTCACAAAATTCCCAACCTTAGATTAATCACTCTAGTGATGCCTAACCTGTGGTTAACTTTTTCTTCTATGCACTTAGTACTAAAATAAGTTCTATTGAACAAGAAATATGATATTTATATCCTTGCATTGCCTAGTTTAATCTCTCTCCTGAGATAACATAACATAAGAAATAATTGTTAATTGAAAAGCTATCTAAATTTCCACATTCCTAGATCACCTAATCTCCTAGATTTGTTTTACAAATGACATTCAAAACTCAATTTCACATAAGGAATTCTATGCCCTTGATGCAACATTATCGCTTCAATATCATAAGGTAATTATCTTCACTGAAATCTCCATTCGAATAAATGGCAATGATATGATTCTAAAATAAAATTACATCAATTGAACTATCATAGTCTTCATCCTAGTTATTCTTTTACGACTATAATGTCTTCATTTAAGAAGACACGAGGAAGGGATAATAAGGGTCATTTTATTTCTCTTGAAAGAAACATTGAATGCATTCTGGGAATAATAGAGTGGAGAAATTTATCAATAAACATCTTCTATTATTGCTCACCCTAATTTTCCCTTTTATTGACTTACTGTCTTAACTTTATCTAAACTTATTGATTTCAACCCTTACTTTTAAAACAAGGTTTCAAAATTTGCAGTAAGATATTATAATAGGAGTTTATTACTGAGTCTGACATTATCATGTCATAGCATTACCTCGGCCTTATATGACACACAGACAATTTAAATTCTTGGCCAAAAAATGTGCAAGTTGACTAAGTCTTCGGCCATAGAAAATAGCTTTAGTTCCAAATCCTATCGACTAGACACAGTCACAACACAATATTCTAAGTACGTTGGCCCAACAATGGCTACGAAAGAGCCATGGTTAAAACATATTTTTCTCTACGCGGATGACTCAGATAAAACATAGCATTGTTTAAAAAGCTTCAAGATCAACACATCGTTATCTTGCAAATTCAAAGCTTTGGCATGACATTAACGATAATGGTATTCACGCATAGTAATACTTATAGCGTGGTCTGCACACTGCCAAGCTTACAACTACAAAGGCCCTTTTCAGTAACATAGAAAACTAACAAAAAAATGCCATAATGGTAAAGTCGTTCACCATAGTTAATATTACTATCAGGTTTCATACCTGATACCTTTCCGAGAGTCTCTTTGATTGCCTGTCGATAGCTCTAACATGAGCCCACAGTGCACGTAGCTATTACTGTTGCAAGATTTCTCCCCCCAGACTGAAATCCCACACACAATCACTGTTGATAGCTTGAAAAAGAATTAAAGAATAGTCTTCTCACATGGTCGAGAAGATAAATTTTAGAGATCTCTTCTCTAATCGCCAAACTCTAACTCCTTACTTCGGGTTACTTCCTGCAGAAGAAAGTTGATACTGGTTCTCCTTTCTTGCTTTCTTGCTTCCCCTGCCCCCCTTCCCCAAAATAAAGGCACGACTCCCTCAGATTAGTATCGATTCTTACACCCAACCACCAAAACGGTTACCACCCTCTCCCATATCGCCCAAGAATAGCTCCGCAAGGGTAGAGCCGAGAATCAGTTTTAAAAATTAGTTAATAAGCAACAGATAATGCCCACTAAGTCGTGGGTTTCTCCACAAAATTAGCCTGCGAATGCTCTTAGATGAGCATGAATGGTTTGAGGGGAATTTTCACACCTCACAACGACCCTCCCATCTCTCTCCCTAAAGCATTACTATGCTTATTAATAAGAAAGGATGATTCAGTGATAAATGAGGTCGGTCATGAATAGTCTTACTAACAACTTTGTACCAACTTCCCAAAGTTTTACAATATGTTTCAATCATAAAATGCTCTCTTGAGAGCTCACAACAATTTAGAATAATTTAAACTCATACTTCAACTTAATATAAATTAAACATATATATTATTGTTATGATTGAATATACGATGTTTGCCTACGTCTTCATAATTCGTTCGACGGAATGTGTGATTGGGGTCGAGGTATTGTCCCCCTTCACAATCTTGTGTAAATATTGAATATATATAAATAGGTTAACATATTGGTATTTCATCTTAAAATTACCAAAACGATAGTTAAACCACTAGCATATATATACATTTACTCTCTTTTGAGTATATCCATTTTGGACACACAAGAACTAATGACTAACAACTAATCCTTGTCGACAGTCAAACTTTCCTTAACATAAGTCGACAATTGATGAATATGAATCTTGACTTACACCAAATGGTTGAGTACCACTTACCTGACTCAACTAGGTTTGCTAAATTACACCCACATAAGACTTAAGATGGCGTTAAACTGTTTTTTTCCTTATATCTATACCCTTCTCTCCGATGATGCTCTCCCTTCCTTTCTCAGAGGGGCAAAACCCTGTTCCTTGAATGCAACTTGCAATCACCAACTCGAGATTAGTGTATCATTAACCATTTCATAGTCCTTATGAAATCATCACACCTTGACAACTTTTAAACACATGTTTATTGTAGTCAAATAAACATAACTCATGAAAAATTTGAGTTTTCCAAACATTTATACTAAACATCAAATCATTGAATCATGCGTAATCATGTAGTAATTACTCCAAAAGTAAAATGTAAAAAATGGTTAAAGTTAGGGATGTAACATCATGAACATAACAAAGAAAGGTTGGGATGTGGATGACATGCCTTAAGTTGGCTCACATGTGACATACATCCTTTTCATGATGTAGCTCAATACATTAACATATGACTTGGCATAGGGCTTTCCAAGTTGGCTCTCATGTCTTCTTAGCATTTATCCTTCTTCTACTTTAAATCCATTGCTCACAGTAATGGTGTTAGCAACCGCTTTAAAGTGGAGGCATACATCAAAACTCACATTTCATTGTGTGATTTTATTTTTATTGTGATTCTCTCTCTTGGAAACATTAGGTAAAATGTTGCTCAGGATGAGATGTCCCACTTGTCCTGTCTTGGAAATAAGATGAGACCATTTGTAATTATCCTCTCTTGGAGAAATTAGACATGATGTTCCCTATGATGAGATAGGTCTTGCACAAACTAAGAAAAATCCCTTTGAACATTCCTTACATAGTTATTTCACATTTACAATTTTGATTATATACCCACCTTGCATAACACAACTTGCATGCCTATGGAGCCATCCTGTTTGTTCATGAGCTCCAAGCATAAAAATTTTTACTTGTCATATGAAAGCTCAAAAACCAAATCATTTCTCTTTTTGTGGTGCCTTATCAAAGTTATTAGAAGGATAACTTTGGTATGGTTAGTATGATGGGAAGCTGACACACTGGCATGACTTTCTTATTATACGGTGGGAAGCCAATACATTGGCATGAATTTCTCACTAAACCACTTCTTTGAGACTTCTCACTTGGCGAACAACCATAATTTCTGTCACCTCAGAGTGAGTATGCATTTTTGGACAAAAAACCTAGATTTGATCCACAACTAGCTAGACAAACAATCAAAGCTTGATCCACCTTTCTACTTTCATTCCTCTCTTCCTTTAGTTCTTGTTATTGCATGATCGTGTATCTTGTTTTGCTACATATCATTCACCCTTGAATGTGTTCTTCTACACTTATGTTAGTTTGACTTAGGATCTTGAATCCCGAGGGTTTGACTGCCTCCTTCATGTTTTTCATCCCTCACCATCTGCATTGGCACCATTTGACTACTTTAGTGTGAGTTTGAAGCAAGTTCATCCTCTTGCTAAAGTGAGGGCTAAATATGTCACCAAAAATTGTATACCCTTGAATAAAGGGACAATCTTGTGTTATTTTAGCCCTTAATTACCCTTTTCATCATCATTAATAGGCCCTTAAATGACTCCTTATTGTGCATCCCAAGGCTTAATTTGATCAAATGCCTAATAAAATCATCGTATAAACCTGATTTCTTCATTCCCAGACAATCCAGCTAGCAAAAGAGCCTTTATGGGACCAAGTCATACATCTGGGAGAATTAGTCCTATCCAGGTGGACTAAGTCACCCAAGTTGGCAACTTAGTCCCATTTGGGCCATTTTTGAGGTTTGAGAAAGAAAAATTAGGGTTTAAGTTTATTTTTTTCTCCATGTCGGCCTTGAGGATCAAATTAAAGGGTGTTTTAGATGGATTGTCTATAAATACAAGCCTCTAAACCCTAATTCAAAAATTATTCACAACTCTCATTCATTATTCAATCTCTCATTCACCACTCTTCTCAAGCAAGCTAGGGTTTTAACATGCTAAGTCATCAAGACTTCATTCCAAGGCATTCAAGGGTTGATTCTTCCTCCATTGTTGTAGCAACTCAAGATCAATCATCATGGAAAGGTACTAACTCCAATTTTATTTCATATTTCATGCTCTATTATCTTATTTCATCATTTTGGTTTTGTTACCTAAAAGGGGTTTAAGCAAGGCAAACCCCCATGCCCTAACAATCAACATTTTTCTCTTTCTCTCCTTGTGTTTTTGCAGATTTAGGTATTTTGAGGGTTTGGAAATCATTGAATAATGGATTGAAATCTTGTTGAAGTCATCTCCTTGTTGGCTAGGGTAAAATATCCACTAAAATTCTCTTATACTGTCGAAAATCAAGGTTTAAGAACCAGATACCTAGAGGAGAAAAAAGTGCAGACGAGGGCTTCCGTTTCCACTTTCGGGTTTTCAAAAAAGCCAAAGTGGACTAATTCACCATTAGTGGTGACTTAGTCCTACTGCACATGTTTTTCAAGGTTTTCTATAGATTTGGATACCCATTTGGCCAAAATGGGCTCTTGTGCAATTTTCCAGATCTGGGACTAAGTTGCCCAGCTTGGTGAAAGTGTCCCAATAAGCCAAATTTCAGCATTAACAACATTTCTAGCCTTCATCCCAGTCCTCAACATATTTCCAGGTGCATGATTTTTTATTTTACTTTCATGTTCTATCTTATTTGCATTTCTATTCATCTTTTAGGTCTTCTTGCATATCACAATATGTTTTCAAACATAGTCCATTTTCTAGGTTTCACATTATAGTATTTGATTTCCTTTATCCATTTCCAGCATTTAGTTTATTGCATTTAGGACATTATATTCAAACACATTCTACACACACACTTCAACCCCTAATCTTGAATGAACCCTGCAAGTTTTGGTGGGAAATCTCTCTCCTTTTAGGTGCAAAACCCTAGAAGTGTAAGAGAGCACCCTTTCCCCTAAAATTTGTAGAACACTAATAAAAATATTTACCAAATGAAGAAACATTCATCCAACCAAAAATATCACTATGAATAACCACAAATAATATTTTTCTCTAATGATAGAAAAAATATATATATATATATTTTTTAACACACACTACTCATTGTTAGCATATTAAATTGATTAGTGGTTAACATTTAATTATGTAGTTAGTGATAGTTATCCAGTTTATAACTATATTTCTCCTTTATATATCATGTTTTCTCATGTTCGTTGTACTTCAATTTATAATCAATCAAGTATTCACTTTTGTATGGTATCACAGCCAACGAAATGCTAGCAATGATGGCTTGAGGCATGCAACAATTTTATGATGGATAGTGGTCTTCATAGGTGATAATAAATAGTATTGAAATTTGATTTAGTGACAATTTAGAAAGTCCACTAGAACAAGCTTCAATAGGATCTTTGACATTAATATAATACAATGTTATATTTTATCTTTTGGCCAAGCAAATTGCTAGTGAAAGAGGCATAAAAGAGAATGCATTTCCAAAATCAATATTCTCTTCTTTAGTTTATTTATTTTGATTTAAAATATTAATGGGATTATATGTGAGGGAAGAATAAAAGAAATAAAGCAAAGCATTGTCATTGAATGCAAAAAATATGAAAAAGAAACCAAATATAAATGTTTAATTTCTATGCCTAAAATCTATTGTTTAATGCTTATGCCTAAAATCTATTATTTACCGCATTAGATTGGAGAGGAAAGAAAGGAGGTATTTGAGCCAAGAACATAATATATTTGGCATGTCGTTTAATTTTGTTAGTGAAAAGCTATTACACTTCGATGTTTGCAATTGCTTGTTCATTGACCTTCCAGGATGCATGGAGAAAGTTAAGATTTGAATGTGTGGGAGTTTGAAGGAATTTAAATGTAGTTGTTGTGCCTAGAACAGAGTGATCTACATAGTTCTTTGATCCCCTAACATTGATAAAAAGTCTAGAGACCTATTTGAAATGTAGGTTTAAATTCATGTTATTTTAGAAATTATTAATTTGTTTGATCTATAATCTTTATATTGATTTAGTTTCAACTTTGGAGTGATTATTTTTTTTGATATAGGAAGTCATGTTAAAAAAATTATGAATGGGGATATAAGGGATATATTGTGTCAAAGATTGATTTAAATTTTTTATTTAAAGGGTATATAGCATTATGGAGATTTCGTTATAAAAGTATTCTAGATCTTTAATTTTCATGTACTTGGAGAATGAAAATTAAAATGCAACTAATGAATAAAAATTTATGGGGAACAGTCACTAAAAATGAAATACCACCTATAAATGAAAACAAGTTATTAGGTTCAATTAGTAGAGATGATAAAGCCAACCCACTATTATCGAACTTTCTCTTTTTGACCTTGAATTACATCATATAGATTTAGATCAATCATCAATGTAAAATTGGGATAATCTAAATAAATTATTTGGAGAAAAATTACTTAATACAAAGTTCCCCCTAGAACTTGAATTATTCAAGTTCAAAATTGAAGATAAAATCACAATGTCAAATCACATAAGTAATCAGAGGTCTCTCATTAAGAAACTAGTAGATTTCAAGGCTCTCATTGATCATGATGATTCTAAAGCTATCTTGTTAAATAAATTTACTTCAAAATACATTAATGTTATTTTTACACTTAGTCAAATAGCTTCTTAATCCTTAGAAGAAATGATTTAATCCCTTTAAGAAAAAGAAAAGAAAAGAAATGTAGAAGATACAAATGTTTATTCTTGAAAGGAAAAGCAGAGGCACAGAATACACTTTCCTAACACAAAAGCCTCAGAGGAGAAGTGCAAGAAACCATCATTTAAATATTTCTTATGTTTAAGATGCACACATATAGGATAACAAGAGTAACAGAAATAAACATACAGACAGAGAAGACACCAAATTTAGGTGGGAAAACCCTTTTGGGAAAAGACCCACCACACTAAGAGCAACCACTTTGTATTATAGTAAAACATTTACATACAAAGTTAACAGACCTCTCTTAGACCTCCCTCTCTATTACAATGCAATTACAATAGACATGGAATTTTTTTGACTCACCATCACCCTTAGTGACTATTGCAATTCATTTGACTGTTACAAGTCTTACATTCATGATTCAATCAACCAAAAAATTGGATACATAATTAATTACACCTCTGTCTCACAAGAAAATCCGATCCCTAACTGACCACCTTGCAATCACACATCGGGCCACCCAAAATTTACTTTTGTTTTTCATAATCGGATTCTATCAACCACCAAATCAAGCCTTGCAGTTAATGCTTTCACCTCTTCACACAACCAACCAATCAATTGTAGATTTACAACAACAATGTAAAATCAATGAGTCTTATCACATCATGTGTCGTAACACTACTTGTCCATTGCTTTTACTATCGAGTCAAATCTGTCATCCAAGCACTGAACACCTTCTACCACACCACCACTAGCCTATCAACTAGCTCTCACGGTAATGCGGTGTACTGCGCTACTGCACAACCTAGACAAGGTCTTCATGGTTTGGCGGTATACACACCGCACCACCATGACCAAGCAGAGATACTGTCATGGTATGGCGGTAGGCACTCAATCCACCCGTCTGCCACCCTCACCACGCCATTGCTGAGACTAGATCAACCCTCCACAGTATGGAGGTAACGGTCAATGCCGATCGTCACGGCTTACTGTGCCACCACACCATGGCTGCAAGACCTCCGTGATAAGGAGGTAGTCGTCTATTTGCCTAACCATCACCCTTCACCGTATTGCCGTGCCATCTTTGAGCAACCCTTGCGGTACCAAGGTAAACATTTTGGCTGACTTCCTAGTCCACCGTGCTACTGCCAGTGAAGGAGAGTGACTCTACAGTATGGCAGTAACACTGCCCAACCGTCAGACCGAACAAAGAGGCCTGTGGTAAGGCGGTAACCCACACAATCATGCCTCTATGAAGTGCTCCCAATGGTAAAGTAGTAAAGGCCAGAAGTTGAGGCACCTGTATCCAACAAGCTCCCACTTGACGAAGACTTACTAGCTTCCTCTAGACTTTGAATTTACTGATGATCATAGGCCCCAAGGACCGTCGAGTTTGCACACCATCTGAAATTGTCTGTGCTCACTAGATTTTTCAATGCATCAACAACATTCTTCAAAGTATCCACCTTCTCTAAAGAGACCTTTCCATCTTCCACCATATCCCTCATGAAGTGTTATTGCACATCGATATGCTTCGTCTTGACATGGAAAGTCAAATTATTTTCCAAGCAAATGGCACTCTGACTGTCACAGCAAATAGTTATCTTCCCTGGATTAAAACCAGTATTAGAACATAAACAACTCATCGAAACAACTTCTTTGTAGGCATGTGTTGCTGCCATGTATTCTGCCTTCGTTGTGGATAAATCGAAGTCACAGCTTACCGCTTGCTCATCTAACTAATTGCACCACCATTTAACATGAAAGTGTATCCACTAGTGGACCTTCTGCTATCAATGTCCCCTTCCCAATCAGAATCCACATATCCATGAATGTCGAGAGTTCTTTGTGATGCAACCAAGCTACCATGGTAACACAAAGCATATTCTGAAGTACCTCTCAAATATCTAAACACTCTCTTCACAACATCCCAATGTGTTTTTCTTGGATTTTCCATAAATTGGCTAAGTACTTCCACTTCTTGGGCAATGTATGGCCTTTTACGGACCATTGCATACATTAAAATTCCAACGACACTTGCATAGGGCACCCTGGTCATGTCCTCCATCTCAGTAGCATATTTTGGACAATCTTCAATAGATAGCTTTGTTCCCTGCAAAACTATAACAACTAGCTACTTGCAATCATTCATACCAAATCTCTCCATAATAGTGTTAATATACTTACTCTGACAAACCCAAAGCTTTCTACTCATTCTATCCCTGGTTATTTCCAAACCCATAATATACCTTGTTGCACCCAGATCTTTCATTTCAAACTTCGCAGACAACTGAGACTTAAGATCAGAAATCATAGTCTTACTATTTCCAATGAACATCATCTCATCCACGTACAAGGTAATAATAAGCACATGATCATTTTCAAATTTTTAATACACACAATGATCAAATTTTGATCTCACAAATCCCATAGACAACACAAAAGTGTCAAACTTTTGGTACCACATTCTAGGCGATTGTTTCAAACCATACAAAGATTTATTTAATTTTCAGACCAGACTTTCTTTACCTTTGTCAATGAAGTGCTTAGGTTGGGACATATAAATTTCTTCTTCCAGCTCTGCATGGAGAAACATTGTCTTCACATCCATCTGCTTGATCTCTAAGTCATACACTACTGCAAGTGACAAAAGAAATCTGATAGATGTCAACTTTTCTATAGGGGAAAATATTTCTCCATAATCAATTCCCTCTACCTGGGAATATCCCTTTTCAACCAATCTTGCTTTATACTTTTCAGCACTTCCATCTAGACCAGTCTTCTTCTTAAATACCCATTTACAGCTAACAAGCTTTTTTGCCTCAAGCAAAGGTACCAAATCCCAGGTTTCATTCTTTTACAATGATTCCATTTCTTCATTCATCGCTTCCAACCAGGAATCTGAATCAGACATGCTAGTTGCTTCTTTCACAGTCCTAGGCTCATCAGTGCTAGTAATCAAAGCATAGGCACAGTTTGAATCCAATATAGAGAAACCATACCTATCAGGTTGATGTCTTTCATGTGTAGACCTTCTTGCTGGCTGACATTGTGGTTCTTCTTCTTCAGAACTCTTAGAGCTGCTAGAACTCTCCTTAGTTTCAGGTACACCATGTAGTTCCTCTTTTTTTGGAGTTTGAGGAATTTCAACTACATCATTCTTCTTTTCTTGTTGATCTATCTCTAACTGTGGATCAGCTATTGAAGGTTTCAGCTCATGAACTATTACACTTCTGCTATACAAAACCTTCTCAGTATTAGGATTCCAAAGCTTGTATCCCTTCACACCAATGCCATAGCCGATGAAGATACATTTAACATCCTTGTTCTCCAACTTAGATCTCTTCTCATTTGGCACATATGCATATGCCTCATAGCCAAAGACACGAATATGTCTCAGAGAGGGCTTCTTACCAGACCACGCTTCCAAAAGGTGTCTTATCAACAAGATCAGAGCAAGGTGAATGATTTACCAAGTAACATGTTGTAGCCACAACCTCAGCCTAGAAATTTTGCTCTAGACCAACACTGCTCACAATAATCCTTTCTCTTTCCATTAGCATCCTGTTCAACCTTTCAGCAACTCCATTTTGCTGTGGAGTATAAGGTGTAGTTTTATGCCTTCTAATCCCATGGTCTTTGCAATACCTTTTGAAATTTGCGGAACAAAACTCACCACCATTATCCGTCCTCAAACATTTGATTTTCCTTCTAGTCTGATTCTCTACCAAAGTTTTAAATTCTTTAAACCGACTGAACACTTTTGATTTACTCTTAAGGAAGTATACAAATGCCCTTCTCGAATAATCATCAATAAAAGAAACATAATATCTAGACCTCGATAATGAAGGAACATTCACTGGACCAAACACATCAGAATGAACATAATCCAGTACACCAGAAGATTTATGAGGACTCAAATAAAATGAAACACGATGTTGCTTTCCATAAATGCAGTGTTCACAAAAATTGAACTCAAGGTTACAATCAACAAGCCCTTCAACAAGATTTTTATTTTTCAAGGTTTTAAAGCCTTTCTCACCTATGTGACTAAGTCTATGATGCCACAACATGGTCTTCTCTACTGGGAGTTTCACCTCCAATGAATTTGCATCCAGAGGAGCTTCATCCTCCTTCTCTACACGAGTAGCTTTGCTTGACTTTACAAATACGTTGTTACATGGACAGGACGTGCATCCAGCTTGTACAGAGTGCAAGTACGTACACCCATAACCAACACCATTGCACCTCTAGCCATCTTACACCCTTTACTCAAGAAAGAAACTTCCACACCAACATCATTAAGCTTACTGACAGAAAGTAAGTTACGAGCCAAACCTGGTATGTGTAGTACATCACCAATCCCTTTGATTCTTTCATCAGGGAATTGTATTTTGACTCTTCCACGGCCAACAATCTCCAATTTTGAAACACTTGCCAGGTACATCTTTCCACCATCATACTTTTCATTCTTAGTGAACCAATCTCTGTGAGACATCATGTGGAAAGATGCACTTGAGTCAACTAGCTAGACATCATCTGATGCTTGATTCGTCAAGGATGGAATGAAGGCATCTGCATCACTCTGAGAAGAGTTATTGTCTGAAGAGATATTCTTCTTATTCTCCTTACAATCCTTTCGGATATGACCAGGCTGCCCACAGTTCTAGCATTTCACCTTGGAATTTTTACCAAGAGACTTTGATCTCCTTTCAGATTTGGATTTAGACTTCTTGTCCTTCTTCTTTCCTTTCTCCTTCGATCTACCCCGAACAACAAGGGCCTCTTTGGCCATCTTTGAAGACTTCCTCCACATTTATTTTGATAGAAGCAAAGCAACCACGTCTTCCATCTTGAAATTAGTTTTCATACTTCCAATAGCCATTACAAGATGGTTCCAAGTGTCAGCTAAGGAACACAACAAAAGCATGCAACGATCCTCCGCTATCTTCACACCCACAGACGCCAACTAAGCAACACTCGTATGAAATGAGTTTAGATGGTTTGCAATAGATGCTCCTTCTTCCATCTTCAAGGAGTACAAATTCTTCCTCAGGAATAACTTATTCACCAGAGACTTTCCCTAATAAATGTCGCCAAGCTTCTTCCATAATGAATATACAGACTTCTCCTCATGAACATTCAGGAGTACAAAATCAGCTAGACTAAGTCTTATCAAGCTTCTAGCTTTTCTATCTGCAAGATCCCAATCTTCTTGTTTTATACCTTATGGCATAGTTATAGACAAAGCAACCCAGAAGTCTATCCACAAGAAAGTTTTCCATTTTGATTTTCCACAACTCAAAGTTACCGCCATTGAATTTTTCAATTTCTACTCTTCCTGATGTACTCATCATCTCAAACAGAACTTGGTTCTAACTTTGCAAGACTCCCACTGGAACAATATTACCACAAAAAACTAGCCCTACTAACAAGGATAACACAATTGGCTAGGCTCTAATACCACTTGAAAGGAAAATTAGAGGTGCGGAATACGCTTTCCTAATGCTAAAACCTCAAAGGAGAAGTGCAAAAAACCATCATTTAAAACTTTCTTACATTTAAGATGCACACATGTACAGGATAAAAAGAGTAATAGAAATAAACATACAGATAGAGAACACACCAAATTTATGTGGGAAAACCCTTTCGCGAAAAAGCCCACCACACCAAGAGCAACCACTTTGCATTACAATAAAACGTTTACATACAAAGTTAACAGACCTCCCTCAAACTTCCCTCTCTATTACAATGCAATTACAACATACATGGAATTTTTTTGACTCACTATCACCCTTAGTGACTATTGCAATCCATTCGACTGTTACAAGTCTTACATTCATGATTCAATCAACCAACAAATCGGATGTAATTAATTACACATCTGTCTGACAAGAAAATCTGATCATTGACTAACCTTCCTGCAATCACACATTGAGCCACCCAACATTTAATTCTGTTTGACATAATCAGATTCTTTCAACCATCGAATCGAGCCTTGCAGTTAATGCTTTCACCTCTTCAAGCAACTAGCCAATCAGTTGTTGATTTACAACAACGATGTAAAATCAACGAGTCTTATCATTTCACGTGTCGTAATGCTACTTATCCATCGCTTTGACTATCGAGTGAAATCTGCCACCCAAGCACTGACCACCTTCTATTGCACCACTGCTAGCCTATCGACCAACTCTCATGGTAATGCGGTGTACCGCACTACCGCACAACCCAGACAAGGCCTTCACGGTTTGGCAGTATACACACCACACCACCATGACTGAGAAGAGATACCATCATGGTATGGTGGTAGGTACTCAATCCACTCGTCTTCCATCCTCACCGTGCCAACACTGAGCCTAGATCAACCCTTCGTGGTAAGGAGGTAACAGTCAATGCCGACCGTCACGTCTTACCGTGTGACTGCGCCATGGCCGCAAGAACTTTGTGGTAAGGAGGTAGTCATTTGTCTGCTTGACCATAGCCCTTCACTGCGCTGCCACACCATCTCCGAGCAACCCCTGTGGTACCGAGGTAAACATTCTAACTGACCGCCCAGTCTACTGTGCTACCTCCAGTGAAGGAGAGTGACTCTGCGGTATGGCGGTAACACCGCCCAACACCCGGGCCGAACAAAGAGGCCTGTAGTAAGGAAGTAAACCATGGAACTGCACCTCTATGAAGTGCTCCCAACAGTAAAGTGGTAAAGGCCAAAGAGAAAGAAAACTGCCAAGTCTTAAATAGAGGTTCCAAGCCAGAAGTTGATGCACATGTATCCAACAATTCTCAATAGGTACAAACAATGTGGAAATTAACTATTTTTATTATAAGAAAAAAGGTCACATGGCTTGAGATTGTATAACTTGAACCAATGATATTCTTTTAAAGGAAAAATCAAATATCAAACAAATGAAGCTAACTTAGCCTAGATGTTGAGGATGAGGATCCACTAGATGATGCTTTTGTTGATATTATTAAGAATTGATTCATGCTTTGAGCCTTCACAATTGGAGGTTGGAAACACGAGAGGATGGAGGAATTTCCATCATCACAAGTTAGCTTCTCACTTTGAGATGGTGCTTTGCATGAGAATCATTATTTCTTTATTTCCTTTTTTGCTAATAGATTTCAAGAATATATTTACCGTGAAGTCTGATTTTTGGAGATAAGTAAGGGATTTGGTGTTGAAGTCAATATATATTTCTCTCCAATGATTTTATGATATTATGATCAATAATTATACCTATATGAGGGTTGATGGAGCTCTACTGCAACTCAATATAGAATGTTGTCAAATAATTAGAGAATCTTGGATTTGGGAGTTTGAGAAAATGGTAGTCCAAGATCTTACAAATCTAGCTCAAAGCTACACTCTTCTAAGGGTCATGAGGTAGCTTAATGGAGTTCCACCCAATTCAAGATTTTTTTATTCATGGAAATATCTTCTCATGAATTTTTATTTATGTAATCATCAATTTTTGATATGTAAGCCTTGAGGGTGGTCCCTTGGAAAGGTTATATTTGAGTTTCTAGGGGCACATTTATAAGAATAGTGTAATAAGGGGGAGCATTAGCGTATTACATTAATTATTAGTTAACATTCAATTATGTAGTTAGCGGAAATTATGTAGCTTACAACTACTTTTCTCCTTTAGGTATCATGTTTGGCCTTGATCACTATAATTCAATGTATAATCAATCAACTATTCAGCTTCACTCATAAATATCAATGTGCACATAATAATTAATTTTATCCTTTACCATATTTCTATTCACTAAGGTCAAGTCATTTCCCCCTATTTAGGCCTAACCTATGGTTCCAACATACATGAATAAAAATTACTAGCTACATAGGTATAATTATCATAAATGAATGCTTCAGGCTAAAACAAAATTACAGTTACTTTGTTCGTAATTCCAAGATAAAACATAGAATTATGAATGTGCATTTATTAATCTATTATCAACTTAAATTTAATTATAAATTAGCTTTTTAGTTAACAATAAGTTTAATAATCTATGGTGGATATAAATAAATAAAATTGTATAGAATAGTCCACAAAATTAATTTATAGAATTGAATTAAGGTCTTTATTTTAAATTTGAACCATAATAATAATGCATTTATCAATGTTTACTTAAGCTAATCCTTTCATTTTGATAGTTTTGAATGAAAACTGCTTAATAAATGAATATAAATATATTTATCTTAAATATTTATGTGATATATATTTTATTGAATCATAATATTTAAAAATTTTATTTCTATCATTTGTATGTTAAACAAATCAATTATTTTATTGTATAGACATTGAATTGCATGCTCCTAGATTTATTGTCAATCAGATAAACATTAGCTCTTAGAGATAGGATCTAGAATAATATTTTGAATATAATCTAAAACATTGAATAATAATAATACTATCCTCAAGGGACTATAATGAGGATAAGAGAAAGAATCAATATTTAAATGAGAGCCTAAGAATATCCCAATCAGAATTTTTTTTGTGCTAGCAATAACTTTGTTAACAATAACATCCTAAATCCTTATAAGAGAGACACACATTTTTTATAGTTATCAAAAAGTAAAATTAAAAATGAATATCCAATCTTATTATATGGATTGATATAAAAAATTTAAACATTTTCATAGCTTTTCATAATCTTATTAAAATATATTTTATCTAGTTGTTGGCATAATCAATTATGTTATAAATTACATTGTTTATAAGGCATACGACAAATTCACCGCCAACAATTCATGAATGGAAAATTCACCACCAGCAATTCACCATCACGAAAAATTCACTGCCAAGTAAAATTCACCACCAGCAATTCACCGCAGTAGAAAATTAACCACATTAATATTTTTAATAAAATCAAAGTTTTCAAAATATATATTAAAAAATATTAATGCAGTTAATTTTCCACCATGATGAATTGCTGACGGTGAATTTTCCTATAACCTATTTATAATGGTGGGTATGTGGTATGTATAGTTAACCAAATGTATTTGTTTCTCAACTACCTTCTTCAACCTCTGTTTAACTGCTTCCACTATGCCAGATAAATATTGATGTATTCCTTGAATAATAATCAAGTTAGTTTTATGCATTTATCTATCATTTGGTATCAGAACGTAAATTTTCTTGTGCCATGTGAGGCATGTGGAACTCTGTGCATAATCCTATTTGTAGAAGGCGTGGAAGCATGTAGATTCATTCCTGAAGATGAGCGCTACTAGTATACATAGTTTGAACAAACATGAATGCACTTAGTTTTTGTGCTTTTGGATTCGATTGTGTTGGAATTTTTCATCAACATTTCGGATCACACTCCATGATCCATCATCAAGATAGAGAGTTGGAGAGGATGAGAACATATTAGTTGCAGACTAGCTGGAGAGGAAGATAAATAGAAGGAAAAAGAGGGGGGGGAAGGAGGGCACAAACCACGAGGGAAAGAATAAAAGCTAAAAAAAATAAGTAAAAAGACGAAGAAAGAAAAAAAGAAATAACAAACCTCTAAAAACATAAACCCCCTAAGCTAATACAATGCAATGAAAATTTCCAAAATAAAGGAGGGAACAAAAGAAAAGGTCAAAAAAATACACAAGTGATAAGAACCAAGAAGAGGACGCAGACCACAAAGGGAACGAAGAAGGCAAGCATTTATAAATGCGAAAAAGTAACACGACATCAACTCAAAGAGCCAAAAGAAAAACAAAAATACAAACAATATATTCAAATATAAAACTAAAAACACCCACATACATTTACTATAAATTGTATAAATAAATATTTTATTTTTTATATATATCGTAAAAATATTAAATATATCCAAAGCAAAATATATAAATTATACTAAAAAATTTATATATTATAATATGTATAATATATTGTATGTATAAATATAATACAATATATTATATGCATACCACAATACAAACAAAATATACATAAATAAAACTAAAAAACCAAACAAAATATACACAAATAAAACTAAAATAAACAATAGTTAACCAAATGTTTTTGTTTCTCAACTACCTTCTTCAACCTCTATTCAACCGCTTCCACTATACTAGAAAAATATTGATGTATTCCTCGAATAATAATCAAGTTAGTTTTACGCATTTATCTATCACTAGTTTCATAGATCTATTATGTTGCTTATTGATGTAAGATTAAAAAAATTAACTATTTAAAGATTGAATTGAATAGGTCATGCAATTCAAATGGAAGACCTTAAGCAAACAACATACTGTTGGAATATCCACACTTTATGATAATGATGAATTCCAATATAAAATTCTAATATATTGTAGTTAACATGTTGATTGTTTACCCATGTGATTTATAATGATATTTTCATTTAAAACTTCATTTGAACCAATCAAGAGTAAAGAACAACATTCAACCCTCATGATTTCTTTCGACACTTTTATGGTCAAAGAATTATTTTTAGAGGAATCTATCATGTGCACTCAAAATTAGGTAAAAAAAATCTTTCAAAATTAGTATGTATGATTGAAGATGGTTAAGAATATGTCAAATTAAAGAAAAAAAGAAAATTCATCTATTAAGCTTTCAACATTTATATATTTAATACAATTTTAGCACTTAAAAATTAAGTGACCATTTATACCTAATTGCTAGGTGCCTCAAGCATGATTATATTCCGCAATACTTATTATAAATTTATTTATTTTAATATAAATGTAGAACAATTATTTCTCACAAATGTTGAATAACTAATTTTGTAAAAAAATATTTAATATAATTGGTCTATATATTCCTTTGACAATAAATCAAAGATAGAACATAGCATTATGAATGCACATTTATTAATATTTTTAATTAAATATAGTTTAACAATTTGTGTTGGATTTAAATGCATGATGTTTCATAAAATAACTCACAAAATTAATTTATCTAGTTAAAAAAAACTCATTATTTTTAATTTGAATCATTATAATAAAATTATGCTTTTATGAATGCTTACTTACACTATCATTTTATTATAATAATGATGTAGGACAACTCTTTAGTAAATGAATAAATTTTTTTTTCTTAAAATATTTTTGTGAGATGTATTTTATCACATCACATTGTTTAAATTATGTATTTCTATGACATTGAATTGAATGCATGCTCCCATTTGTTATAGATTATTTATATATTCTTAAAAAATTCTCATAATTTCAAAAATCTCACTAAAACATTTTCTATCTTTAAATGATATAATATTTTTAATGAAAAAATTAAATCATATCAAAGACTAATTTGAAGTACGTGATATCTTTAAATAAAAAATGAATTGGGACGAAAAAATATTATTTATGAAATGGATTCCATGATTTTGGTGGCTCTTTTGAAATAATAAATAAATTTTTAATGAAAAGAGTTAATTAATTAGAGTCTTGTTTGGTCTAGGTCATATCTTTAAAGAAAATTGAATTGAGATGGAATAATATTATTTGTGAAATGGATTTCATGATTTTAAATGCTCTTTTGAATAATGTATTGTCTAATATAATGTCATGGTAGTTAAGTTCTCTAATTAAGCACAACCTATGTTTGTTTCTTAATTACGATTCTCTTTTATCAAAAAATATCTATATTATATATAAATGTGGATTTTTTTTATCAATTTTTATACTAAAAATAAAATAAAATTGAAAACCTTTGAAACATCATTTGAACCAATCAAGACTGAAGAACAGCATTCACTCCTCACGATTTCTTCCAACATTTCATAGATTGTTGGTTCTGAAATGCTATGTTATGCGGCACTAATTTCCATCTAAAACGACAATGAAACTCGAGAAGAAAGTTTAACGAGGAAAAATGAAAGGCGTTCGCTCAATTTTCTGGTGCGCATTCTAAAGCGAAATGGCATGAAAATCCTCGTAAAACAACAGGGACATTCTTGTTATTTAACATTATCGAAGATAAAATCGAATATCAAAGCAATCGACAGAATACTTGTTTCTATCTTTAAAACCGTCCAGAAGGGACCGGAGATTTACACGTTACAACAGTAAATTTCGTACCCTACTGTAGATATCTTTAATGTAGTTATACTTGTGTTTACGTAAATCCTTTGAAGAGCAGACAAGGGAAAAGGCAAAAGTGTTATAGTTAGCGACGTGGTCGAGGACTGCGAATGTACAAAATTAGTATATATAAGACGCTGAGTGGTCAGGAGATAGCAAGCAGAGATTTGAGAATGGGGAGATTGGTGCTCTTGCTTTGCTGCGTAATGATAATGTGCACAAGCGCTTTGTGCAAATGTTTCAGAGGTGAGACGTCGGAGTCGTACAATTCTTCCTCGCCTGCAGTGTCGTCGGAGAGGCATGGAACTCTGACGGTGAACAGCTTGTGATGGGTGCTTCCATTCTGACAAAGATCACAACAAAAATTGCTTTCGCAAACTGAAAATCAGTGGGCGAGGGAAGTCTACAGTGGCAACTGTCATCGACGAATGCGGGGCGCCCTGTCATGATGATATTGTGGATGCCTCCGAGAGTGTATGGAATTCCCTTGGCGTGCATCGTGGTGACAATGACTTCGGCTCCATGCCCATCACCTGGGATTTCATCTCTTGATCCTTCCTTATGCATAACACCACTCCACTCCATTTCACCATCACTCTTTAATTCTTCTGTTTCTTGAAAGAGAGGTCACAAGTTCATATCTGATAGGGGGTAAGGTATGTACATTTCGTATTGTGGAGCACGAGTTGGGTGCCTTCTTCATATTGGGAGTACGAGGAGTCTTATATACTGTAAGCCACGTATAAACCCAAAAATAGATCACCTGATATCGTGGATTATAAAAGAACCTTTCATTTCCTTTTTGCACACCATCAATTACTACCCTTGTTTGCTGCTTTCATTTTTAGTCTATAAAAGTTGATCTACCTTAATTGTTCGCTCCATTTCTTATTATAGACAAAATTTAAGCCTAGTGTTTTCAAGACCTCCATTTATACCTATTCCAAATAGATGTGGTATAAAATTATATGCTCTTTTAAATTTAAGTTGGATTTATGGGCATCTTAATTTTATTAGACAAATGAATTTGGAGATCATATTTGTGATATAATTTTTAGATGATTTATAATAGTTCTTCTTATTTTTCAATTAATTAGTTGGAATCTATGTTTTTTAAATAAGAATAAGTTATTTCAAATTGATCAATTAGAGAGAACTTTTTACCATGTTACAAATTAGTGTAGGAGTATGAATATTTCAAATAATTATTGCACCCACAATGTAGATTAGGAATAACATGCCTATAAGTAAAATAATTTGGACTAATATTTACATATTTTAAATTCTTATGGCTTGTTTCAATTATTTTATTAAATATAAGCTAGTTATTAGTTTGTATTATTCCCTCATTAATGGGAATTCTAGAGATAATTCCCACAAAATATAATGTGAAGACAAATGTGTCACTCCTCAAATGGGTTGACATAAAATAAATTTTGTCATTTATGGGGAAGGTGATAGAGAAAGATTATAATATATTTATAAGACTTGTAATGGGTTGTTGTTTTCTATAGTTTAATGGATACCCAATGATGAATTTATGAGGATAGAGAATCAATATAGAGTAAACACATATAGTTCATCCATTTTTACTATAATTATTTTGGATCTCAAGGAAACTAAGGAAATTCTCTAGACATTAACATCTCTCATTGAAAGGAAATTTTTGGGTTGGCTGAAAAAGACCTTTGACATTACAAGGTATGGTTTGGGCATTCATATTTTAAAATATTTAATTAAGATTTAGAAGGGGGGAGTGTTTTTTGGGATCCCATGTATCCTCACCCACATCATTTAGATGGAAGCACATAGGCAAAGTGAGTAAACAAAAGGGACATAATTCTTAAAGAAAGTTATGGAGATTATCATCAAGAATGTATAGAATCAATCAATATATTTATCTCACTCAACTTTAAAGATGGTGTGGAAAAATGGTAGAGATATTTTTAAAGATTTTTTTCTCCATTATTTTAATACAGTATAGTTATATAGTATTGCATATATAGATTTTCTTAGTAGAATATGATCAAGGGATAAATACATTCTCCCTAATTTTTGTCTCTATTAGCTATGATGAGCAATGCAATTTTATTTTTATTTATTTTTAATTATTACTTATATATAAAGGGATTAACCCCATGATTTTAGTTTCTCTACCAAACAAAGTCCTTATTGTTGTAAATAGTTCATAATTATTAGAGTTTCCAATAAACTCCATAAAACCAAGATCACTTACGAAAGCTGGATTAGTCTTCTACAAGAAGTTCAAAAATATAATACAAGAGCAATTTTCAAAAGATGTGCAAATAATATTATTGGGAATAATGAATTACATGAGATAACTTGCTTTTATAAAGGAAGATGTAAAACCCTAAAGGTAAAACCTAGAATTAGGACCTAAGTAAACTAAATAAAGTGTAATTGAATATTTAATTACACCAACACACCCCCCCACCCCCCCTTAAGTGCAACTTAAGTAGAATAAGAAACATACAAATAATTCAAGGAAGGATGCATGAAAGCATGAATGGGTCCCGACTAAAAGGGCATGTTAGGTAAAAGAAATAGAGAATGCAACCAAGTGATGAAAGATGGAGGACTCCATAAGACCCCCCAAGTACACCATCCATCACATAGATACATAAAAAATGCCCCCTCATAAGAGACAAAGATATGATGAAAGAATCTAGATGCTATGTGTATCTTGATGCCAATGCCAAAGTATGACTAAAATTGATTCATAGGAGCAAGTACCATGAATATTTTGGAACATTAACCATAAAATGAATGGCCCTCAAACTGAGATGTGACTCGATGAGAATTTGATGTGATCCAATATCATTAACTAAGGCTCTCAATTTGAGACATGAACTGATGCGAACTAAAATGTGTCAAGTTATGAGCAATATTGCGGCCAAAAGAAACTACATAATCCAGATATAACTCATGCGAGTTGTCATCAATATGAAAATGGGATCAAAGTGCATGCCATGTGACTACACTCTAATAAAATTATTATGCAAACAATCCCCCTGATGAAACTTTATTGATGCTCGTTTATTACAATACTCCATGACTGTAAAAGAATAATTTTTGAAAACATGCAAAAATCAAAGAGAAAATGAAAACATAAAGCATGCAAAAAGGAAATATTGCATGGAAGGATTAATGTTCATATCTACCTCCATGAAAAAAAATTAACCTCAAATATGCATAGAGGATGAAATCAACTTTTCGACGATATAATGTTTTTAAAAAACGGACACTATATGCTCAAGTTATGATTTTTTTTTTAAAAGGGTAAATTTTGCCAGCCGACACTGTAGGAACGACCCTTCTGATTTGATTTCTAAAAAAATTACTTGTTGTATGCAAACTCTAATGGATACCCAGATAAAATTTTGGTCCTACCAACAAAACCCAAAAAGCATTTCAATCCAAAAAGCAAAACATGTGATTTGTTAAGAAACAAAATTTTCACTTGCATGGAAAATAACCGCAATTTTGACAACCCTTTCAGAAATTTCTGCTCACTATCTACAAAATCTAGTAGATACCCAAATGAAATTTCATGATTTTAAACAAAACCCATAAATTATTTTTTCTCAAAAATACACGAAGATAAAGATATTGGTAGATTTTGATCCAAAATGCACCAAAAAATTGCTCAAGGTTGATCCATTCAGGATCCCCAAAAAACTCTTTGATTGAGTTTCTCTTGGATTTGAGAAGGGGCTTGCAGATCAGTGCTCTGATACCATGTTAGAGCTTCCAATAAACTCCATAAAACCAAGATTAGCCTTCTACAAGGAGAAAAAACAAAGATGCAAGAGCAATTTGTAAAAGATGTGTAAATAATATTATTGGGAAAAATGAATTACGTGAGATAACTTTCTTCTATAAAGCAAGATGTAAAACCCTAAAGATAAAACCTAATTAGTAACTAAGTAAACTTATTAAAGTGTAATTAAATATTTAATTACACCAACAATAATAAGCATATATCAAAAAATATATTATATAAATAAAACTAAAAAATGATTAAAATAACTAACAACAAAATAAGGAAACGTTTATACAAACTTATACCACTCAAACACAAGATGATCTTTAAGAAAAGTAAATATTAAAAGATGATTAAAACATATTATTTTTTATTTCATAATAGTTATTATTGGATGATTAATAGTATTTTTTCTTGAGGGATGAATGTTATTCTTTAGTCTTGACTGGTTCAAATAAAGTTTCAAAGGTAAATGTTATTCTAATTGGATGTTGGAGTCATATATGTGATAGAATTTTTGGATGATTAATAGTAATTTGTTGTGAGGGTTGAATATTGTTCTTTAGTCTTGACTGGTTCAAATGAATTTTCAACTAGAATGTTATTCTAAATTTCTTAGGTAAATGTTATTATGGTGCAAAGGTACTCCCTTTGCTATTAACTAAACCACAAATCATAATAACCAATAGGCAATACTCTACCCAAAACGATCACAACAAACAATGGATCCTTTATTCAAATTCACTATTCTAAAATCAAATTACAAATTTGCACAATTACACAACTAAGCAGTTATTTTCATTGACAATTACATTTTTCAATTAATTTCATCTAAAAAATCAGATTAATAAGCAATGAACTATGGAAGGAAATTTAAATTTAGACATCAAAATTCTCATTATAATACTCTAAAAATTACATCATTTTATCTCCTTTGTCCATAGTCCCATGAATCTACTCATACAATTACACTTTCATTTAATCTTGGGTCAACTCCCTGTCATAATACCATTCTGCCTAGAAGTCACTTCTTAACCTCCTCGACCCTCTTTCTAAGTTTGTACTATGCAATCTTCTACACTTTATTTTTTTCCTTTGTAGCCTCTATAATCTCTTATTTCCTTGCAACCTCCTTTCTTATTCTATTTTCCTTATTTTCCACTCCTCTCCTCTAGTTTTCCTATGTGTAGTCCTTGTGTATATTTAGCATAGAATTTGAAGTTTAATTAAACCACTAGCTTTCTCATACACAACCTCTCTTGCTACCTTGCCAATTTACATGCCCCCTTCCTTTAAACTTGCCTTAAAATATCTCTTCTTTATTCTTCCAACTGTGTGGGTTTTCTATCTCCTACACTATGCATTCTATTTTTAGTTTCTAGACACCTTTAAGGAACAACTCAACACCTTAAACTTAAAGGGAAGATAGATACAAACATTATAAGAATATTCCTAAATCTGTAATACCAGAAACTTCACTGCGAAGAAATGCAGAGCAATCACATTTCTCCTAAACACCTTGTTTCACTAGACATATATACTGTCAAATACATCTTCCACTGTAGAATGATCCAAAACCTAAAACTCTAAATATGACACCTCTAAACACCTCTGATCATCACGTCCAAACCGCATGGGCACATCTTCAACTGTGAAGAAATGCAAAGAAAAACACTAAACACCACTCTGTCACATTGAACTTTCTTTTATTCAAATTTTCTCATTTAAACACTTGGAAACCAAGTGAACCAACTTCATCAGCAAAATTGCTAACATCTTTGCAACACATCTACAAGATCTGTGACACTTTCCAACTACAACAATCTCCTCAAACATAATATAGAAAAACAACCTTTGCAACTATACTGAAGTAGGACATTAATGACAACACTAGCAATGTGTTGACATTAATACCAACAACTCCAATGCTAAGGGTTGATATCATCAACACTGACAAAATTCCAATAATCTCTTCATACAAGGGGTTGACATCAATGAAAACACCCAACCAACTCACAAACAACTCCAACATCTGCAAACTTCCAAAAAATATATATCTTAATAATAATGTGAGGATTATGAATTATATATCTTGATGATAATGACTTAAACAAGGTTTATATTTTGCCAAGATTTAAGGAAGAATATTATAAATTCTATTCAAGAATGTAGTATATTTCTTTGCAAGATTGGTGTGGATTGGGATTATTAACAATTGAGTAGAATAATTTAGGATTTTTTAGATCCTCTATATTGGATCACATGTGGGCATCCATTTTCTTAGAAGTAATGAGAAGGAAAAACCAAGGCTAGAGACAAGAATTTAATGGATGAGAATTGGATATATAGTTGGTGATAAGTATGGGGATATGATGCATGTTGTTATGCTCTACTCTACTCTTTCTTATGTGTGGGTATAAAGAGTATTAGAGTGACCATTTTTTTAAGATGTGAATCAATAGGATGTGAAAGACTGGGAGAAATTAGATTGGTGGATGGAGGGGGTAAGTCTGGAATTATAAGGGTTTTTAGATGTGATAAATAAGGAGTACAATGCATTAGAATTACATCTCCTATTATATATATGTTATTGCATTGTAATATATTCTTTCAAAATCTACCCTTTCTTTTAGGTTGGTAGTAAAAGAGGAAGTACATGCATGGGGCATATTTTTCAATGGTGGAGAATTTAATTATCCTTGATATGTATGTTAGGTGATAGGATTTATGGTTTACACATTGCATAGACTAAAGATGTTAGTGCGATGGGTCAAGGTAGTAGAGGCTCATTGAATAGAGTTCTTAAGGATAGTACAAGGATAGAGTACATCGAAAGACAACCAAAACATTTTTCAAGAGTATGTCCTTATCCTTATCAAAGTCAAAAGTTGGAAGGGAGAATTCATAGGATGTGATGGGGTAGATATGTTATGATGGGATATATAGGTGGGCATGTAATAGGTGTGTATTTATAGGGTAGGGTTGATAGGATGAGAGAATCTTGCACCCAATTTTAGGGTGCTTTTGGATGCTATATTTATACATAATTCTTGAGAGTATGTTTTCATCATGGTACTTATCCTTGAAAGAACCATGAAAATGTGGTTTTTACCATTGGAAAAAAAATCTTTATACTTAGTTTATTTTATTTTTCATAAAATAAGTAATTTTAAAAAAATATAGTAGGATAGGATGGTTAGATAAATGGATTTAAGATTTTTAGGCTGGGTTGTGGATGAAAGATAAATGGATTTAGATTTAATATGCTCAAACTCAAGAATTTTTACCATACTAGTGAGTTGAGGTTATCCCTTGTTGAGTAACTTTACAAATAGACCATGTTGATTATCATTGTTGTTATAGATGTTGGTAGAAACCTTATTGATGGATAAGTTGGATTATTTAGTATGTAAACATAGAACCATCATAGGTCCATTTCTAGAAGATAAATTACTTCATAATTTTTAGCATTTCATCTATTAACATCACATGCATTGTGATGTTCTACATTTCCTGAAGATATGCATAGTCAATTGTGACTACAAACCAAAAAAATGGGCTTAAGTATTCCTTTTCCTATTCTCTCTAACCCTTGGGAAAGCATTTCTATGGAATTAGTTAGTGCTTTTACATTTAATTTTCACCACCATGATTATATTTTTGTGGTTGTTGATTGCTTTAGAAAGATGAATAAGTTCATCACACACTACAAGATAAGTTCTACCCATGACTTAGCCCAACTAGTCTTTGACTATTGTGAACATGAATCTTTGAATTATAACTATGGTGGTATATCCTTAAACTCTATACAAGATTTACATGTTCACAATAGTCAAAGAATAAGGTCTTGGGGTCTATATAAGTCCCCCTTAAACTGTCTTTATCCTACAAAGGTGCATTTTTAAAAAGAGAAAGATAAGGCCCATTTCTTTATACAACATTTGTAAATTATTTAGTCCAAAGTAATTTAGATTCTTTAGAAGACTTAGGAATAAAAATAAAAACTTATGTACCATCATAGTAACCCTCATAATTTTAAATTTTGGGATAGAACTTAGTTATACTTGGAAAGATATTTTTTCTAAGAGAAAGAGCATAGTTGAGGTCAAGCATCTTCATTATGGGCCTTAAAATTTTCTTCAAAAGGTGTACAAAAAATTCTTGTATACTTGATATTTTGACATAGTTGGGCATCCATGATGTTGTTAAACTTTATCTTCTCAAGCACTACCATGAATAAACAATAGAAACTAAGCTTCATGTCAGCCATTCTACTAATGTTATTCTTGATTTTTAGCTTTTGTTGGATTTTCACTATTTTTGACACAAAGAATCATCAAACCCAACAAGGTTCAACTAATTCATGTTGATTTTTTTATGACACTATCAAATCAAATAAAATTTACAAAATTTATTTCTATTCAAAAAAATCCCAAAAGGGAATTTAGTTATCCCAAGGCTTCAATTGTTAGGTCTTGACACATGTGTTTTTGATAAGGAAAAGTAGGTTTTGAAGGGATCCCAAAACCCTTTATAATGAGAGTAGGCTGCAAAAGATAACACAACTACCACCACACAACCCTAAAAAGAAAAAAATAGTTGTTACAAGATGAACCTAAACACACAGACAACTAGACTAGTAGCAAAATGTTAGCAAAAATCCAAACCAACAGAAACTAAAGTAGATGATCTAAATCATTGGTTGCCTCCAAATTACTAGAGATGACATTATCATGCATCTCCACCACATCTTCAAGCTCCTAGAAGGGAATACCAACCCTCTTCTTGGTTCTTTCTTCTAGTTCAAACACATGGTCCTTCATCCATGCTCTTCTCCATTTGATTCTTTCGATTAACATCAACAATCACCTCCTCATTCTCATTGAGGTCCAACTATTTACTAGTCCACCTAAGGGATTTTTCATTCAGCAAAGTAAGCCCCTGAGCACTTGAATTGAGAGACCGATTACTAACCTGAACAACAAAATGCAAATCATAACAAATTTCATTGACTTTATCCTCCAAGGACACCAACTTATCCTCATGATCCCTACCCATTTTCTTAGCATCTGCTACCACCTTGTCTAGAACAACATTCATAGTTTTACACTTTCTCTTCATTATCCACTCCTTCTTGTTACAATTAACCAGAGCCACACTAATATTGTGCAACTCATTTAGCTTGGAATTAAGATACTTGACCTTCGAGAATAACCATTTAAACAATGAAAGGAGGTTATTCATTCCATCCTTTGCCAATCTACAAATAGCATCAAGATTTATCTTTCTCCAATTTAGAGGTTCAACATAAGGAATTGCAACATTCATAGGTTGACACTTTGAATCCAAAAGTTCACCCTCGAAATCTCCACTAGTAGGAGTCTCCTCGAAGTCAACCATTTCAACATCCACATGCTTCTTCTTAGAGTTTATCGCTAAGTTAAAAAATTATATGATATCAAGTGTATGATCCTTTGGTTGTTGGCTCTACAGGTAAGAAGCCCCACCATTTCACCAAAGGGTCTCCCCTCAACACCAAGTTCAACTAGTCTCAATTGTTGATGTGGTAGGGAAATACCCTACGAGGTTTGAACCTTGGTTGTTGGCCCTACAAGAAAGAAGCCCCACCACTTCACCAAAGGGTTTCCCCTAGGTCTTGACACATGTGTTACTTAGCACTTTTTTGTGGATATTGTTTTACAAAGGGACTAGCATATTGAGTTTTAAGAATTGATATTAGATATATGTGTAGCAATACTCAAGACCACTAAGAGGGGGGGTGAATCAGTGGCACACAAAAAAGAAATCAATTAAACAACTTCTGCAAAGCACAAAATTCAATGAAAACACATGAGAATCACCATGACACAAGGTTTATAACTGGAAAACCCTAGAAAGGGAAAAACAACTATGTGCGTGTTGGTTGGGTTTGAATAACCAATCCAATCCTCACAAATTTTTCACCATTAGGTCTCACTAACAAAATTCTCACCGAATAAAAAATGTATAGGAGCACCACCTCCTTATAAAAATAGGAGCACCAAATCCAATGAGGAATGAAAGACAAATATACAGATTACTACTTTGTTTGCAATTTGCAACACCAAATTATTATAAAAAATAAGAGCATCAAATCCAATGATAATGAAGAACAAAAATAAAGAGTACTACCCTATTTACAATATACTCCATATCATCTAATTTCCTTGTTCCACATTCAAACATTCAATACTTCTCCCTCCTTACATACATGTATAAAAATGTCTTCACAAGAAACCCATTATCTCAAGAAACATTACTAAGATTTGAAACTTCTTTAAATGAACACATAGAAAGCACAAGAAGACTTTTACACAACCATTTATCCAAACTCCAATCACCTGTGATCTCATTCAGATCACACTAATATGTGAAAAGAAGACACACTTCATGAATCCAGTCAACAGTGGCATCATATAAACCTATTATATTTTGTTATTCAAGTCTCCTACACTATGTATTGTCTTGTCAAAAACATGATACCATCATCTTCAGAAACTTCTCAAAGAGCCCAAACGATGGTCTTAATACCCTCAATTAACTAGTCGAGTTCCTCATCTTATCGTTGCTTCAAAATAGTTACGAAATTGTGTAATTGAACCTAGGGCAATGACACTCATATTCTTGTCAAAGTGATAACCTTTGGAAGTAGTCATTCCTCAGTTTAAAAGAAGACCTTTGATCTTCAACACCGCCAATACATCAATTAAATAACAAACATTGATTTTACTATGGGTAGTTGAACATAAGACTTTAACCTGTCTAGCCAGTAACAAAAATAGTAGGGGTCGGTTGATCGATGAGTTTGAACCCTAAATTCATCACTAAAGCATGACTATCCATCGTATATAACCAATCAACAAGAAAATATAACATAAAGATAAACTTGCATTGACAGTTTTCATAAGACATAAACCCTAGGTCTTAGGGTATAGAATAGAGTTAGGGTTTTAGATATGCTTAGTGCTCTAGGTTATAAGGTATAGAGATCTCAACAACCAAAATCCTAAAATGGGATTACCACCACATTAATTCACCCTCTCTAAGCTCTGAAATAGATAATAAGAAAATGAAGCAATGCCAACTTTTTGTAAGGTGATAAACAAAAGACAACCCTATTCCTCATAAGGACTCTAGGAGAGGTCAAAAAACACTCTTTGACAGTGATGATTCTTCAGGTCTTTTAAATCTCTACCTATGTCTCTACCAATATCTCTGACCTTGTCAAACATGTTTTTATGCAAAAACCTTTCATTGAATACCTGAGTTATGAAAGACGACAATGAAGGATTCTTATGAAAAGAAGACTCCATGAAGGAATGAAGACACCATGAACAATAAATCTATCAACACACCATTTCACTATAGCTCTGAATGATCAGCAATCATAGTATAATGAAGAAATTATGTCCTCCATGAATGAATGAACAAGTATAATTTTGCATCAACACCAATCACCATGGAATGAATACAAGTACCATTGACATCAATGATAAAGCAACCAACAATATGAATATAATACCTTATGTTTGTCTAATCCTAATTAAATTTTGTATGATCTTATGTTGTGGCTCCATATTATAGGTTTTTAGTATTTGATTCTTTATTTGTTTGGATTTTGGATATAAAAATAAAATGTAAACAAAAAGAGTAAGGAATAGAAGGGCTAGAAATCTTAACCTAGATATTTATCAAAGTTGACATGAAAATAAAAAAACAAGACATGGAAAAATTATTCTATGTTTTATTAGGTTTTATCAAAATTACACAAAAGCAATGCAAGCTTTAGTGAAAATTTTAAATTACAAAATAATTACATAGAATACTCTATAAATTATGTAATTTTATGATATCTTTCACAACTAAAAGACTTTTGAAGTTGTAATAACTTGAACATATATCTACACATGTTGATTTATAGAAATTACAAGAAAAATTACCACTATTTGAAAGAAAACCATGAATTAAATTTAATAAAAATAATTGTTTATTATAGAATCCCTTAGTTATAAGAAAATATCCTCCTTTTAAAATAAAATTCTAGTGGCCCTTTTTATAGAGACAAGGTGCTAAAAATAATACCAAACTAGTTTCTCATACTTAAAATTTAAAATTGATGTACTAGATTCAAAAGAAAGCATTGGAGCATACTATTTAGAAGCATATTCTAATGCTCGTGTATATTCTTGGAAACTTGGATGTGGCTCCTTGTGCATAGATATCAATTTGGCTAGTTGCACCAATAGATTGATATACTACAAAATCATAATAAAAAATTTAAGTTTCATTTTAACAATCTTCATTATTAGTATCTATCATGATACCTTGCTCTTTCTCTACTTTTCTTCTCTTGAAATCTCCATATGTCATCGAGGCTTTATTTATGACTTCTTTTTCTCCCATGAATTTCTACCTAAAACAATGTGTTTTGAAGGTTAAAAACATTTTGGAATACCCTATATTTTGAATGGAAGCATTCTTATATTCTTCAATAAAACTATTCATTTCCATAATTTTATCCATGGCACATATATCAAAATCTTTTACCTTATAATTAACTTATTCAGGGTGAGCCTTTTGAAGATTTCATTAATTTTGTTGATATTTTGAACTTCATTAGGATTAACTATTAACTCTATCAATTTTTAAATAATTTTAATCTCCTCAAGCTTGAATATTTTATTTACCATCTCATCTCTACATCCCCAAATCAAATATTCTATCCATATTTTGATTTGTAGGATTATTTGATGATTTAATATATTTTATTTTAAAGGGACTTGATCATCAATTTTATCAATTGCAAGTAATCTATGAAGTTATATCTCATTCTCTTCTCTCTTTTCATTGAATTCTTCTATCAAATTAATTTTTTTCTTGCATAACCTAAGGCTGAGTCCTAGGATTCAAATGTAAAATTAAGCACATATTCCCCTTCGTGTACCAACTTATTAACCCATTCTTCTATAACTTTGGATATAATATTCATTTTATGCAAGGAGAAGCTTCTTCTTGCGATATTAGTATAGGAAGAGTATAGGTTCCATCCTCATCTCACAATGGGCTTGTAAGTGTCTTCATGTATCTATATAATTCTTCAACTTGCTTTTTCAATTCTTCCTTTCTCTTTTTGTCCTTATATAGTCTTGATGTAGCTGCAATTACCATGGATTGTAGTTTTAAGATATCTTGTTCTCTAGTTAATTAGCTTAAGTTGATGTGGATATTTGATAAACCTCTAATATCTCACTATTGTCTATGTTTTCTATAGGGCTAGCAATTTGGGTAATTTTGTATCCACATGCATCTTGAATAACGGCTAATATCACCTTTCCTTCCTTTTGGATTTGGAAGTATCAATTAGGCCTAGTATGCTTTGAAAATTAATAGGCACACTATTTAACTAAGATTTTTTTTGGATTTCCACTTCCAACCAAGTAGGAGTTGTCATTGTTTTAACAATATCTTGTTCCTTTTGTTGCTCTATAATTGTTGAACTTGTTGTTCTCTCCTACCTAACTTTTTTTCTTTGTCAAGACCAAGTGTACTTACCCTAGTTTCTTGAAGTACCCCATTAATTTCTTCTATGACTAACATTTTCTTTCTCTTGAATTTGAGAACTTTCTCTTGAAAGAGTCCTAGAACAGCAGTGATATTTAGTTCTCCAATATCTTGTGCTTCTACATTTATTTGTATCTATCCGCACATAAAATATAATTTCTTATTTGATTCTCAAAAATAGAATGAATTAGTAAAAAAAAGATTATCTGTTTGTGTCATTCTTCCATCATAAATCTTGGAAGAATATATGAGGACTCTTAATTTAAGTTGTGATGCATTTGTAGAAAAATCTACTTCAAAATGAGCAGTTTTTTCTTTTCTACTAACTTCACCTTTAGCAGCCTCAATTTTCTCACATTCCTCACTAATCCTAATAGTGTCCGACAAGTATGGTGAAGACAGGTAAAAAGGAAGAGACATTAATTATCTAACATTACTGAAAATACAATCAAACCAATCAACGGTTAAGATTTGTTTCGATCTTTAAAACCATCCAAAATGGATTTCACAATAAATTTCATACCCTAATTTTGATATCATCAATGTAATTATATTGCTGTTTACGTAAAGCCTATGAAGAGCAGACAATGGAAAAGTCAAAAGTGGTATATTTGAGAAAATAAACTATATTAGTAAAACCAGTCGACGTCAGGTGGTAGCAAATGTTGGCGAAAAGAAAATGTGCTAAAGTGGAAAAATAGAAATGTTGGGCAAAAAATATGATACCCACAAACACAACTTATTATGACTGTCGCTCTTTGCTAAGACAATAGAATTTCCACCATTCATAACACCCCAATGCCCAAGAACTGAGACCCACCAACACCTTCCCTATATTTGCACAATATTCAATCAAGACTTCTAATCATTTAAACATTATCTACCCTAACATTTATAAAAATAAAAGAAAAGGATCTATAAAAAGAAAAGAAAAGGGTCTTAGAATCCTCTTCAATTTGTTTTATCTTTCCATTCATTTCCATCTATAGTCTAGAATATACATGTTATCAGAAGAACCTAAAAGAAATAGATAAATAAGTCATTAATTATAATTTGAGGAAGTCTTTAGGACACATACTATTAGTTTTGATACAAAATAATTTTAAATTAATGCTTTAGACTTCAGTAAAACTTTCAAACACATTCTTTTATTAGTATGAACTAATTTTACAATCCTTAAAGTTAAAATATTGTTGTAGTCAATGTAGTGTCATAATTTATTACAATTTCAAGCTAGGTTTGGCAATTAGTTTGGGTGTGTGTTTAATTTTGTTTGGAATGTTATGATTTTATCACCTTTTTGACAAACCTAGTTAAGTCCTTGTATAGGAGCGAATTTGCACTCCTTGTGTAAATTCCCCTTTTGCATACCCTCACCTTAGAAAATCAAACTCGAAGGCAAAATTCCACATCACCCACCTACCTTCCATCAAGTTGGCATTTATCATGTGTGTCGATGGGGCAATATTTGTCAGCAATGTGAGCACAACGCACAGACATCTGCACGGCACACTGTTATCCCTAACAGATTCATGTCTCTAGTGTCCGCAGGGACGTTATGTTCTCCATTGGGCATGAAGTGCAATGCCTCTGTGTCGACCAAAAGACCCCAAAATGGCTCCTTCTCTCCCATTTTGATCTTGAAATGGCTATTTTGTTCATTCATTCGATTCTCTACAATTTCTTCAACATTTTCTTTAGCATTCTACTAGATCTCTTAAGTAATTTTCCACAACTCCATTGAGCATTGCAGTAGCTTGCTACTCCATCAATTACATCCTTGTACATGTTGTGCTACCATAGAAGTTGCGAGTTTGGAGTCTTGCGAGACCTCCCTTCATCACTGTTGCGGTTGTGTCGACTTTGCCAAGTTCATTGCCTTGCATTCTTCCTTCATTGGCCTTGAGAGCCTTTGGGTGGAGGTTGTATTGCATCACTTCTTTTTCTCATTGTGGTTTGATAAAGTAGCATTGTATCTTTTGTAGTGTTCAACACTTTCCTTTCTATTTCCTTTATCACATTTTCTACTTCATGGCTTTTCTACTTGTCCATGGAGGTAGAAACACCAAAGCGGGGGTTTGACTGAGGCAAACCCCTATACAACCCAAAAAATTTCCCTCTCTTGGCTATGTGTAGGTGAACTTGTGTGTGGAGCTCACTGGCGAAATAGAGCTTTAGTGAGTTGATATTCATCACCTTTGTCTTCATCTACCTTCTTTATCATTTAAGTAGTTATTTCTCTTATTTCATTAAACTTAATCGGCTAGACAATTAGTAGGTTTTCCTGCCTTCTGTTTTGTATTTCACATTTTCTAGATGTACGAATGCCAACATGCCAAAGAGACACCAATGTGCCTGCGTTGTCATCCTAAACCCACACTGCCATCCTCGAATAGAGAGTTGTCTAAGGTACAGTTTGGACTCTAGAAACTAGCTCATCTAGCCTCATTTAGACTTTCAGATCTATAGAGTGACAAAAGCACAAGTGAGAGTTCTCTTTATTCTTGATTTTTGTCCTAAACACCTATTAGCTTGAGGTAAGATAGGGCAGCTTTTTGCTTTCGGCTCTCTGTGACTTGGAGCCTTGGTGTGGTTGATCCCCCTACCTTACATTTTTGGTGAACCTGACATGAACCATTTTGGCTCTATTTAGTGGTGCTTAAGGGTCCTTTCCTCATATCCCAAGAGCATTGTAGGTGTGAGTGTTGTGAGGCGTTTCACCTTACAACCCAACTTGCGACCCCTAGAGGTATAGTGAATGAAGGTTTCATAAGTATCATAGAACAAAACCTTAACTGGGTCACTGTCCAATCATGAAACCTTTGGGGGCTCTATGAAAGTGTTGTTTAGTGTACACAATTGCCTCATTTCTACATCTACCTATCCCTTCTTCACAACCTACGAGTAGTTCTAGTATAAATTTCACCTCGTAGGACCTACCGATGGGTTATAATATTGAGCCATCTCCTCTATACATCCCCGTGCGAATCAATGAAAACACCATAATGCGTGTTATTGTTGACCTGACGTGTCGGGTGAATGTGATTACTGAGGAGATTATGCTGATCAATTTCTTGCATAAAGATGGGTATGATGCACTTGAAAGTACCATTTGTACACATAATGGACTTTCTATACCTCCCCTTGGTAGCATCACCTTATCGGTCCTTGTCGGACCTAAGTCAATAAACTTGCTCTTTGACATAATTTCGGCATCCGAACTCTTTAGAGTGAAGCTAGGTATCCCCTAGATGGTCGCTATGAATGCAATTCCCTTAGTCGTGCATAAGTTTCTGAAGTTTATCCATGAGGGTTCAATGCACGCAATCCAGAACAATGGCTATAAATCACCGGTTGCGCATGGTAGCTATTCTTTGGATCACTTTTGACCTACACCCATTGGTCCTCTTGTACCAGACCTATGAGAAGTACAAGGAGTGCTTAATGCCTAAGGTGAGATACCCTCCATCTCCCTATGTTGTCTTGCATAGGGCTTGCTTGAAATCTAGCAATAATTTCCCTTGGCTCGAAGAAGGGGGAAAGAGAAGCATGCTCGAGGTTCTAATTCCTCCTCTTCTGTTATCACCTCCTCTCTCCCTACTACGGTGTCATTGGATTCCACTCCTAAGCAATTGATAGAGAATTCTATGGTGCTTGCTTGGCAAAAGCTGAAGCATTCGATGTTTGAACTTTCCATCTCACCTACGATTCATAGGCCCATTCGGTATGGTAAGGGGAAGGCTCCCCATGGAGATTCCTCTATGTCTCGACCTTCATGGCCTCCTATCGCTCATGCTCCCAAGGAAGTGAATTGGAAGAGGCATGTCACTGAGGCACTAGAGCCAACTTCAACTGTTATTGTTCCAACCTCCTCTCAGTCTCTCCCTCCTGCTCCCATCTAGGATTCACTCCCTCTACTAGAAATGGCTATGATGGAAAATCAGATGGTTGAGTAGGAGCTCTTTGTCCCATCTCAGCTCTCGGAGTCACAAAAACCACCTTGTGCATGAGCACAAGCGCCAGCCAAAGGCTCTGGAAGCTGAGCAGACCGCTTTGCAGAGGAAGGAAGGGGAGTCAACTACCCTTGTTTCAAGGCCTGCTATTGTGTCCTCCTCTCCTGTCCCCTTTGCTTCAATTCAATCAACCTCAGTGTTTCTTTCGACTCTCGCTATGAGTGTAAACACCCCTGACCCTAAAAAGGTGCAGGTGTTTATTGCTCCTTCGATTGAGCCCTCTCTCTTGATGTCCCTCCTAGACATCCCACCATTCCCTAAACCCGTGGACATGCCAAACACCTCGATGGAGTCCGCCATGGTTTTCTCCTCCTGCTCTGCACCTTTTGCCTTTTCCATGGGGAACTCACATCCTTTGATGAAGAGGAAGATGGAGGTTGGCCCTTTTAGCAATGGGGGGTGTAAGAGGAGTCCAACTTCTTCAAAGGGTGGTCTTACGCTAGCATGTGCCATCCTAGTGACGAAAGAAGTTCCAACATCCCCAAATTTTTTCACTACTTCCAAGTCACTTGGTGAGCCTAGTAGTGAATCTCGGGCACCACCTTCCTCATCCGTTGAGGTAAAACATGGCTCTCCTATGAAGTGCATGTTCAAATCTTTGGATGAGGTCTCGACCCTGTCAGAAATCTTCACAAGGTCACTGACCTTTTCTCCACAAGAACCGAGTGGAGAAGACCTCGCGAGGCCTTCTTCCTTGACTCTTATTGTGAGAGGGTTAGAGGGTTCTCCCCTTAACATTCTGCCTTTGCAGACTCATCCACCTTCCCTATATATTGATCTAGATTGGGAGGCTGATGACCTCTTGATTAATGAGTGTTATGGGGGCACCTCTTCTTTATCTATAGTATAGATTGTGTGAGTGTGTTTGTGTTTCCTCCTGCTTGCGTTATGTGTTCCGAGATGATCCTTGTCACCCTTGTAGGTGCTTGGATATAGGAGTGATTATGTGTCGTAAAATTTCCTCTATTTGTTGCATCATTATTCCTTTGTTATGTGTAATGATTTTTGACAATTGGGGACGATGTAAAGCATTGGAAGCATTTAGGCTTCCCTTCCATGTTGACCTAATTTTTTATTTTATTTTTTTCTTCTCGTGCATTCTTCATATTTTATGATATAATAGGGGGTTGATGACAATTCATCTATATACTATTATTATACTTATATATTTATGAGCAACTCTGACATTGAAATATCAGATCGCCCCTATGTCCCTTGTTTGTGATGTTATTGTTTCTTTGTGTGGTGGTTATATTTCTCTCTTCTTTTCTTGATTCTTGATGTTGTGGTTCTTATGTGTTTTCCCTTGTGTGCGTGACAACATCACCACGGTGACATCTCGCTATGTCTCGAAGGCCACAACATCACTTTTTCATTCTTGATTTTCTCTTCTTGAGATGTCACGTGCCTCTACATTCAACATGCACCATCCTAAGGGGGGATACCATGTCAACTTTGATTTTCAGAAAATGCATTCATTGACTAGCGAAATTTTCTCAAAAATATTTGCAAAATTTTTCAAAAATATCATTCTCAACAAGGACCCTCTAGCGGAACGTGTTTCCTTCATCATGGGTTTGCAAAGAAAGAACTTGAAAAAATTTCCTTTGAGGGGGGAGTCGCTTTTCCTGTGGGCGAAGCTTTGAACTTCCCCTCGTGAGGGGGCATTTTCTTCCTTTTGAATTTCTTGATTAAGTGAACATATTTTGAAAGGATTCCTTGATGTTGAATTGATTTGTAAAAATTGCTCCCACTTTCAAACAACATGTCCCTTGAGTGGACCCCTCTTCTTTTGAAGGTTTCCCGAGGGACCCCTTTAAAAGCTCTTCAATTTTTTGATTGTCTATGTGACTGTCTGCTTATTTGCCTGTGTGGCTACCTTTTGATTTCTAACATGTCTTATCTACAAATTAACATGTTTCTTTGCAGATGTGCCTGTGAAGCCGCTTTCTAGTCTGACTTTGCAGAGTCCCCTTACACTAGGCTTCCTTTAGGAGAGAGTACCTGGGGGGTGCCTTCTTTGCAAGTTTGAGGGTTTGTGAAGCACTTGCATCCTGTAGGATTTGTCCATCGTTGGTCTATGGGCCTTCGGTGTACTTTGTTCAACTTCCTAGTTTTGTGGAGCTACGAAGTCCTTTTTTTCAAACCTCCTTAGGAGAGAATACCTATGGAGTCCTTTGCCTACCCTAAACTTTCAATTTTTCCATATCATGATCTGATTCCTCGACGGTTTAGGTATACATTTCTAACTCTTTGATCTACTTTACCAAACACTTATCAATACTCATGCTCACTAAAGTTGAGGAAAAATGTATAGGAGTGAATTTACACCCCTTTTGCAAACCCTCACCTTAGAAAATCAAACCCAAAGGAAAAATTCCACATCACCCACCTACCTTCCATCCAGTTGGCATTTTTCCTATGTGTCAGTGGGGGAATATTTTTCGAGGATGCAAGCTCGATGCATAGATGTCTGAATGGCACACTATCATCCCTAACATATTCCTTCCTATGGTGTCTACAGGGACATTACGTTCTCCATTGGGCACAAAGCGTAATGTCTTTGTGTTGACCAACGGAGCCGAAAACGGCTCCTTCTCTCCCATTTTGATCTTGAAATGGCTATCTTGTTCATTCATTTGATCCTCTACAATTTCTTCAGAATTTTTGTTATCCTTCTACTAGATCTCTTAAGAAATTTTCCACAAATCCATTGAGCATTGCAGAATTTTGTTACTCCATTGATTCCATCCTTGTACTTGTTTTACTACCATAGAAGCTACGAGTTTGGAGTCTTGGAAGACCTCCCTTCATCATTACTATGACCATGTCGAGTTTTCCAAGCTCATTTCCTTACATTCTCCCTTCATTGGCCTTTGGGTGGGGGTGGTATTGCATCACTTCTCTTTCTCATTGTGGTTTGATAGAGTAGCATTGTATCTTTTGTAGTGTTCAACACTTTCCTTTCTATTTCCTTTATTTCATTTTCTACTTCATGGATTTTTTGGCTATCCGTGGAGGTGGAAACACCAAAGCGGGGGTTTGATTGAGACAAACCCCTATACAACCCAACATTTTCCCCTCTCTTGGCTATGTGTAGGTAAACGTGTGTGTGGAGCTCACTAGCAAACTAGAGCTTTAGTGAGTTGATATTCATCACTCTTGTCTTCATCTACCTTCCTTATCATTTACATAGCTATTTCTCTTATTTCACCATTCTATATATTTCGTTAAAATTAACTAGCTAGACAATTAGTAGGTTTTCTTTCCTTCCACACTATATTTCACATTTTTTAGTTGTACGGATGCCAGCATACTAAAGAGATGCTAGCATTCCATGCTTTCATCCCAGACCCGCGCTGTCATCCTTAGAGAAAGAGTTGTCTGAGGTACAGTTTAGACTCTAGAAATAGACTCATCTAGCCTCATTTAGACTTTTGGATCTATAGAGTGATAGAAGCACTTGAGAGTTCTCTTCATTCTCAATTCTTGTCCTAAACACCTGTTAGCTTGAGGTAAGATATGGAAACCCTCCACTCTCGGCTCTCTATGACCTAGAGCCTTGGTGTGGTTGGTCCCCCTACCTTACTCTCCTTTATTACCAAACCCTTTGAGAGAAAATTATTTCTAGATACTAGCACAACATGCTATTGTCCTAGTCAGAAATGTTAGAAGGATTTAAATTCAAATTGTAGCCTTGTTGCATTAAGGGACACAACCTTTCTTTTCAGCCTCACACAAATGATTAGTCGAGGGTGTGCTTGGTTTCCTATCTATACAACCTTCTCCCTGCCCCTCTCTCTCTAGAAACTCCAAGTCTTCTAAGACCTTTCTATATTGTTAAGTGTTATGCTACTACAAATTCTAATTGATTAAATTGTAGATGTTTATTATTTTATCATACTGATGTTCTGTTTAAGTGTTGTTGGATGTTCTTTGTTCAAGATTATTGTTATTGTCATTATCATATGTAATAGTTTTTGTTGTTTTTGGATTCGATTGTGTTGGATTTTTTTCATCAACGTTTCGGATTACACTCCATGATTCATCATCAGGATAGAGATTTGGAGAGGATGAGAAAGTATTAGTTGCAGACTAGTGCTTTCCCTCATGGGTAATGCCCTCCTTCATCCCCCCCTCTATTTATCTTCCTCTCCATCTAGTCTGCAACTAATACTTTCTCATCCTCTTCAACTCTCTATCCTGATGATGGATCACAAAGTGTGATTTGAAATGTTGATGAAAAAACTCCAACACAATCGAATCCAGAAACAACAAAATCTATTTCATATGGATTATGGAAATCTAATTGCATTAATTATCATATGTACTAACACTTGTTAGGGTGGTGTATGATGTCACTTGAATTTTGGTACATAAATCTTTTCTTGGTAGTTCATCAATGGATGTGATAGCTTGTACTTCACTTGGTAGTATCTGATATGGGAATTTGGTTTTTGGTATTTCATTCCTGATTTGTAGTATCTCAAGGTCTTTTCACTCGTGCTAAATTGAAATTCCATCCTTGTGTTGGTTGGGTGTTTATGTGATATCAGATTTGGGTGTCATTGCTTCACATGCTTTGGAATAGTTGCTCAAATTTTTTATTTCAGGCGCATGTGTAGTTTCATGGACTTGATTTGGGAAATTGATTGTAGTGTACAGTGTGATATCCTCCATTTATTTTTGAGAATTTATTTTTTATTACCTTTTCCATGTTTATTTCCTTATAATTATGTTAGCAAACGGTTTTAATGCTCCATATGTTTTCTTTAGTCGACTCACTTTGAAGGTGGTCAAACTTGAAAGAATCAAGTGGTTTGTTTTCTCTATGATGGATGTAGATTTTAGAGTTTCTATACCTCCCAAGTATTGGGAGATAAGAGATCCTCTTGCTTTCTCAGGAGAATTTTTTGCATCACATTCATGTTTCTCTATGCTCAAGTGGAGGATGCTCTTGGACAAGTAATTTACAACAATTGGTTCATGAAGTTCTCAATGACACTACCTCATGACATCGCTTCCATTTTTGCTTCAAATGTAATTAATGGATGTTACTTGGTGTCCAGAGATGGTGAAATATCTTGTAGGTTCCTACCTACATCCTTCTTTGATCTTTTTCTCCTCTCTATTGGAGGCATTAGAAAATTAGTACCTCTGCAATGGTTCTTCTGTCGTTGGTGGTTTCTTGGATCATAATTCTATTTTCTCCAATTAGGCTATATCTTCTCTATGGAATTTAATGGTGTTAGATCTAGTGGTGTATAATCCCCAAGCTTTCTTTGCATAACTTTTATGTCTTCATCCTCATATTGGTGATTCCATTTTCTACAAAGCTCGGTCTAATTTTAATGCAATTAATTTTTTGGTTAGTCATGCCATGGATGATCCTCATTCTACTATTTTCTTCCCTCCACTCTTGGAGGTGACTTATTCTTGAAGTTGTTATGAATTGTGAATTATCTATAGGTTTTGATTGTCTCTAGGGGAGATTTTTCTCTTCGCTCTCTAAAGCATTGTATCTAATCTTTGGAGCTATGATATGTATAATATTTTTTCATATATGAATAAATGATATAGTGGCTTTGCCACTTTTACCTTAAAAACACACTTGTAGGATCTCAAGTAAGTTTCTTCCTTGTGCATGATTTTTGTGGTTACATCAATCCAAAAAGGGTTTCAAATCTAAATGGTAAAATCTATCATTGTGTTATTTATCATTATCATTGTTATTTTTTCCTCTATTCATCACAAGTAAACACTCTCTATCATCATCATCATTGCTATTATGGAGGTGGGAACACCAACACAAGGTTTGACTAAGGCAAACCCCTATACAACACAACTCTTTTCCTCTTTTCATTTTATAGATGTCAAGGTTGGTATGGATAGAAGGCAAAATCAACATTTCAACTCATTTTGAAGACTCAAAAAACTTGTCTCTTTTCCTTGCTAGTTCATCATTGATAAATTAGGGTATCTTAGTTATTCACGCATATTCATACACTAATTCCTAATTTTATATGCCGCAAGTGTGTAGACTATATTGGATCCATATAAATTGACAACCTTAATTTTCTACATCTTATGAACTATAGTGTGATGCATTGGTATTTTTGTGATGTATTGGCATATTCAACAATTTCCCCTAATCTTCTATGCTAGGTTATGTTCTCTATCATCTTTCAAGATCTATTTTTTCTAAATATTCATTTAGTTAGTTTACTCAATTTTATCATTGTTAACCTAATTCATTGCATCATCCATCAATCCTTGCATTTATAACAAAATAACTCAAATGCACCAACCAGATTGGTTCTTTCTTGGGGACAACAACCAAGCACAACCTCTTGGTTGGGTTTTATGTTCTAATTTCTGGGTGGAAAGATTAATTTAGATTAATTCATTTAATCTAGATCATCCTCTTCTCGAACCAAACATTTTGGTGAACCTGACATGGTTTATATTTGTAAACTTTTTTATTTGCTTGCATACCTTTTGTGATCTAATTAGTTGGTTAATTTATTAGATTACTATATTCAACATCTTATTTTAGTATTTTCAAGAATTGTGTCTTTAGTTTAGAAAACAAAGAACTTATATTTTTTTTCTTTTCTTTCATTAGAACGTATAAAATCAAAAAATCTTTTATTATTATAACATATCATTAGAATATATGTCTTCTCATCACTTTATTATATCTATCACTTCCTAGGAATATTTGCGTGTCCTTAAACTTGAACTTATACTTGATTTATGAGTTTCCCACCTATTATTATCAATCTAAAGTTCCTTTGAGAAGAGGTTATCTAATTATGGTATTCCATGCTTTAAATGACTCTAGTGTTGAGACTAATTTTGTTAGCTTATTTTCCCTAAGATATTATGGAATGTAATCATCTTTGCATCCAATTCCCAGCTTTCCAATGATGTTGGAGTCACAACCTCCTTATGATTCTCTTGGGATTGATAACTTAATGGCCAATGTTCCTGACACTCAAATTTAGAAGCTAGCTAAGGAATTGGCTAGTCTCTAGCAATTATTGAGTACATAAAAATTGGATTGGGAAGTTGTCCCTCTCATAGGAAATCTTAGGAGATTGTCACTTAATGAACTGCAAGACATGGAATTTCTACATAGTCTATCTCACATAGTTGATACAAATATTACGATGTTAGCTAGTTATATGGAATTTATCAATAATACATCCCTTAGAAACCAAATAGGGACACAATTGTTGATACCCGTGTCAACATCTCCTATTCCAACATTCACTTCTTCCATTATAACCAGTGTTGCATATTTTGGTAAGATTTCTCACATTAATTTTGGGGCTACATGTGAGAATCTTACAAACAAATATATATTTTTCCTACCTTCCTTCGTCCTTTCTTTTAACTCTCAAAATACTCGTCCAATGGTTTCTCAATATATTGTTAGCCATCCTCATTCAAAATTCACTTACCAAAATTCCAATCACCCTATTGCTAGCTCTATTCCTTCGTATTCTACCATCTTACATTTTGATCCTGTCATTAACCAACTCTTGCAAAATATGATCTCTTTATAGAAAAAAATATCAAATGTGAATTAAAGCCAATCCCAACCTAATCCTCTATCATACTAGACTCATTTCCCATTATCATTCACTATCTTAAAAACTCCAATACCACAAAGCATTAAAACACCCTATTTTGAAAAGTACAATGGAAAAGAAGACCCTAATAAAAATGTGTTAGCCTTTACCACACTATGTATTGATTTTCTCTTTGAGGATGGTTTATTAGATAAGATATTTCCTCAATCATTAAAAGACATACTTGGCTTGGTTTTTTTCATTTCCTAATAATTCAATTCATTCTTTTCAACAACTTGTCAATCAATTCTTCCAATATTTCCAATCTAATATTAAACCTGAAGTCACATTGACTGACTTGGTCCATTGTAAGAATGGGGTGAAGGAGAAATTGACTAACTTTATAGGGCATTGTAGCATCATAAATTGTCACCTTTGATAATTTAACGATAGGTTTAGCTCCCCCTCATGTGCTTGGACCTAATTATACATTTAACTTTCCCATTTTGTGATTATATTTATAAAATTAGAAGTGGAGTTAAAAAAAACTGACCTAATATTTAATACCAATGTTTAGGGACCCTAAAAGGATAGATCTAGATTAGGGTTCCCAATCCTAATGTCCAACCTATTTTGGCTAAATTTAGAATATGATGGCATTGCCATTTTATTATTAAAAATTCCAAAATTATTTATTGGCTACCATTGTTTGATTTTGGGGAATTAAAAAATTATATATGAATACAAGTCATTTTCATCATTTTTATCCTAGAAAAATTTGAGAAGCAATCTTAGCACTTTGAATTGAGTAGTCAAGAGAAAAATTAGAAAAATTATAGTAGCATCATTTTAGAAATGTATCATATTTTCATGTGATTTTTATTCATGTTTCATGTTTATTTGTTTTGTGATTACTAACACTTGCAAGGCTTCAAATCAAGTATCAATTTCTCCTTGAAGGTAATTGTTGTGCCTGTTGCACACACACCCCATTCGGAATAGGGACCCTCTCCTCCCTCTTTTTGATTGTCGGGTCCTTTTGGCTTCGCCCTATTTTGCGTGTCCATTTTTGTGCCCTAATAGGTCAACTCACCCTTCAAAGTCACATACTAAGTTTGAAAAAACTTGACCCCTTTAAAAAAAATGCTAAATGTAAGGTCAATTCAGGTTTTCCTTGTCAGAATTCCCTTCGGACGTTCGTGGCCCCTTCCAGGTCTCGATTCTCGGGTTTCCTTCTTCGGATTTCCGTTTTGGGTTTGTTGCTACTAGCATCCGGTGCCTAGCATCTTTCCAGACCTTGGACCCTAGATCTCGGATTTTCGCATTTAGAATTCTGCTTGAATTTTATTGTTCCTCATGGCCACAATTGGACGTCTTTTCGGCTATCGAACTCCGGATTGCTCGCTGCCACTTATGAGATTTGAACTCACCAACTCTCTAGCCGCTGTATGAAGGAATTAATTGCAGTGTTAATGACAGTTTTGGCTATAAAATTGGATTTTCCAGCTATCATTTTCACTCGACTGAAGTAATCAAAATTTGGAGAGCTCTAAAGCATCTAACATTTTCAACCCCTGAATCCAAGCTCTTTTTTTGACTTTCTCCACGCGGCCAGCAATAGTCTCTTCGGGATTTTGATTTATGTCCGCCGTCCGTGCGCCTCATCTTCGTTTTCATCAAATTCTGAGGTTAAAATGAAGTAAAGATGTAAAACAGGGCTAAAATCTAGTAGATAAGTACCCTCCCCTAAAAACCCATCTTTTAAAAATCTTGAGAAATCACTTCAAATCCTCAAAAATCATCATCAGAGCTTAGCCTTGCCGCTATTGTTCTTCGGAATAGTCACTGGCGTCTCCCAAGCCTGGGCCTTCCCGTGGTCGTCGGCATCAAATCTTAAACTCAAACTTAAAAATTCATGTGGCCAAGCTCGTCCCAGATCCCGGTCTTCGGATTTCCCCTCGCGGGTTTCCATTGCGCCCCTGCCATTCTAAACAGCCTCCCTTGAGCATCTTTTCGACTCTCGGATGCCGGCCCTGCGAGGTCCGTGTCAAAACTTAGAAAAGATCAAAAATCGGTAAGGAGACGAACTAACCTCAGGATCTGATCCTCAGATTTTTGTTCATGGAATTCCATGTTGATTTCATCGTTCTAACGGCCTGTCTTGAGCGTATTTCGGACCTCGAACCCCGACCACATGAAGCTCGATTCCAAATTCTATGGGAGAGACCAAAATCCAAACTCACTCTGGACCCTGACCTCCAGAATTCCATCTCTATAATTTTGTGTCACTTTTGTCATTTTGCATGGCCGTCCTAGGACGTCTTTCCGAGTCCTGGACCCCGGTCCCCATTTCGCCTTGTGAAAAATCCTAACAAAAAACTTGAGCCCAAAGTATATTCGGACCCCGACCCCCAGAATTTCGCTTCCAGGATTCTATTCCATTGGCACCATTTTACATGGAAAATTCGAAATGACTTTCCGACCTCCAAGCCTCGACCATCTGTTTGCCGCTATGCTCCCAAAACTCCTAAAAAACTTCTCTAGGGATTGTCTTCCAAAATTCCCCTCTCGGATTGCCTCTTGCATTTCGCCATCTCGAACGGCTAACCCGTGACTACTTCCCGATGACGACGGTCCGAGCTCCGAATTCTGCCGTACATAATTTCGTCTCCCCTACACCATTTCCAGCACTCGTCCTCTAGCTGATTCCCAAACTCCCAAATGAGGGATCAAATGACCTCCAAATCCAAAATGGATTTCGACCCACTTGCTAAAACTAGGTCTTCCTTCATGCCAACCCTCATTTGACCAAATCTAACATTAGGAAACACCTTTGGGAGTTCCATGCCTAATTTGCCCTTCCAAACGACATTCTGCCAAGGGAACTCCGGCCCTAGGAGCCCAGGTTGCCTTCTTTGCTTTCTAATGATGTTTTATCAAGTATTATGTGATTATTGAATATGAATAACGATTGCAGGGCTAACTTTGATGTGCAAGGACTTGTCTGGGGCCGTTTCTTCATGTTTAATGTTACTGATTCACATCTTTTGTGCAAGATTTATGGAATCTAGTGCAGAAACTTCTAGTGCCTCCAAGGAGAAGGGGAAAGGAATAGCCAAGACACCTCGAGGCAAGGAGGATAAGGATCTAATGAAGTACAAGTTTCAAGGGGTCCCCTTACAATTCAGAGTCACCACTCTTTGGAGAGATGTCACGGATACCAACATCGGTCAGGTCAATGTTGATGAATTTATACAGAGAGTCAGGGTGAACCCCAAGACAAAGAATGCAAAGTTGATAAGGAGTGGCGGAATTTCCAAAGCTACAGGCTTCCCGCTGGCCTTGGTGGCCCTGGAATTGGTAATGGTGTGCTTTGAGGCATACCAACCTAAGACCCGAACTATAGTGGACCAGGATGGGAATATCCTTGTGGATATGTCCCCATCGGGCATAACAACTACTTTCCACATTCTTGTCGTTAAGAGCATGGAGACCCCCACCATGGATTCACATTCTTATCGGATATGCCCAAGGATTCACAGAAAGACCAAACAAGCTGCCCCGATACCCCAATGACCGGATCATACTATTAGAGCTAACTTGGCAGCTACGACACAACCACAATATCTTGAGCAGCAAGCATGTGGTAGGCACACCTTACCCCATTGGGCTCGGCCAAGAGATGTACAAGATTCATACCTCCCAGTGTGTGGGGTACTCAGAAAGGGAGTTGGCCGAATACCACTTCTGGCAATATACAGCTCAGCCTCGAATGGACCCATATGGACATATCAGAAAGGCACTAGGACGGGAGTATGCCCACCTCCACAACTTAGAATATTTATGGGCTAATTGTAAAGATGATCTTGAAGTGTGGCTATGGCACTACATGTGCATGACTGCTCTTTACGTGCGAAGAATAAATTTGTGCCCGGTTCCTGATCAGCTTGAAGAGGATGAGAACATGTTGATCGATCTAGGGTATTGTGTCATCACCAATTTTCCACTGCCCATGATTGATTGGAATGAGTGACAGCTTGATCACCTCGACGTACTCACTAAACCCATCAAGATCTGAACAAAGACATGGATCGACCAATAGGTAGCTCGATTGAAACAACAAGGAGTCACCTTAACATTTAAGGGACTAGAAAGTGAACCAAGTGGCTTCGATGGTGGGGTAGTTGCCACTACAACTAGGGAAACATCCAAAACCCCACCATCAATCAAACCAAGAAGAGAAAAGAAGCCAGTGAGTAGTTGCCCAAACCAAAGGTTTATGCCCACAAGGCATCGGAGGGCGAGCTGCCAAAGAAACAAAGAAAAACAACTAGGGCCATGGAGACAACTATAATACCCATAGGTCCACTCTTGGGCAAGGGGGAGAAGGATCTAACCCACCAAGGTCTTTGTCTATCGCAATTGCCACTGCTACTACTGATGTTGCCACCCTGCATGCTTTGCTTGTCGTTTCTGCTTCCTCCCCACCTGCAGTGGACATCCCTATCCACCTTGCTTCCACCTCTCCAATCATGCAAATTATTCTCATGGATTCATCCTCCATGACAACCTCTCCAGTCTCCTCTTCCTCTATGTCTCCTTCCCTTCCCTCCATTCTCGCTGCTACGATGCCTGCCCTCAGTCTCCTAGAATCCTTTGTGAAGTACATGCAAAACGTGCCATCCAAGCTTTCAGGGATGCTTACTAATCTAGTGGTGCAAGCTGTAATAGCTCAGGCTATGGCCCACTCTCTAGCTCTCTCTACACCTTCCGAACCACCCAAAATGGAGGCAACAATTCATATATCTGATGAACTTGAGCGATGGAAGCTAGAGGCTGCGAAGAGGCTAGAGGATGAAGAATTTGAGTACCACGAGCATCCACTGTTTGAACATCAGGAGATGGATGAGGTAGCCTATGAGTCCTCTAGTGAGAGAAGCAAGGAGCTAGACACTGAACTGATAAGAGAAATGAATGACCCCAAACTCGATGCAGAGTGGGGTAAGCAGCTTAAGGAGATTGAGGATAAGGAGGTTGAGGATCGGCTTGCACGTGAAGAGGAAATTGGTGCTCCAGAGACTGAAGGCAGTAGGTCTCCAACTAAGGGGCATGGCCAAACCCTAGAACATGATGAGGAGGCATCCCTCCATGAAGATGAGCATGAAGAGAATCCCGAGGAACATGAACAAGGCCAAGATGAAGAAGAAAAGGGTGTTGAAATGGAGGATACCTCCAATGAGAAACTACACACCAAGTCTCCAACTAAGTGTGTAACACTCGAACATAACTTCATTGAGGAGAAAGAGGATGCAGGAAGTAAGAAGAATTCTCTTGTTGTCAAAGCCATTGAACTTGAGAGGGAGTATAGCAAGAATCAAGGTGAATTACCTAGGGAAGAGTCCCAAATGGCCGACTGGCTAGAAAAGCAGTTGAAGCAAAAGACTCCCACCCTAAAAGATCCTAAGGCAAGGCTGGAAGCCATTCTGGCCAGAGCACAAATAAGCATCAAGAAAGAGAAAAATCCAAAGATTAGATCGAAGATAACCATGGATTCCTCTGGATCTAGGGCTGTACAAATAGCAACGCTGGTGGTTGGAGAAAAAAGGAATAACTTACAAGGTCTCCACCATTGACTTGGGAGTGGCCACAGGGGAGCAAAAGGTCGATCACCTCCAAGAATCGGTCACTACGGTGGTGCATCTTATCCAACAGGATAAGGTTTCTAAAGAAGAACTCAAAGCACAAGTGGCCGATCTGATGGCCAATATTCAGTAGTGGTCATCCCCAAATGAGAAGCCCATGACATCATTCGCCCCGCCTCAGTTGCTATCGTAAGAACAGATCAATAAATTGGAGAAGAGAAGGAACTTGGATAAGACTACACAAAACTGGTTCCAGTAGGTCTTAGACATGGGAAACATAGGTATCAACTTGGTTGTCCGGACAGCAAATAAGTTCCTGGAAGTACAAAGAACCCTTAAGGCTATGAGGCAGGTCTGCGAGGAGTTCCCAAGAAAGTATAGAGCAGCCTACCTGAAAATTTAGGCTAAACTCGCATTACCAAGTGAGGTTTGGGAGAAGAACCTTTCCCTCAAGGACGATGACCACTGGTTAGTGAATGTATGGAATTGGGACTTTGACCACCAAAAAAGAAAGATGGAGCAGATTCTGGAATGGGTAGTTCCAGATATCGAATGGGCTAGGGAGACCAGGGAAGAGTGCGCTCGGTACCTCAATTTAATGACGGGGTACAAGCTGCCCGTTGTCGAAATTAATCTTGAGAGCATAAAGCCCCACTTCTTAAGGAACATGGAAGAGGGGATGTCAGCTGAGGTTACCACAAACTTCATGAGTTTTGCGGCCCGAGCCTTTGCGCAATCAGAAATTTTTCAGAGATAATGCTGCTAAATACGATGATGATTGGAAGAAGCTCATCAAAAATTCCTAGGAATGGAGCTATCAAATTTTATGGTCTGATATCATGGAGTTGGACAAATTCCAGCCACTAATCTTGAGCTTTATGGAGTATGCAGCATTAAAGAAGCACGAGGGCAACCCAGTCATCAATGAAGAATTCCTCAAAGAATAGCTACAACAAAGGGCAAATAGCTATAGGATGAAATTGCTACATGTAGACACATAAAAATGACCAAGACCTGCAAGCACTATTTTACCACCTTTCATCATAACATGATTATAATATTTTAATTATGTTTCTAACCCACATTCAACTATTAATTAAATAATTTATAATTATTTAATTAATTCATAATCTCTCATTCTTCATGATTATCAAATAAATAAATCTTATTTATTTATCTAATATGTCACTAATTATCAAAGTCTTCTTGCAATTAAATAAAATCTTATTTATTTAATTAATCCCTATCATTAATGTCCTCCTAATTATTAATAAATATATTTAAAATATATTTATTTAATGTGTCACTAATTCCATTTCAATAAAAATAGGATACTAAAATCTGCCAACATTTTCTCAAAATCTATCTAACAAACTACATAATATTCAAGAAATAACCACTCGGGTTAAGACTGCAGTTAAGTCCTCTTAATTAAATAGAGTTGCTAATTTATTTAATTAATTAACTACTTCTTCTAAATTAAATAATTATGTGTAATTATTTAATTATTGTATGTGACACTTCTATATTTTTAAATAAAACAAATCATTTAAAAATATCTCACATACTTAACCGATTCTTCATTTAGTAAATTAATTTCACAAATCAATTACTTCTTATCTCACAAAATCCCTATTTTGAATTAATTTAATTCAAAATGGAATTATTCTTCTACAAATCAAGTAATTTCTAAAATTACTGATTTTCTAAAATCCCATCCTCTTGTCTTCTGAATTTTACTAATTTCATCTCAACTGTCACATTTAGTCTTGATTTAATTCATTTAATTAAATCTTATTCACACATATGGGTATTTTTCCCTAACTCTAATTGAGAGTTGCCTTATTGAATCTTGACCTTTGATTCTAGGGCATTCCTCAAATCTCTCATCTTGTCTGTCCATTCAAGATTGCATTTTCTATAAAATGACAATCTTGATCTCATTTTCGGATGGATCATTTTGCTTAATCTATTTTTATCATAGGCATTCTCATATCTTAGGCATTTATTATTACTATTTGCATGCTAGGATTGAATTGCTAGTTGCACATTAGTTTATTTTTCAAATCCTTCAAAAGCTTTGTTAAGGCTAGACACATATAATTATCTCACAAATCTGAGGGCATTATTATCACAGCAAGCTTGAGGAGGTGTAATAGAAGTAAGCCATGGAGATTTAAATGGGTGAGACCTTTCCAGTGTTCTTCCATTTTCAGTTTTTCTCCTTTTCTTTTTATTGTATGATGGTATTAACTTGCAGGTACAACTAATCAAGTGATTTTGTCTTGCAAGAATTTAATCATCATTACATTGGTGAACCCGACAATCTAATACGCCTTTTGCAGGTTTTGTACAACCTCAAATTTTTTTTGCAGGAACAAGTACGGAACGCCGCATTCGTGCGACACAATCACTCTGCTATGCCACATTCATCTTCTCGTGCGACGCAATCGCTCTGTTGTGCCGCATTAGCCTTCACGTGTGACGCAAATGACCTATTGAACCACATTCAACACTCCAAGAGCTACATCTGATGTGATGCATATGACGAGCTGCATTTTCCATACCGCGCCACAAATGACTAGTAATTTTTTTTAAAAAAAAAAAATTGTAATCTGGATCTGACGCATCCGTGATCAGTTTTCTATTTTTTTGGGATTAAAATAAACCAACCCTAGGATAGACACTTAATTCTGAATTTCTCAATCCTAGGATAGGCAACTTAACTTGGAATTTATCAATCTAGGATAGTCACCACACTTTACTTTTGTTTGGATTAAAATAAACCCCATGTTTTTGTGAAGCAATATCTTCACTTAGAATAAAAAAACTTTCATTTGGGTTTAAAACTGAACATTTGTTTACTGTGTTTGTTGGGTAATAGGTATATGCTCTCCCCTTTACTGGGTGATGAAAAGACCAAACTTACCCATTTTATTTTTATGCACTCTATGGTTTATTTAATCCTTTAGAAGGCCTGCCGTAGTGGGAAATGGTACTCACCCTATGGGAATGACCTAAGTGGGAACAACCAAAGCCAGGTTTTCCAACCCACTATAATCAAAAGTAAATTTTGGGGAAACCCATATTCAACGGCAGTGTGCAAGATAACCATCCCCAAAACCTTTGTTCTAAAGGTTGGGAGGTCTCCTGAGGGAGTTTATCATTTGTCGTGTCGAACAGAAACATTGACTAAGAGCCATAGTGTAGAAGCCAGCCGTGTTAGTAGCTAGACGTTGTTTCAGTTATAGTACAAGGGGAGGGAAGAATCTCCCCCCAAGACACTCACCATATAATCACCACGGACTGTTTGCTCAGGGGATTTGGTATCCACTTGTGTCACCTTGAGTATGCACCTGAAAAAGACAAAAACACAGGCGCCCTCTAGGGGGTGACATGGTTGTGTGAGTCGACGTGATTTTAAGTTGTGGGATGTGATTGTTACAATGACCTTTTAACTATTAAGAGTGAGTCTGCTTGAACATACACTTAATATTTTAATTTTTTTTGTTTGCCAACTATTTTAAAACAGACTTCAACAAATTGAAAATCACAAATCTGAACCAAAAAACTTGTCAAACTGCAAAACTGTGTTCGGGTTTTTCAAAAAATTGTCCATTGCAACACAATCGCTCTGATGCACCGCAATCACCAAATATCGAGCCGTATTCACTCTGATGGGCCGCATTTGAGTCATACTGAGCCGCATTCGCTCTATAAAACCACAATTGAACTATACAGAGCCGCATTTTCCATCCTTAAACCGTATGCTGTAACTTGAGACGCATTTGATAAAAATCAACCCGCATTCACCAGACTGTGTCACAATCGACACCTCCTGAACCACATTCGATTCTATGAGCTGCATTTGCTCTGTCTTACCGCATTTACTACAACGCATTTGCTAAAACTTGCAAACAATTCCTCACTGTCAAAAATGGAAAGTCCACAACTTGTCTTCAATCCAATCTAGTCCTACTTTACTGTTACAGTTCAAACCAAACTTTGAATTGCTCAACTTTCATCAAACATTGCATTTTAGGAATCATCGTTGGGCTCACAATAGGTTTCCATTTTGCTTTCCATTAGATTTCATTGATAGCTTCACCATCTCTTTAGATACTCACTTTTGTAGATTTCAGGAGTTGACTCTTACCATTCATTGTCCAAACTTTGCATTCAATAGTAGGTTATCATTGGACCCAATTACCTTTGTCACTTTGTCAATCCTTTTGTGAATTATTTCCCACTCAATAGTCTAGTGTGTAAACTTCACTTTGTCTTATTTATAGTCCTTCTACGGTCCATTAGACTTCCAAAATTGAATCATTGCAAGAACTTTGTTTGCCCAAGTTTATCCTCTTTAGATCTCTCACTAGTAAGTACATCTTAGGATCCTTTATTGCATATCATTTGGCATCTCTATTTAGTGTCATATCACTTGCATTCACAAGCCTTTAGTCTTACTTTCATTTCATAGCATCCTTTAAAAATCCAAAAAGAAACCAAAAACATAGTCTCATACTTAGATCATTATCATCCCAAGTTGAGCAAAACCTTGTATGGTTGAAACTAGATTTCAGAAAAAGAAAAGACTCATGAATTCTTTTAGACAAGACACCAACTTTCTTGAGTTCACAACTGGCATGGACTCATTTCCTAATGCCATGAACAATCCTTGTTTTGACATGGTAAATTCCAACATCAATCCTTTTAGTGAGATGAACATACCATCATCTCCCTCACATATTTTTGAACCATTTATCTGACGGGATCAAAATGGGGATGTCTTTGAAGAAGATGTATTAGCTATTGCTCAACATCTAGAATTTGTTGCTTTTGTAGAAGAAGTAGTCTTAAATGACTCTTCTAGATTCCTATCTATGCTCCTTGACCAAGGGACTAAGTTACCAAAGGGATTTGATCTTAACACTCTTAGAGAAACTTCTCCCACTCCACCATCACACAATTCCTCCATGGGAGCCTCTTCACAAAATGTCATCAACACAATCAATGCTACCTCCCTTGGTCATACTACCACCACAACCAACACAACATCTATTGGGGGATCATCTTCTCAAACCAACACCGCATCACAATCCATCCCCCAACAAACATCCACCATCCCTTCACAAACAATGGGGGCAACCACATCAAACCTCATTGGAACTACATCTAGTTCCATGAGTAGATCAGCAAACCTATTATTAGGTTCTTCAAATGCTATGGCAACTAACTCATCCAATCCTTTTGGGAGAAATAAACGAAGAGTTACCATACAAGGCACCCAACCCACTTCCTCATAGGTTAATACCAACATTCCTGTGACTCAAAACACCAACATTCCTCAAGGCCACAATCTCTTATTTGGGCAAGGCAATCAAGGTGCTCAATCTTTCACTCCATTTGGGCATCAACAAGCTCAAAATCAACAAGGCCATCAATCCTTCACTCCATTTGGACATCAACAAAATCAAAACCCGCAAGTTCCTCAAATTCAGTCCAACATGGAAGGATATCACATCCCCACTTATGCCTCTCAAGTCCATACGCAGCAGCACATCCCTCATCAAAATACTCATTTCCAACAACCGCCTAATCACAACACTCATTTTTCTCACCGACAACCCATTCAACACATCTCATCACAACAATTGGGGATTCAAGCTACCCCTATCACCAACATAGGAGATGCTACCAACCATCCCATGGTGGAAGCACTCACACAACAACTCGCTGCTCTTCAAACACAAGTGGAGACCTTGCAACAATCTAATAAAAAGTCATACTTATCACATGACTTGTGTCCATGCCCATTTGAAACAACCTTGTATATGCCACCCTTTCCTCATGGATATGTGGTACCCCATTTTCCCAAGTACAAAGGAAAAAAAAACCCCATTGAACACATAAGAGAATTCACCACTAGTTGCATGGACATTGCATATGAGCAAACTTATCTCATGAGACTCTTTTCTAGAAGTCTCGCAGGTCATGCACTAGAATGGTTCTCACTTTTGCCTAAGGGAATCAAAACATGGGATGAATTGGCAAACAAGTTTGTTGAAAACTATGCCTATAACATTGACACAGATATTGACATTGCCTCCTTATGCAGACTTACCCAAGAGGATGTAGGAGAGACTTTCATTCCATTCTTCCAAAGATGGAGAACCTTAGCAAGCAGATGTCCCGTCAAAATACCTGAAAAGGAGAAAGTTACCATGTTTGTTCAAACTCTCCTAGGAATGCTAAGGTATGGCTTATAGGTATATTGTTGCACCACCTTTGTTGACCTTGTGGAAAAGGGTGTTCAACTCGAGAAAGCCTTGATCACCAAGGGAAAATTAAAGTATGGTGGAAAAACTATCAACACCACCACAAATAATAACCCGAGTAGTTCAAATGACAAAAAAAAGTATTGGGTTAAGAACAAACATATCACAAGTGATGGTGTAGTTGATGCAAAAACCGTCAATGCAACAGGTCATGTACTCACAATCAAAGGAGTACAAAATCAAAATACACCTTTAAGTACACCAACACCAACTGCCAATGCTATCCAAAGCAATCATGCCCAATCTAATCAAAGGCAGCTGCGTCAACCCTGACAATTTCAAAAATGCACATACACCCCTTTGGGTGAACCTATTGAAATTGTCTTGAAGAAACTTCTTCAAAATGGCATCATAACACTAGAAGAACCAAAAATGTATGACCCTGGTTAGTTCAATCCATCATGGTGGGATGACAGTTCATTTTGTGATTACCACCGTGCCAAAGGGCACAAAACTTCCCCATGTCATCAACTGTGAAATCTAGTGCAAGACCTCATAGAGAACCACACCATCGAATTGGGTGGCCAATCTTTTACATCTAATGCAGATCATACCATACACAAAAACCCACTGCAGGATCATGGTAAAGCTTCCTCATCTGGCACAAAGCATACCAACAATCAAGCCAACCACATCCATTCGGCCTATAATACTACTCATCCTGCATACAATTATCCCAATGGTACTATTATCAACAATCTTCGTGTTGCTGATGAAGATGAATGTGTTAATACCATTAACATTAAAAAGGCCCCAAAGTGCAATATAACCACGCGTAAAGGAAAGGTCACCATCCCAGGTCCTTCAGCACATCAACCAAAAATCACTATACCTGGTCCATTGGCCAGACATCCCAATACAAAACTAGAGTTCAACATTATTGAGCAGTTGAATAAAACACCTGCTCAAATATCCATTCTCGAATTGCTCCGTATTTCACCCATGCATAAGGCCATCCTAGATAAAGTACTACAAGATTCATCCATCCCAACCAACATTAATGTCAACCACTTTGAGACTATGGTCAGATACCTGAATTCACCTCACCACATCACCTTCTCAGATAGTGACTACTCCTCACCCAAACCATCGCATAATGATGCCCTTCACATTGAGGTTTTTGTCCACAAGCATAAGGTTCAATGGGTCCTAGTAGATGGCGGAGCAGGATTGAACATTTTCTCTCTAAAATTGGTCAAAGCTCTTGGGTTCTCTGATGCATGTGTGGATGCTAGCAAAAGCATCGTCATCAAGGCATATGATGATGAAGAACGCGCTTCTAAAGGCGTTATTACAATTCCACTTTGGGTAGGACCAGTTATCATAGATACAACATGCCAGGTCCTGGATCGTGACATACACTATAATATCTTACTTGGTCACCCTTGGATTCATGCTCTAAAGGCTATTCCATCCACATACCACCAATGCCTCAAATTCCCTTTTGATGGAACTGAGATCACTATCCCTGGAGATCCCGATCCTATTTCAATACTGTACCAACCTGCGAGCTACTGCTGAGCACTAGGTACCCATCAATCGGGAAGCCTCATCTTCCACCTCATCCAAATACGTTAACCCTTCGACACTCACAAAATCATCCATTCCATCACCTTCTACCTCACCATCTTCATCGGCCTCCATCCCAAGTAAAGACCTTCAAATCCATGACCTTGGCTATGGAGAGTTCATATTGAATATGGCTTACTGTATCACTACAATACTAAAGCCACTTGAAGCCTATGGTAGACCATGTTTTGCAGTTGAGCCCAAAATAACTTTCAAGGTTCCACTGAAAAGTGTTTTTACACGGTGGGGCAATATGGCTAATGAAGTCATTATTGACATGGATAGCTAGATCTACAAAGACCCAACAGAGTTATCTCCACTACCACTACATCTCTATGGCAAAGGATATGATATATGGAAAGCCCAAGGTTTCGATGGCACAAGTGGCCTAGGAAAGAACAACAACGGAAGAAGGGAACCTATTATCATAACGGCAAGACCAAGATACATAGGGCTAGGGTTTGACCAAGTCGGAATTGATTATCAACGTACCCTTGAACTTTTAATTAAGGTTGTAACGGTTATAGAAAGTGTCGAGACATGCGAAGAATCCCTTACTGAAACTGATTCAAATGAATGGGAATGGGGATCTGACAAAACCGTCAGTGACTATGACATTCATGAGCTATTCTTAGAACTGGGCCAACTTTCCTTTGAAGAACGATTCCGCCAAGAATATAACATTGACCCTATTGATTGACATTCTAAAAATAAGGAATGGGTAAGCATTCCTTGGAATCCAGAAGAACACAAAGTGTCATCGACAATACCTAAATCATCCCACCCCATTCTTGAGCCCACCCACGAGCCTAACCTATCTGGGCCCACTATCCATACTTCTGAAATGCATACCACTAGTCACGATGTTGATAATTTTATCCCATATTATGATTTTGAATTTGATTCATCTGACTCAAAGTATGGACCATCCATTGCATCACACACAGAAGTGGAAATTGATAACTTTTCCTTTACACTTGAGGCATCAATTTGCACACTTTCCACATCTTCCCCATCCTTTACCAACATTGACGATGGAATCCCCCTTGTGTACCCACAACTAATCAACTGGGACCAACAAGATCCATCAGTGATGGACATATTTCAAAATGACGAGGCAATTGCAGAATTCATGGGGCTAAGAGAAAGTATTCCATGGGGGGATCACAAAACAGGGTTCTCCATTGATCTAGATTGTGCAGCTTACTTCAGGGAGACTGTGTAATCCTCTAGTCGCAAAAATACAAAGAATAAAAAATAAAAAGACATGTCTTTAGGTGAAAACCGCAAGACACCTTCTGACAGTAAAATAGTAAAAACAAAGGACACATCCAAAGGTGAAAACCTCTCTGAGGCGCCTAAGGATGGAGGATTGGACTTTCTCCCTGTAACACAGGAAAAATTAGCTATGCTCATTGAGGACACAACAAAAGTTAACATAGCCACACCAGAGAATCCCAAAATGATTCTCTTGGCTGCATCATTGTCAGATGAAGAAAAACCCGAATTTAAACAATTCTTCACAAACAAAAAAGTTAACTTTGCATGGTCATATGCTGACATGCCAGGCCTTGATCCTGAATTGGTTCTGTATCATCTTCCTATAATCCCAGGAATCAAGCCGATCAATTAAAAGTTGTGCAAAATGCATCCACAGATTGCATTACTTGTCAAGGCTAAACTAAAAAAGTTACTGGATGTTGAGTTCATAAGGTCAATAGACTATGCTAATTGGATATCCAATATTGTTCCTGTTACAAAGCCGAATGGAAAAATCCATATCTGCACGGATTTTAGAGATTTGAATAAGGCCTGCCCAAAGGATGACTTCCCCTTACCAAATATAGACATGATTGTTGACCTCATGGCAGGGTATGAGATGCTATCTCTCATGGATGGTTTCTCAAGCTACAACCAAATCAGAATTGCAACAAAGGATGAACATAAAACATCATTCACTTGTCCTTGGGGAACATATTGTTGGAATTTCATGCCTTTTGGCCTAAAGAATGAAGGCGCCACATACTAAAGGGCTATGACAATAATTTTCCATGACATGATGCATATCCTAATGGAAGATTATGTAGATGACCTATTAGCAAAATATTTGACAAGGAAAGAACATCTCAAAGTCTTGGATAAAATTTGTAGATGGCTTGAGGATTACAAGGTTAGATTGAACCCAAAGAAATGTGTATTTGGAGTCACTTCAGGTAAGCTGTTGGGATACATAGTTTTGCAACGAGGCATCGAGGTTGACCCTGTGAAAGTAAAAGCAATTCTGGATATGCCTCCACCAAAGGGAATCAGTGAGTTGTGCACACTTCAGGTAGGTTCTAGTCTATTCGCCGCTTCATTGCATAGTTGGTAGATAAGTGTTGAACATTCTAATATCTACTCCACAAAAGCATTCTGTTTATATGGATAGATAAGTGCAACATAGCCTTTGACCAAATTAAAGAATATCTATTAACACCACCAGTGTTAATGCCTCCTATTGAGGGAAAACCACTGATCCTATATGTCTTTGCAACGACAAATGCACTAGGGGAATTATTGGCACAAAATGACCATGAAGAAAAAGAAAGAGCCATATATTACATCAGTCGCACATTAATTAGATATGAGCTCAACTACACAACCATTGAATGGGCATGCCTGGCAGTTGTCTTTGCGGTGCAAAAATTAAGACATCATATGCTAAGCCATCAAACACATTTGGTAGCAAAGATTGACCCATTAAAATATCTCCTGAGTTGAGCAACATTGACAGGTCGCTTGGCGAAGTGGGTCATGATATTAAGCGAGTATGACATATAGTATGTGGAGCGCAAGGCTATAAAATGTCAAGTCATAGCATATCAACTAGCTGATGGACCAATCCAAGCCACTCATCCGTTGATAACTGATTTTCCTGATGAGTTGATCTTTCATGTAGAACCAGCTTTACCATGGAAACTATACTTTAATGGGTCCCACACTGGTCACAGCTCAAGAGCTGGCATATTATGTATCACACCACAAGGGGATTCAATTCCTAAATCATTTCGGATTGCCTTCCCTTGTACAAATAATATTGCAGAATCAGAGGCATTGGTCACAGGTCTCAAGATAGCAATTAAATGGAAAATTCAGACATTGCTCGTATTCGGGGATTCTCAATTGGTCATCAATCAAGTGAATGATGACTATGACACAAAAGATGAGAAGTTGCTTCCCTATAAATGAATGGTGGATAGTTTCTTGATGTATTTCAAAATGATTGCATTTGAACAAATCCCAAGGACACAGAATAAAGCAGCTGATGCAATGGCTAGCATTAGATCTCTCCTAGACATCCCTAAGAATGTGTCACAGTTTGAATTCTTAGTGGAATAGCTGCTGATGCCTACATACGATATTCCAGAGTCAGAAATGGTGTACGAGATTGTTGGTCCCAGTTCACCTTGGTATCAGGACATATATGACTACCTAAAATCCCAAACCCTACCACCCAACCTGTCTAACAACCAAAGAAAATCATTTATCCGAAAAGCGGCTAGACATACCATCGTCAGTGACACCTTATACTACCATGGCTTTGACAACACCCTTCTTCGTTGTCTCGACACTGATGAAACCCAAATGAATTTACAAGAAGTACATGAGGGTATATGTGGATCTCATTCGAGTGGTCCAACCTTAGCTAGGAAAGTCACCAAACTTGGGTACTACTGGCTGACATTGGAAAAAGATGTTTCTTCAGTTTGTTAAAACATGTCAGAAATGCCAGGTGCACAGTGATCTGATTCATGCACCTGCACAGGAATTGAGACCTATCACTTCTCCATGGCCTTTCGCATAATGGGGACTCGACCTCGTGGGTAAGATCCATCCATCCTCTTCAAATGGCCATAAATTCATAATAACCACCACTAAGTATTTCACTAAGTGGATTGAAGTCATCCCTCTCACCTACATCACCGGTAAGCAAATATCCAAGTTCATCCTAAATTACATCATTTGCCGATATGGTGTTTTACAATCCATCATCATAGATAATGATAGTCCATTCAAAAATCAGGACGTTCTTGAACTCTGTGAGCGATTACATATCCAGCACCATTTTTCCACCCCATATTACCCACAAGGTAATGGCCAAGCTGAGGCATCCAACAAAACAATTCTTCGCATTCTGAAGAAGACCGTCAATGATGTTGGCCGAGATTGGCACCTGCAACTTAATCCTGCTTTATGGGCCTATCACACCAGCATTCGTACCCCCATTGGAGCCACTCCATTTTCCCTGGTCTATGGATTTGAGGCCATATTACCCATCGAGGTTGAAATTCCTTCTCTTTGAGTTTCTTTGAAAGGAATGATTGATGATGAAGAGTACATACATACTCGCCTACATGAGCTGGAAATGCTACAAGAAAGATGGCAAAATGCCTTAAATCATCTACAGGCATATCAAAATCGTCTCTGTCGAAGTTACAACAAAAGAGTAATGGTGAGAAAGTTTGAAATCGGTGACTTGGTTCTCATGTAGAACCCCAGAAATCAGACAGACCATGATAAACCTGGTAAGTTTGAGGCTAATTGGCTTGGTCCTTATATCATTACTGCCTTTTTGTTCCAAAGCTTATCAGTTGGCCACACCTGATGGAGAACAGCTGACATAACCCATCAACAACTTACACCTGAGAAAGTTCTACACATAGCATCAGAGAGCTTGGCTAGAATACTGCAAAATACCAAAAAAATGAAAAAATAAATAAAAAGTCGTCCGTTGATGAAAATGTGGCAAATAGGCATCTTGGTGACACCAAAAAATAAAAAAATGGCAAAAATAGTAAAAAGAAATGAATTCATCCAATAGTGAAAACCTGGGAAACAGGTGCTTTGGATAAGTACCATGGTGAAAACCTAGCAAACAGGCGCCATGCGTAGTCGATCATTGCTTTGCCATCTACTATCACTCAGATCGACCTTTATCCATTTGTCATAATAACAAATGTCCACCACATTCACGACATCCGTCCTAAGTCTTGTCAATTCTGACCATGGTTAACATTTGGTTGACATCATTCCTTACATATCCTTGCCTTTGCCTTGCGTCTACCTATCTCCATTCCATTGGACTTGGATAATCCCCGCTCTTTCTGGTGGCAAGACGTTTATCGTGCAATTGCAGTGAGTACCGCACATGATCCTGCATTCTTAAAAAGTCCTGAAAAAATCCTAAAAAAGTGAAAAAGTCCAAAAAAAAGATCTAAAAATTTGAAAGCGTCCTGAGAAAATACAGAAACATCCAAATCAATGTCAAAATCCAAAATCAAAGTCAATCTGATCAATTCAATTGATCAAGTCAATCTTCTATCCATGTCCGAACTACGTTGTCTCTGCGCTTTTGCTACGTAGGCAAGATTCATCTTTGAATCCCCAAGATATTAGGTCAGTCCTTCTAGGTTTGTCACAAAATAAAATCATGATTCAAGCTTATGTCCTTCGGACAATGTCATTGGTCGTGTCGAACTATGAGGTCTCTGAGTGCACAACGTAGGCAAGGCCATCAATCGATGGACCCCCGAGGCCACACTAGGTCAGTCCATTAGGGTTCATGGCACTACACATTCACACACGTCAAACTATCTTCAAATCAAGCAAATCTTATGTCAATCTTGAATCATCGGTCTATCAGAAATCTATTTCGTCAAACACTTTCAGTCAATTCAACATGTTAGCAATGACATGTAGTCAAAATCATATCAAGACAATTTATCATGGAAAAACTTTGGGTTCTTCTTCAGATGTGTCCTTCAGAATGGCAACTCTCATCACTTCTTTATGCTTTTGGGTGTGTCCTTCCTAAGCATCATCATCATCATCTGACATTTTGATGGATTCTCCTAACTCTGAGAATCGATCTCCTAGATATCAATGTCATTCAGGATGTGTCCTTCCTGAATTTGATATCGCTCGACATTTGACAAAACCTGACAATAAAACACTTGGCAAACCTTTTTTCTGTCTGTTGATAATTATCATAATATTAGTTCCTTATGTCTTAGGATCCACACCATATCATGATGACTATCCTTGTCTACTTATCACTCTACTATCAGTTTCTTCAGGATGTCCTGACTTCAGGATTTAGAGAAGCAACGATGTAGTACGATGATTTTACTGTCTGTTTTTACTATCATGTGGCTAGTTTCTCAAGGATTTCCTATCATTAGGATTTAGAGAAGCAACGACGTCTCATGATTGGTTTGGTTTTTCTGGTGGTTGGTCATGACAAAGTGACTAGGGGCAATAGTGTTCCTTGCATAAGTCATGATCATCCTTGTCTGCAACTGTTGATTTATGTGATGGTTCGACCTTGCACACTATTGATCTATGTCATATCATAGTGTTTGTCGACCATCATGAAATTTTCACCCAATGATGATTAAAGAGCAACAACTAGAACAACACTATAGCAAAGCTTTGAAGGATTTTTAAGTTTCGCACTAACATGCATATCTTTCTTCGTCTTCTCTTTATGGTTCTCTGATGATATCCTATGACATACAAAAAAACAAAGTTGCATACATAATGGCATGAGCATTTCATATTCACATCTGCATAAATCAAATACCATACTTCACATTGCATAAACACTATCATTTGCATCCATTCATAAAACATCATTCGCATCAACATATAAGCATCATAAATAAACATTTACATCAACATATAGGAATCACATCATCATCACATTAATGCATACGTAACCAAATCCATAAATGCATTCATAAACATAAGCATAAATACACCTCATAGCACCATAAAAGCATCACATAAGCATCTCATAAAACATTAGAATACCATAATGCATAACATCATATAGGCCACATCAAAACTGCATCGCATATATATACTCTCAAAAACATGTAGTGTCACAGGATAAAGTCATATGATATCCCAAAATTAGAGCTCGCAAGCTTGAATATCAAAATACAAATGTCTACAAACAAGTCCTAGGATGGCCCTCCTCTGTCCCGTGGAGGTGAGCTGCGAGGTGGCTATGCCTGACCAACCACGTGGAATGTGACCTGAATGGGAGGGGTGTCCTGCATCTGACTCTGTGATCCTGAGGGATCGGTAACAGGAGGCTGACTCTGCTTTGCCTGCTACCCTAAAGACACTAATCTATGACCATGCTCTGACCTATGACTGTGGCCTTATGAATGCCTATGCAAGTTGTGTGACCTATGGCCTGATGACTGCCCTGATGTAGTAGACCCCCCAGCACTGGTGTAACTACTACTATGAGACCTGCTACTATGTGTCTGGCTGCCACTACCTATCCTGCTATAGGATCGGGACAACCCTAGGTCCCGTCTATCTAGTGGAATAGCCTGCTCATATAATACCCTGTATCGGCCCCTGCTCTCTGCCATCCTAGCTAACTCCTGAGCCATATCCCCTGTCGGTCCAGAGCACAACTTTACAAACTCAATCACCCATTGATCTGACTCCTACCATCGAAGAATGGCCTGATCTCTCTCCACCCGGGTGACCTCTAACTTTGCTACTAAGGCCTTGTTCTGAGACAAGGCTGCATCAAGTCTACTCTGTAGGTCCACGATCCGCTGATCAATAGTGGCATTAGCAAGAAAAATGGGTGATCTATCACTCTCATCATCCCTGAAGATCATGCGCTCCCACAGTCGTTGATCTGCCTCATCCTCCTCATCTCTCTCCCCCTCGGCCCAGACCTCCTCCATGTCTATGTCAAGAGGGTGTCCCCCAACAAGTGGATCCTCCTCTACTCACTCCTTTTCCACCACCTCCACCTCCACCTCCTCCTCAACCACCACCTCCACCTCCTCCTCACCCCCTCTGACCTCCTCGGCCCTCACCTCTGGCTCTCTCTCCTCCCCCTCCTCCCGAATGAGTGACAATGCTACACCACCCACTCTCTGTCTAACTCTCCTGGGCTGCCTCCGCCCTCTGCCATCCCACCTCCTCCATCTCCCCCTCCTCCATCTCCCCCATCTTGGCCTCCTCCTGCCCTGCCTCCATCTCTACCCCTGGCACCTCTACCATCTCTCCCCCCATCTTTGCCACCCCAACCTCTCCTCAGTATCCATGGAATGACTGATCTAGGTTTGGGAGAAGAACCTTTCCCTCAAGGACGATGACCACTGGTTAGTGGATGTATGGAAGCAAGACTTTGACCATCAAAAAGGAAAGATGGAGAAGATTCTGGAATAGGTAGTTCCGGATATCGAATGGGCCATGGAGACCAGGGAAAAGTGCGCTTGGTACCTCAATTTAATGACGGGGTACGAGGTGCTCGCTGTCAAAATTAATCCTGAGAGCATAAAGCCCCACTTCTTAAGGAACATGGAAGAGGGGATGTCAGCTGAGGTTACCACAAACTTCATGAGTTTTGTGGCCCGAGCCTTCGCCCAGTCATAATTTTTTTAGAGATAATGCTGCTAAATACGATGGTGACTAGAAGAAGCTCGTCAACAATTCCCAGGAATGGAGCTATCAAATTTTGCGGTCTGCTATCATGGAGCTGGACAAATTCCAGCCATTAATCTTGAGCTTTCTGGAGTATGCATCATTAAAGAAGTGCGAGGGCAACCCAATCATCGATGAAGAATTCCTCAAAGAATAGCTACAACAAAGGGCAAATAGCTATAGGACGAAATTGCTACATGTGGACACATAAAAATGACCAAGACCTACAAGCACTATTTTACCACCTTTCATCATAACATGATTATAACATTTTAATTATGTTTCTAACCCACATTCAACTATTAATTAAATAATTTATAATTATTTAATTAATTCATAATCTCTCATTCTTCATGATTATCAAATAAATAAATCTTATTATTTATCTAATATGTCACTAATTATCAAAGTGTTCTTGCAATTAAATAAAATCTTATTTATTTAATTAATCCCTATCATTAATGTCCTCCTGATTATTAATAAATATATTTAAAATATATTTATTTAATGTGTCACTAATTCCTAAATCCTCTTAATTAAATAGAGTTGCTAATTTATTTAATTAATTAACTACTTCTTCTAAATTAAATAATTATGTGTAATTATTTAATTGTTGTATGTGACACTTCTATATTTTTAAATAAAACAAATCATTTAAAAATATCTCACATACTTAACTAATTCTTCATTTAGTAAATTAATTTCACAAATCAATTACTTCTTATCTCACAAAATCCCTATTTTGAATTAATTTAATTCAAAATGGAATTATTCTTCTACAAATCAAGTAATTTCTAAAATTACTGATTTTCTAAAATCCCATCCTCTTGTCTTTTTATTTTTACTAATTTCATCTCAACTGTCACATTTAGTCTTGATTTAATTCATTTAATTAAATCTTATTCACACATATGGGTATTTTTCCCTAACCCTAATTGAGAGTTTCCTTATTGAATCTTGACCTTTGATTCTAGGGCATTCCTCAAATCTCTCATCTTGTCCATCCATTCAAGATTGCATTTTCTATAAAATGACAATCTTGATCTCATTTTCAAATGGATCACTTTGCTTAATCTATTTTTATCATAGGCATTCTCATATCTTAGGCTTTTATTATTACTATTTGCATGCTAGGATTGAATTGCTAGTTGCACATTAGTTTATTTTTCAAATCCTTCAAAATTTTTGTTAAGGCTAGACACATATTATTTGCTCACAAATTTGAGGGCATTATTATCACAACAAGCTTGAGGAGGTACAATAGAAGTAAGCCATGGAGATTTAAATGGGTGAGACCTTTCCAGTATTCTTCCATTTTCAGTTTTTCTCCTTTGTATTTTATTGTATGATGTTATTAACTTGCAGGTACAACTAATCAAGTGATTATGTCTTGTAGGAATTTAATCATTATTACACTACAGTGTTGTCACTAGATGACGAAATAGGAAAAAGACAAGAAATGTTTTATAAATGAAATATATTTGGGGGTAGATGAAACCCTAGTGTAAAGTGAATCTTGGCCACACAATATAATCAAATCTTGGTCACCCAGTTTTCTTTTTCAAAACTATAAATAGGGCTCTCCTCCTCTCATTTTAAGAGAGTTGAGTTGTTGTAAAGGCATGCTATAGAAATTATAATAGAAAATGCGGTCATTTCTTGGTGTATTTTTGGGTTTCTCTACATGTTTCATGATTCCTCTCCCCTTACTTAAAACTTTATTTCAAATTACTTTGATGTTCTAGTTTCCTTTAGTTAGTTGTAGTGGATTTAGTATGTTGTCTTTGGTGTTGAAGATTTATCTTGTGTGTATGCTTTCCTTGTCCATACTTTTGGTCATTTGCTGCTGGTAAATGACTATGTAAAGTTAGCCCGGACTATAATTTCATAGCTGCTCATTAAACTTTGTCTTTGTTCACATTTACATGGTGAATGAATGATGAATATCTGCAGTCCTTAGAAGATAGCATAGATTTCATGACATTGTGAGAATTCAGATTAAGTGAAATTTTGTTTAAGGAAACTATCCACAGCAAGAACCTCCATGATCACTATTCATCGGTAGTTGCAGGTCTAGGAACCATCCTTCTTCCTCGCCCTTTTTCCCTTTTTTTTAGAAACAACTTGTGCTAAGGTTCATTGCACATTGTAAAGCCAAATTTGACGAAACAATGGAGTCCAAGACTGTTGTCCGAGCCTATAGCGAAGTGCAGTAATTTCATATTTGAAGAACTCCATTCATTGACCCAATTCTCCCATAGCTTTAAACCATGTATGACTGCCTTGCGATTCCAGCAAAATCACATCAAACAACTGATATATTCCAAGCATCATCATGACCTGACATCCGAGAGACTTTGGGATAGTGTTATGCAATTTGATTGTGGAAGATATTCTTTCAAGAGAGGTAATGCACCTACATATTACCTGTGTTGTGAAGTGCATAAAAAAACCATCAACAGTAATGAGTATAATAACTTAAGTCCCTCAAGGAATGCACATTTGAGTGGTGAGTTTCAAAAATTGTCAATTTATCACTTTTTTATCCTTTAGCCTTTACCTGACTGAGGGTAAGCTAATTTTTTTATATTATTATAGTTGTTGTGGAGGTAGAAATAGAAAAATAGGGTTTGAATTGTTGGCAATTTGATGTTTGGTAACATGTGTTGTCCTTGTTAATGTCAGTTAATGAAAGTGTCATATTTGTATATAAATGGATTGATGGTGTGAGACTAGCATTTGAGGGAGATGGTCTGACATGGATGAAGACTTGGGTTTAACCAATGTTTGAGGAAAGTCAGTTCGAAAGACCTAGAAAATGTATCCATAGCAGTATGACAGTCTAGAAGCATGGTATGTATATGATTAGGCTTGTAACACATTGGTTCATGATTTTGTTGATAAGTAAATTTACATTGAATAATTTCTATATGTTCAAGGAGTTAGATGAATGACAATTGAGTCTAGGTTCATACTTTTACATTTGGGAAAAGTTGTCTAAAGCATAGATTACATATTTTTCTTATGTCAATTATTCTGTATTTTGGCCCTCACTCTATCACATTGCATGATTTTGGTGTGCGATTCAAGAGTTAAGTTTGGTAGTTAGCAAAGAGTTTATTTCAAGGATTTCATGTCATAAACATTTCTATAGTAAGAGTTGCATGTGACTGTTCTCCGAATTACTTCATGACATAAGTATGTATCTTAGAAGTTCACCAAAAGGCTCCATGTTCCTTTGGAGTATTATATATGCTCATGTGGACTTGGGGATATGTAAAAAGAGGAGTATGGGTTCATCCTTATGATTTTCAAATGGTTTGGTGAACCACAACGCAATATCCTAAGTGTTGATGTGACACAGTCAGCCCAAGATACTCTGTTCTCATATGTTCAGTGGGTTTCTTCATTTGTGCTTGTTGAACACCCAAAATACTGCGAGGGGGGATGAATCGATATTCCTAAAAACCATTTAATTACTAACCATCCAATTATCATATCATACTTAGAAATTATCATAAATGAAAGCATAAACAACGCATAGCACATACAACACATTAACACCAATATTTTTACATGGAAAAACCAAAGTGGGAAAAACCATGATGAGGATTAGCTCACAATATGTTATAATGGTTAGAAGATATTATAGAAATACTTTTTTCTAGGTGGAATAACTATCCAAGTGAACCCATTGTTCATAGAGAAAGGAAAGACAGAGAAAGTGGCTACCCAACCGAGATTTGAATTGATACAAAGTGCATCTAACATATGTTGAATTCAGTTCCTTTGAAGCTCAAAACACTTCACCTAATACATAATACAAGTTTTCTACTCAGTATTACATTCACAAAACCTTTTCTAAATCCTTTGCAAGATTTTGCTTCACTTCTTGTATTGGGATCATATCTCTATCAAAATCATCGTCATCACAAACTCAAAATGATCTTCTATATATATTAACTCCATTGCAAACATCAATTAAGTCAACCTAATTAGATGTCACCAAAATTAATGGAAAATTTTCCTTTTCGACACCCAATTCAAATTAAATTACCTTTAGACCACAATACATGTGATATAGGTCGGCATGGATCTATAATAGCTCCCTCTTACTTTCACATCGTATTATTAAATTCCACAACCCTTTACATTTTTTAGGTCGACCCGGCATAGGACCTAAAAAAAATACTTCAAATAATTGTCAATCATAGGACACATGGATCTCAAAATATCATGACAACTAGAAATCTCAATGCACATACACCTATAAACATTCTCCCAAAACCGCAAGTCCTAACATAAATTCATGGAGGAGCGTGGATCAAATAGGTCATACTTATTACAAAAAAAACTGACAAAACCTTATATGCTGAATTTTTGTCACTTGAAGCCTTTGAACCACTTATCTAGACCAACTAAAATTCTAAATTTAGATGCTACTATCATCCACAAACAAAATATTAGAATAAAAAAAGTAGATATGTACGTGTGATGGAATGCAGACCAGTTTAATAGAGGGAACTGAGATTTAAAACTACCAGTGTAGATACATAATAGAAGTTATTAACTATGAAACAAGTCCTCTATGTAAAATATTCTCCATATCAGTCTTATATCCATCATGTAGTGTTGACATCAATGACAACACACAAACTTCTTCATTCTTTCAACAATCTCCCCCTGCATCATTGATGGCAACATGTGCCAAAATAATTCTTCACACACCTCTCCCCCTTTAACATCAAGGACAAAGGGTCCACACAAATAACTTGCATACTCCCTCTCAACCATATATACAAAGTGAACTAAAACTACTAACTCCCCCTTAGGAAATTAACCAAAAACTCCTAATACATCCGCATATGTACAAACAAATTTGAAAACATGAAAGAACTAAAAAATACAATGAAAACGGAAATGGTTAGCCTAAATATGTTGACCCAAGCTTTTGTAGCATGGATTTCCAAGTAGGTTTTCCTTCTTCCCAACACCTTTTTTCTACTGCAAGCAACCTGTGTAGGGACTCAAGCTCCATCAAAGTATCTTTTCCTTCTTCCATAGTACTGGGGTTGAGATTTATCTATGAAATTTTGTCAACACTAACAAAGACATTTGAAATAGGTATGTGCTTTATTTGTACCAAGTTCCTTAGCTTTCCAAGTTTCTTATCAATCTCTTCCTTCTGGTTCTACAAAGTGAAGAATCTGTCATGCAAGTCTATTATAGTAGTCCAGATGTGAAACTTTATATCTAGTGCCAGATCATAGGCACTTGATGTATTGGCTATTTGAGACTCAATTGAGTCCATTTCATCTTTTATATTTTGTGTGGCTTCCAACCACCCTATACAGTACAAAATCAGTGACTTTACCTCATCCTCATAGTCTTGTACCTCTTTCAAGAATTCTTCAACCTTGGGATGGGTTGATGCACATTTTTTTGTAAGCCTTGTCATAGCCTTTGTTTCCACTTGTCCTTTCAAATTAGAGGAATACTCCTTAAAAGAATCAATCAGCAATTTGAAGTTATCCATAAAATACAATGATGCATCAACATTAGTATCTGGAGTGATCACTTGTAATGCCTTCACAACTTCTTCCATTAACTCATTACTCTTTTGACATGTTTCAAGGATCTCTTTTTGTGTTGATACATTTAATACATCACTTAGTTGTATCTTACTTAAATCAACAGTAGGCAATTGCAATAATTGTGAAGAAACAACTGGTTGGTACCATATTTGTTTAGGTAGTAGACTCTCTAAAGAATTTTTGGAGGAAGATTCACTAGAGGGCTTGGGAAAATCCTCAAATTTCTCTAGTTCTTCATTATTTTCGATGTTGGTATCTTCTTCGTATTCTCCCTTTTCCTCTTCTTCACCACAAGAATTATCTTTATCTTTGTCTTTGTCTTCCTTTTTCTCCTCATCTCCTTTATCTTTTCCTTTTTCACCTTGCTCAACTTCTTCATTTTTTTCATCTTCTCCTTCCTTCACATCATCATTCTTACCTTTGTCTTCCTTATTGTCTTCCTTTGCTCATTTTCAACTACATGCTTGTCACCTTCACTGGAGTCGTGTTTTGTATCTATCAGAGTAATAGATATCTCAAGATTGTCTTGAGCTATGTTTACCAAAGGAATGGGAGTGTCATTCTTTGTAGTTTCCTCTCTGATCATAGTTTCTCTTTCTGCACCATGCATATCCTCATCATTTCCTTGCACAGGTTCTTCTATATCCGAAGGGATATTATCTAGAATTTCTTCTATATTAGTAACATCAATACTTTCATTTTCTGGATCTTGTCCCTTGCTAGAGGAACCAAGAGGAGTCATCTCATACTTTTGTGTTATTTCAGTAACCTTTTATGTTGTCTCCTTTTGTATTCTCTGAGTTTGATCTTGATCATTTCCCATGAAAACTATTGTCCTTCATTTTGTTATGAATTATTTCCTAAAAACCTGAGCTATTGTGGCCTTGTCAACTTTAGACAAGGAAAAACCAATCTTCTCCATAGAATATGATCTAATCTTTTCTTCTAGCACTATGGCTTCTTCTCTCTTTTCCAATAAGAATTTCCATACATCATCTGGAACCTTTTTCCTGATATACTCCATATCTTCCTTAACAGTGACAATATATTTGATGATTGCTTCAATTATGGTGGCTTTGTTCTCCTCATTTTCATTATGATACATGACATCAGTTTCCTTCAACATTTTTTTATATAAAATACCATCAAATAGTGCATCCAAACTCATTGGGTTGGAAGGTTTCTCTAGAGTAGAGTTCTTATTTTTCTCCTTATTCTTTGGATTACTAGATTCAGGCTACTTTTCCTTCTTTTCCTTCACCTTATGTATATGTATCCCGAAGGCTTGATTTTCCTTCTCAATTTATTCTTCAGATGTGCCAACTATATCTATTCTTCATTTTTTTGTAGTGTTGCTTATTTTCATAATCAATGGAGACTCTTCATCCTCATCTTCTTCTTCTTAAGAGAGCACACTCATATCCTTCTCTCTTTGATATTTTCTTTACTTTTCTCTTTTTGTCTTAGAGGTAGTTGTGGAGGCTACCAGAGTAGCTTTCCTTTTCTTCAACTAAGATTCTTCTACCATTAGAGCACTAGTCTCCATTTTCTTAGTTCTGCAAGGGTAGAAATTGATCCTAAAGGTTGTTGAGTACTAGGAGAAGTAGTGGAAGAAGTCCTTCCAGATCTTTTGGGTTTGGAGGATGAACTAGTTGTATATTCTATTTTCATAGCTTTTTTTCTTAAAATCTGTACTTCTTCATCTGTAAGTCCATGTTATTTGAAATATTCATTCACATCTTTTTCCACTCTTTTCTTTCTTGCAAGTTTTGACTGTTCCATGTGCACTTCCAAGAACTTTTCCTTATATTTTCCATTTCTTTCTCGTGTAGGATCCTTAGGATTGTTCAAAAATATTTTAACAAGACCATCAACTTCAACTTCATTCATTTCATAACTAATTGGTGTAATCTAGACTGTTCTAGGTTTCATAGCTTCAACAATGCAAAAATCAGTGGAAACTAAAAATGTGATATCATCTTGATATTTTCCACTAAGGACCTAGGGATTCTCTCCCTTTCATTCATTCTCTTCTGGAATACTGCAAAGAATGTAGTAAGTTCTTTTTCTTGAACTTTCGTATCACCAAGATTGTGTAAATGTTCCAAAATTTGATGTGATAGGGTCTCCTTTTATCCGCTATGGCATTACTTGTTCTTGGAAGCTCCCTCAAAAAGTAAAATAGTAGACAAACTGCCAAGGAACCAAACTTGAATGGATATTTCTTATCTTTGATTTTCTTCAAGTTGTCAAACAGTTGTTGTTGAAGCAACTCACAAATCATAGTCCTTACCCTTTTCCACCATTTCATAGGTAACATGAATTGTTGTAGATAACACAAAATTATCCCTATTGGTGTAGTATGTTTTGTATCCTATGACCATTTAAGCATACCTTACTGCATGTTTTTGAATAGTGTCCACAGTGAGAGCCCTATGATCAAATATGGCTCTATTTAATTCTATCACATATTTATTCTTTATAGATTTTAATATTGGCATAGGTCCAGTGGCACAAAGTCTTGTCACTTTCCTTATAAATTTCTTTGTTATCATGCCAGGCTTGTTAGTCCATAACTAGTATTCATGTACTCTACTCAGTGCCATTCTCACATACTTAACTCCATCTTCATAGGTTAAATTTGGAAATAGCTGTTGGACGTCCAAATTCTTTGCCACTAGGTTTTCATATTTGGGCTTGATCTGGTGATCACTTCTAGAGTTAACTCATTTATTCATAGGTCGATGAATTTCACATGGTTATATTCTTCCATTCTCTCATGGATATAGGCCCTAGTGTCTTTTGCAGGAAAAATCCTATATGGAATGTTAAAAAATTCTTTGACTAGGTTGTTCTCAAATATCTTCATGGGGTATTTATTGAATTTTAGTTGAGGCTTCTCACTTACATTCACTAATATAGGTGTAGCCATCTCTACTGGACTAAAATTCTTTGAAAAAAAATTCTATTTCAATATTAGACAATGGTAAATACCTTTTATTCACTTAGTTGGAACTAGGGCTTGAATGCTCTACTTCCTGAACTCTTGAATTTTCTTCAATTCACTCCAAATTATAGTTCTTTGATTTGACCTAGTTCACATTCAATGCACTAATCAATAAAGCTGATGAAAAATCTTCACTGTGCAACAACAAACCCTTAATTATTTTGCAAAACTCCACAAATGTATATTTTCTTCCAGAATTTCCTTCACAAGATCCAAACTATCAATCTTCAACTTATATCTTCATGCTGAGCCATGACAATGTTGGAAAAACAAGGATAGACAATTGAGAGAGGGGGGTGAATCAGTTGTTACCAAAATCAAACTTATTCAACATTAATCAACCTTAAATCTCAGATCTGATAATTAACAGTGCAAGCATAAACCAATAACACATCAGAGACAAATGAACACCAAGATTTTATATGTGGAAACCCTGTTAGGGGAAAAACCACGATGGATGTTAGTCCACAAGATTATACCTTGTTAGAAGTATAATGATGAATGAAAAGGGAATGCACTTGCATTCAGGCACACTGCCTAGAGCGCACTGCTCAGAGGAAGGCTCACTACCTTACATACAATAATCAGATTAAATCCATCTGATGAGTTTGAGCTAAGAAATTAGCTTCTACAAAATCCTGATTATAGTTCCGATTAGGCACACACAAACTTCTACACACTCTTCCACACTCTACTCTACTCTTGAATTCTTTTACCTTTATTCACACATGTACATCACTTGCACACACTGAGCATACATTGAGCACACTTCAAAATGAGTAAATAATCGCTCTTATATATCCGCCACACGGATTTACATCAACTACTCTGTCGGCCACAAATAAATAATCAATTACAATTGTCGGCCTCAATATATGAATAAATCTTAATGCACACCAACACAAGTCGGTCACAACATAGTGAGGACCCAAAAACCACCTTAGAACACACCAAACAATAAAATATTAATCCTTATGGATCCACAACACGCTACTACCATCATGTCAGCCAAGAACATGATAACTCGAGCACACATCGAAAAAATATCTGATCACGAACACACCGTTCAATGCAGACATACAACAAGGATAGAGCATGATCTAGACTCATCCATGAATAACACAGGTACATGCACAACAACTGAAATTACTAGAATTTCATCCTCTTCTTCCAAGAACACCTGCTACAGTAGCAGAATGACTGTAGACACATAGAACTTCATTACTTCCTCAAATCTTGATGCGTACCACTAAAACTTTCAGACAACATACTAGATAGGCTCAACAACAAACCCTTTGATGTGCTCCTTCAGATCTTCAATGTACAGAAATTTCCAGCATTCTAACCTTCTTAGCTCCACTGGCTACCTATAATATATTTATTACAATTTTCTCAATATCTTCGACATATACATCCTTAAGCATCATCAATGCTAATAGTGTTGACATCAATGACAACCACATATCAACAATGCAACCACAACATCCAATAGGCACCTTATATCAGCAAGGGGATATTCATTTTTTAATTATTGCCCCCCCTAAGTCAATGCCTAGGTTCAATTTTTGAGAGAATTATTTGCATTGGAGGGTGGTACAGATTCTTTTGTAGTTTTTGATTCTTTCTTTTTATTTGTCTCTTCTTTCTTTCTCTAGATCTCCTCCATTTCTTTCTTTACTTAAGTTGGATCAATCTTTGTGACTGGATCATTTCTCTTTCTTATGTTTCTGTAGAATCTAGTAATATGTCCAGGTTTATTGCAATTGTAACATACAACATTATTTTGAGAGTTATTCTTTTAATTCATTTTGGATCTGCATTGGTTAGCCTTGTGTCTAAATCCACAACATATATAATAGTATCCATTGAAATATTGAAACATTATACCATGGTTATATGTATTCCTCATTTTATTTTTGCATTCACTTTCTCTATGTCCAAACTTCTTGCATGTAAAGAATTGACCTAGTAAAGGATTGGACATTATGATTTATTTTACTTCTACATTCTATTGCTTTATGTCCAAACTTATTACAAAAATAACAAATACCATTGAAATATGAGTACCTTTGAGCATTTGGTTTTCTGATAGGAGATCTTCTTGCATTATTTCTTTGATTCTAAAACTTGTCATTATTCTTCTTATCATCAGTCTTCTCTAGTTCACTAATCTTCTTTTCTTCTTCTTTTGAAATTTCACCTTTCTCAAGTCCTAGACTACCTTTGTATTTAGATACTTTATGACTTTCATTAACTCATCAAGAATTGTAGAACTTTTCTTGAACTTATCTTCATGAATTCTTTGCTTTCTCTAAATCTGATCTCAAATTTACCACTTCTTGTTCAAGCCTTGTGCATTCATTGGATTTATTTTCTCTATTGCATTTAAACACTCTTCAATTATTTTATTTTCTTCCACTTGCACTTTTAGTCTGGTGATGTTCTCACTCACTTGTTTCAATTCTTCATTTACCTCTCTATGTATGTCTTTGAATCTTTTTATTTTCTCTCTCAATTTCTTGATGCACTCATTAGGTTCTTTTAGATTTTCCTTTAGATATTTGTTTTCACCTTCAACTTTTTCAATATCTTCAAGAGTAGCTTTGAGTTCTCCATCCTTGTCAAGTATGTAGTCTTTTTCAGAGTATCCCTTGGTAGGAATATTAGTCATGTGTTCAATCTCCAAGATCTTCCCAAAGCGGTCAAGCTCCTTCAAGAAACTAGGCTTTGACACCAACTGTTGAACACCCAAAATACTGAGAGGGGGTTGAATCAGTATTTCTAAAAAAAAATTAATTACTAACCATCCAATTAGCATTGCATACTTAGAAATTATAAAAAATGAAAGCATAAATAGCCCATAGCACATACAACACATGAGCACCAAGAGTTTTACGTGGAAAACCCAAAGTGGGAAAAACCATGGTGATGATTAGCTCATAGATTTTATAACTAGTTATAAGATATTACAGAAAGGCTCACTGTCAGGTGGACTCACTATCCAAGAGAACTCATTGTTCACAAAGATAATAAAGATAGAGAAAGTGGCTACAAAACCAAGATTTGAACTGATACAAAGTGTGTCTAACATTTGCTAAATTTAATTCCTTTGAAGCACAAAACCCTGACTCTAAACACTTCACTTGATATAGAATACAATTTTTCTACTCAGTATTGCATTCACACAACCTTTTCTCAATCCTTTATGAAATTTTACTTCAGTTCTTTTATTCAAATCACATCTCTATCAAAATCATTGTCGTCACAAACTCAAATTGATCTTCTATATATATTAACTCCATTGCAAACATCAATTAGGTTGGCCTAATTAGATGTCACCCAAAGTAATGCAAAATATGCCTTGTCGACACCCAATTCAAATTAAATTACCTTCACACCACAACACATGTGATGTAGGTCAACATTTACCTATAATAGCTCCCTCTTACTTTTTCATCACATCATTAAACTCCACAACCCTTTACATATTTTAGGTCGGCTAGGCATAGGACCTAAAAAAATACTTCAATTGATCACCAATTATAGGACATGTGGATCTCAAAATATCATGCCAACTAGAAATATCAATGCATAGAAACCTATAAACATTCTCCCAAAAACCTCAAGTCCTAACACAAATTTGCAGAGGAGCATGGACTGAATAGGTCATACTTATTACAAAGAAAATTGACAAAATCTTATATGTTGAACTTCTGTCACTTGAAACTTTTGAACCACTTATCTAGAAAAACTGAAATTCTAAATTTAGGTGCTACTATTATCTACAAACAACATACTGGAATTACAAAAGTAGATCTGTACATGCAATGAAATGTAGACTAATTTACCAGAGGGTAGTGAGAGAAAAAACTATCGGTGTAGATACATAATATAATTTCCTAACTATGAAATAAATGAAAAAAATTCTCCATATCACTCTGATATCCATAATGTAGTATTGACATCATTGAAAACATACAAACTTCATCATTCTTTCAACAAAACCAACACATGATGATATGATACTTTAGGAGAAGGTTGTAAGGATTTTTTTGATAACCTACATTGTTCAAATCTTGTTTCACATAATGTTTTTGGTCTCTCCTCAGTGGTGTAAAGATGAATAGTTAATGGTTTCGGTGGTGTTGATGTTGTTTGGACCAACAATCCAGTTTCCTTCATTTTTTTTTTTATCCTAATTATTTGTTTTGGAGAATGTATTTTGATGTTTTTGGGCCCATTTATTCATTGAGTTGATCCATAATTCATTTTTCTTCATGGTGCATATGTGTGAAGTTGGCCCATGTAGTATCAATCGTTTTATTTTATAGGTCTTTTTGGAGCTGAACTATTTGGTGTTTTGAATTATTGTGGAGGGTATTTATAGAATAACAAAGTCATTTGTGAATTGATTTTGAGAGAGAGTGTAGTATGTTGAATATGAATTTTTTGAAGTTAGTACGATGTATTAATTGTGTGAAAAAGGGATTGCAACATTAACATATATTATATGCTTCTTTTATAGTAGTCCATGTTCATGTTCTCATTATAATTTTCATGTATCCTACTATCAGGTAGTGATCCTCTTTAGTAGGTCCATGTATCTTTCCCTAAGGTTGTGTTCCTTAGCTTGCAAGTTCTTAGGCAGTGAACCTTAAACAACATTGTCATTTTTTTTGTAAGAAGTGAGCTTCATATATTGTGAGTTAACTCTCACTGTATTTTTTCCCTCATTGATTTTTCCACATAAAAATCTTGGTGTCCTTGTGTGGTTTATGTTTTAATTTCTGCTCTTCATTTAATTAATGTGATTTAATGTTTAATTTGCAAATGGAATTATTTGTTTTAGTATATATTGATTCACCCCCTCTTAGAATTTAACTGTGTTCAACAATTGGTATCAGAGCCAAGTGCCTTTAAGAAGCCTAACATCTAAGATAGATCCTGCAATTGAACACATGTGATTTGAAGAAATGATCACTGATATGTTTTTTCCAGAATCAGATCTAGAGTCATTAAGAAACTAGCAGATTTCAAGGCTCTCGTTGATCATGATGATTCTAAAGCTATCTTGTTAAATAAATTTACTTCAAAATACATTAATGTTATTTTTACACTTAGTCAAATAGCTTCTTAATCCTTAGAAGAAATGATTTAATCCATTTAAGAAAAAGAAAAGAAAAGAAATGTAGAAGATACAAATGTTTATTTTTGAAAGGAAAAGCAGAGGTGTGGAATACACTTTCCTAACACTAAAGCCTCAGAGGGGAAGTGCAAGAAACCATCATTTAAATATTTCTTATTTTTAAGATGCACACATATAGGATAACAAGAGTAACATAAATAAACATACAGACAGAGAAGACACCAAATTTAGGTGGGAAAACCCTTTCAAGAAAAGACCCTCCACACTAAGAGCAACCACTTTGTATTACAGTAAAATGTTTACATGCAAAGTTAACAGACCTCTCTTAGACCTCCCTCTCTATTACAATGCAATTACAACAGACATAGAATTTTTTTGACTCACCATCACCCTTAGTGACTATTGCAATTCATTCGACTATTACAAGTCTTACATTCATGATTCAATCAACCAACAAATTGGATACATAATTAATTACACCTCTGTCTCACAAGAAAATCTGATCCCTAACTGACCGCCTTGCAATCACGCATCGGGCCACCCAAAATTTACTTTTTTTTTCATAATCGGATTCTATCAACCACCGAATCGAGCCTTGTAGTTAATGCTTCCACCTCTTCACACAACCAACCAATCAGTTGTAGATTTACAACAACGATGTAAAATCAATGAGTCTTATCGCGTCATGTGTCGTAACGATACTTGTCCATCACTTTTACTATCGAGTCAAATCTTTCATCCAAGCACTGAACACCTTCTACCGTGCCACCACTAGCCTATCAACCAGCTCTCGCGGTAATGCGGTGTACTGCGCTACCGCACAACCTAGACAAGGTCTTCACGGTTTGGCAGTATACACACCGCACCACTGTGACCAAGCAGAGATACTGTCATGGTATGGCGGTAGGCACTCAATCCACTTGTCCTCCACCCTCTCTGCGCCATTGCTGAGCCTAGATCAACCCTCCATGGTATGGAGGTAATGGTCAATGCCGATCGTCATGGCTTACTGCGCCACCACGCCATGGCTGCAAGACCTCCACGGTAAGGAGGTAGTCATCTATTTGCCTAACCATACTGCTGTGCCATCTTTGAGCAACCCTTGCAATACCAAGGTAAACATTTTGGCTGACTTCCCAGTCCACTATGCTACTGCCAGTGAAGGAGAGTGACTCCGCAGTATGGCGATAACACCGCCCAACCGTCAGACCGAACAAAGAGGCCTGTGGTAAGGAAGTAACCCACACAATCGTGCCTCTATGAAGTGCTCCCAATGGTAAAGTGATAAAGGCCAGAAGTTGAGGCACCTATATCCAACAAGCTCCCACTTGATGAAGACTTACTGGCTTCCTCTAGACTTTGAATTTACTGATGATCATAGGCCCCAAGGACCGTCGAGCTTGCACACCATCTGAAATTGTCTATGCTCACTAGATTTTTCAATGCATCAACAACATTCTTCAAAGTATCCACCTTCTCTAAAGAGACCTTTCCATCTTCCACCATATCCCTCACGAAGTGATACTACACATCGATATGCTTCGTCCTGACATGGAAAGTCAAATTATTTTCCAAGCAAATGGCACTCTGACTGTCACAACAAATAGTTATCTTCCCTGGATTAAAACCAGTATTAGAACATAAACAACTCATCTAAATAGCTTCTTTGCAGGTGTGTGTTGCTGCCATGTATTCTGCCTTTGTTGTGGATAAATCGAAGTCACAGCCTACTGCTTGCTCATCTAACTAATTGCACCACCATTTAACATGAAAGTGTATCCACTGGTGGACCTTCTACTAACAATGTCCCCTTCCCAATCAGAATCCACATATCCATGAATGTCGAGAGTTCTTTGTGATGCAACCAAGCTACCATGGTAACACAGAGCATATTCTGAAGTACCTCTCAAATATCTAAACACTCTCTTCACAACATCCCAATGTGTTCTTCCTGGATTTTCCATAAATTGGCTAAGTATTTCCACTTCTTGGGCAATGTATGGCCTTTTATGGACCATTGTATACATTAAAATTCCAATGACACTTGCATAGGGCACCCTAGTCATGTCCTCCATCTCAGTAGCATATTTTGGACAATCTTCAATAGATAGCTTTGTTCCCTACAAAACTATAACAACTAGCTACTTGCAATCATTCATACCAAATCTCTCCATAATAGTGTTAATATACTTACTCTGACAAACCCAAAGCTTTCTACTCATTCTATCCCTGGTTATTTCCATACCCATAATATACCTTGTTGCACCCAGATCTTTCATTTCAAACTTTGCAGACAACTAAGACTTAAGATCAGAAATCATAGTCTTACTATTTCCAATGAACATCATATCATCCACGTACAGGGTAATAATAAGCACATGATCATTTTCAAATTTTTAATACACACAATGATCAAATTTTGATCTCACAAATCCCATAGACAACACAAAAGTGTCAAACTTTTGGTACCACATTCTAGGCGATTGTTTCAAACCATACAAAGATTTCTTTAATTTTCAGACCAGACTTTCTTTACCTTTCTCAACGAAGTGCTCAGGCTGGGACATATAAATTTCTTCTTCCAGCTCTCCATGGAGAAACGTTGTCTTCACATCCATCGGCTTGATCTCTAAGTCATACACTGCTGCCAGTGACAAAAGAAATCTGATAGATGTCAACTTTTCTATAGGGGAAAATATTCTCCATAATCAATTCCCTCTACCTGGGAATATCCCTTTTCAACCAATCTTGCTTTATACTTTTCAGCACTGCCATCTAGAACAGTCTTCTTCTTAAATATCCATTTACAACTAACAAGCTTTTTCCCCTCAAGCAAAGGTACCAAATCCCAGGTTTCATTCTTCTACAATGATTCTATTTCTTCATTCATCGCTTCCAACTAGGAATTTGAATCAGACATGGTAGTTGCTTCTTTCACAGTCCAAGGCTCATCAGTGCTAGTAATCAAAGCATAGGCATAGTTTGAATCCAATATAGAGAAACCATACCTATCAGGTTGATGTCTTTCATGTGTAGACCTTCTTGCTAGCTAACATTGTGGTTCTTCTTCTTCAGAACTCTCAGAGCTGCTAGAACTCTCCTCAGTTTTAGGTACACCATGTAGCTCCTCTTTTTCTAGAGTTTGAGGAATTTCAACTACATCACTCTTCTTTTCTTGTTGATCTGTCTCTAACTGTGGATCAGCTATTGAAGGTTTCAGCTCACGAACTATTACACTTCTTCTATACAAAACCTTCTCAGTATCAGGATTCCAAAGCTTGTATCCCTTCACACCAACACTATAGCCGATGAAGATACATTTAACATCCTTGTTCTCCAACTTAGATCTCTTCTCATTTGGCACATATGCATATGCCTCATAGCCAAAGACACGAATATGTCTCAGAGAGGGCTTCGTACCAGACTGCGCTTCCAAAAGGTGTCTTATCAACAAGATCAGAGCAAGGTGAATGATTTACCAAGTAACATGTTGTAGCCACAACCTCAGCCTAGAAATTTTGCTCCAGACCAACACTGCTCAATATAATCCTTTCTCTTTCCATTAGCATCCTATTCAACCTTTCAGCAACTCCATTTTGTTGTGGAGTATAAGGTGTAGTTTTATGCCTTTTAATCCCATGGTCTTTGCAATACCTTTTGAAATTTGTGGAACAAAACTCACTGCCATTATCCATCCTCAAACATTTGATTTTCCTTCCAGTCTGATTCTCTACCAAAGTTTTAAATTCTTTAAACCGACTGAACACTTATGATTTACTCTTAAGGAAGTATACAAATGAACTTCTAGAATAATCATCAATAAAAGAAACATAATATCTAGACCTCGATAATGAAGGAACATTCACTGGACCAAACACATCAGAATGAACATAATCCAGTACACCAGAAGATTTATGAGGACTCGAATAAAATGAAACACGATGTTGCTTTCCATAAATGCAGTGTTCACAAAAATTGAACTCAAGGTTACAATCAACAAGCCCTTCAACAAGATTTTTATTTTTCAAGGTTTTTAAGCCTTTCTCACCTATGTGACTGAGTCTATGATGCCACAACATGGTCTTCTCTACTGGGAGTTTCACCTCCAATGAATTTGCATCCAGAGGAGCTTCATCCTCCTTCTCTACACGAGTAGCTTTGCTTGACTTTACAGATACGTTGTTACATTGGACAGGACGTGCATCTAGCTTGTATAGAGTGCAAGTACGTACACCCTTAGCTAGCACCATTGCGCCTCTAGCCATCTTACACCCTTTACTCAAGAAAGAAACTTCCACACCAACATCATTAAGCTTACTGACATAAAGTATGTTACGAGCCAAACTTGGTATGTGTAGTACATCACCAATCCCTTTGATTCTTTCATCAGGGAATTGTATTTTGACTCTTCCATAGCCAAGAATCTCCAATTTTGAATCACTTGCCAGGTACATCTTTCCACCATCATACTTTTCATACTTAGTGAACCAATCTCTGTGAGACGTCATGTGGAAAGATGCACCTGAGTCAACTAGCCAGACATCATCTGATGCTTGATTTGCCAAGGCTGCAATGAAGGCATCTGCATCACTTTGAGAAGAGTCATTGTCTGAAGAGATATTCTTCTTATTCTCCTTACAATCCTTTCGGATATGACCAGGCTACCCACAGTTCTAGCATTTCACCTTGGAATTTTTACCAAGAGACTTTGATCTCCTTTCAGATTTGGATTTAGACTTCTTGTCCTTCTTCTTTCCTTTCTCCTTCGATCTACCTCGAACAACAAGGGCCTCTTTGGCCATCTCTGAAGACTTCCTCCACATTTATTTTGATAGAAGCAAAGCAACCACATCTTCCATCTTGAAAGTAGTTTTTGTACTTCCAATAGCCATTACAAGATGGTTCCAAGTGTCAGCTAAGGAACACAACAAAAGCATGCAACGATCCTCCTCTATCTTCACACCCATAGACGCCAATTGAGCAACACTCATATTAAACGAGTTCAAATGGTTTGCAATAGATGCTCCTTCTTCCATCTTCAAGGAGTACAAATTCTTCCTCAGGAATAACTTATTCACTAGAGACTTTCCCTAATAAATTTCACCAAGCTTCTTCCATAATGAAGTTGCAGACTTCTCCTCATGAACATTCAGGAGTACAAAATCAGCTAGACTAAGTCTTATCAAGCTTCTAGCTTTTCTATCTACAAGATCCCAATCTTTTTGTTTCATACCTTGTGGCATAGTTCTAGACAAAGCAACCTAGAGGTCTCTATCCACAAGCAAGTTTTCCATTTTGAGTTTTCGCAACTCAAAGTTGCCACCATTGAATTTTTCAATTTCTACTCTTCCTGATGTACTCATCATCTCAAACAGAACTTGGTTCTAACTTTGCAAGACTCCCACTGGAACAATATTACCACAAAAAACCAGGCCTACTAACAAGGATAACACAACTAGCTAGGCTCTGATACCACTTGAAAGGAAAATTAGAGGTGCGGAATATGCTTTCCTAACGCTAAAGCCTCAAAGGAGAAGTGCAAAAAACCATCATTTAAAACTTTCTTATATTTAAGATGCACACATGTACAGGATAACAAGAGTAACAGAAATAAACATACAGATAGAGAAAACACCAAATTTACGTGGGAAAACCCTTTCGGGAAAAAACCCACCACACCAAGAGCAACCACTTTGTATTACAATAAAACGTTTACATACAAAGTTAACAGACCTCTCTCAAACTTCCCTCTCTATTATAATGCAATTACAACATACATGGAATTTTTTTGACTCACTATCACCCTTAGGGACTATTGCAATCCATTCGACTGTTACAAGTCTTACATTCATGATTCAATCAACCAACAAATCAGATGTAATTAATTAGACATCTATCCGACAAGAAAATATGATTGCTGACTAACCTTCCTGCAATCACACATCGAGCCACCTAGCATTTAAATCTGTTTGACATAATCGGATTCTTTCAACTTTTGAATCGAGCCTTGTAGTTAATGCTTTCACCTCTTCAATCAACTAGCCAATCAGTTGTTGATTTACAACAACAATGTAAAATCAACGAGTCTTATCATTTCACGTGTCGTAACGCTACTCATCCATTGCTTTGACTGTCAAGTGAAATCTACCATCCAAGCACTGACCACCTTCTATCGTGCCACCGCTAGCCTATCGACCAGCTCTTGTGGTAATGCGGTGTACCGTGCTACCGCACAACCCAGACAAGGCCTTCACGGTTTGGTTTTATACACACCGCACCACCACGACTGAGAAGAGATACCATCATGGTATGATGGTAGGCACTCAATCCACCCGTCTACCACCCTCACCATGCCAACACTGAGCCTAGATCAACCCTCTATGGTAAGGAGGTAATAGTCAACGCCGACCATCACATCTTACCGTGCGACTGCGCCATGGCCACAAGAACTCTGTGGTAATGAGGTAGTCATCTGTCTGCCTGACCATAGCCCTTCAATGCGCCGCTGGACCATCTCCGAGCAACCCCTGCGGTATCGAGGTAAACATTCTGACTGACCGCCCAACCTACTATGCTACCGCCAGTGAAGGAGAGTGACTCTGCGGTAAGGCGGTAACACCGCCCAACTGCTGGGCCGAATAGAGATGCCCGCAATAAGGAAGTAAACCACACAACTGCACCTCTATGAAGTGCTCCCAACAGTAAAGTGGTAAAGGCCAAAGAGAAGGAAAACTGCCAAGTCTTAAATAGAGGTTCCAAGCCAGAAGTTGAGGCACATGTATCCAACAATTCTCAATAGGTACAAATAATGTGGAAATTAACTATTTTTATTATAAGAAAAAAGGTCACATGGCTTGAGATTGTATAACTCGAACCAATGATGTTCTTTTAAAGGAAAAATCAAATATCAAACAAATGAAGCTAACTTAGCCTAGATGTTGAGGATGAGGATCCACTAGATGATGCTTTTGTTCATATTATTAAGAATTGATTCATACTTTGAGCCTTCACAATTGGAGGTTGGAAACACGAGAGGATGGAGGAATTTCCATCATCACAAGTTAGCTTCTCACTTTGAGATGGTGCTTTGCATGAGAATCATTGTTTCTTTATTTCCTTTTTTGTTGACAGATTTCAAGAATATATTTACCGTGAAGTCTGATTTTTGGAGATAAGTAAGGGATTTGGTGTTGAAGTCAATATATATTTCTCTCCAATGAGTTTATGATATTATGATCAATAATTATACCTATATGATGGTTGATGGAGCTCTACTGCAACTCAATATAGAATGTTGTCAAATAATTAGAGAATCTTGGATTTGGGAGTTTGAGAAAATGGTAGTCCAAGATCTTACAAATCTAGCTCAAAGCTACACTCTTCTAAGGGTCGTGAGGTAGCTTAATGGAGTTCCACCCAATTCAATATTTTTTTATTCATGGAAATATCTTCTCATGAATTTTTATTTATGTAATCATCAATTTTTGATATGTAAGCCTTGAGGGTGGTCCCTTGGAAAGGTTATATTTGAGTTTCTAGGGGCACATTTATAAGAATAGTGTAATAAGGGGGAGCATTAGCGTATTACATTAATTATTAGTTAACATTCAATTATGTAGTTAGCAGAAATTATGTAGCTTACAACTACTTTTCTCCTTTAGGTATCATGTTTGGCCTTGATCACTATAATTCAATGTATAATCAATCAACTATTCAGCTTCACTCATAAATATCAATGTCCACATAATAATTAATTTTATCCTTTACCATATTTCTATTCGCTAAGGTCAAGTCATTTCCCCCTATTTAGGCCTAACCTATGGTTCCAACATACATGAATAAAAATTACTAGCTACATAGGTATAATTATCATAAATGAATGCTTCAGGCTAAAACAAAATTACAGTTACTTTGTTCGTAATTCCAAGATAAAACATAGAATTATGAATGTGCATTTATTAATCTATTATCAACTTAAATTTAATTATAAATTAGCTTTTTAGTTAACAATAAGTTTAATAATCTATGGTGGATATAAATAAATAAAATTGTATAGAATAGTCCACAAAATTAATTTATAGAATTGAATTAAGGTCTTTATTTTAAATTTGAACCATAATAATAATGCATTTATCAATGTTTACTTAAGCTAATCCTTTCATTTTGATAGTTTTGAATGAAAACTGCTTAATAAATGAATATAAATATATTTATCTTAAATATTTATGTGATATATATTTTATTGAATCATAATATTTAAAAAGTTTATTTCTATCATTTGTATGTTAAACAAATCAATTATTTTATTGTATAGACATTGAATTGCATGCTCCTAGATTTATTGTCAATCAGATAAACATGTTCTCTTAGAGATAGGATCTAGAATAATATTTTGAATATAATCTAAAACATTGAATAATAATAATACTATCCTCAAGGGACTATAATGAGGATAAGAGAAAGAATCAATATTTAAATGAGAGCCTAAGAATATCCCAATCAGAATTTTTTTTGTGCTAGCAATAACTTTGTTAACAATAACATCCTAAATCCTTATAAGAGAGACACACATTTTTTATAGTTATTAAAAAGTAAAATTAAAAATGAATATCCAATCTTATTATATGGATTGATATAAAAAATTTAAACATTTTCATAGCTTTTCATAATCTTATTAAAATATATTTTATCTAGTTGTTGGCATAATCAGTTATGTTATAAATTACATTGTTTATAAGGCATATGACAAATTCACCGCCAACAATTCATCAATGGAAAATTCACCGCCAACAATTCACCATCACGGAAAATTCACCGCCAAGTAAAATTCACCACCAGTAATTCACCGCAGCAGAAAATTAACCACGTTAATATTTTTAATAAAATCAAAGTTTTTAAAATATATATTAAAAAATATTAATGTGGTTAATTTTCCACCATGATGAATTGTTGACGGTGAATTACTGACGGTGAATTTTCCTATAACCTATTTATAATGGTGGGTATGTGGTATATATAGTTAACCAAATGTATTTGTTTCTCAACTACCTTCTTCAACCTCCGTTTAACTGCTTCCACTATGCCAGATAAATATTGATGTATTCCTTGAATAATAATCAAGTTAGTTTTATGCATTTATCTATCATTTGGTATCAGAACGTAAATTTTCTTGTGCCATGTGAGGCGTGTGGAACTCTGTGCATAATCCTATTTGTAGAAGGCGTGAAAGCATGTAGATTCATTCCTGAAGATGAGCGCTACTAGTATACATAGTTTGAAAAAACATGAATGCACTTAGTTTTTGTGCTTTTGGATTCGATTGTGTTGGAATTTTTCATCAACATTTCGGATCACACTCCATGATCCATCATCAAGATAGAGAGTTGGAGAGGATGAGAACATATTAGTTGCAGACTAGCTGGAGAGGAAGATAAATAGAAGGAAAAAGAGGGGGGGGAAGGAGGGCACAAACCACGAGGGAAAGAATAAAAGCTAAAAAAATAAAGTAAAAAGACGAAGAAAGAAAAAAAGAAATAACAAACCTCTAAACACATAAACCCCCTAAGCTAATACAATGCAATGAAAATTTCCAAAATAAAGGAGGGAACAAAAGAAAAGGTCAAAAAAATACACAAGTGATAAGAACCAAGAAGAGGAAGCAGACCACAAAGGGAACGAAGAAGGCAAGCATTTATAAATGCGAAAAAGTAACACGACATCAACTCAAAGAGCCAAAAGAAAAACAAAAATACAAACAATATATTCAAATATAAAACTAAAAACACCCACATACATTTACTATAAATTGTATAAATAAATATTTTATTTTTTATATATATCGTAAAAATATTAAATATATCCAAAGCAAAATATATAAATTATACTAAAAAATTTATATATTATAATATGTATAATATATTGTATGTATAAATATAATACAATATATTATATGCATACCACAATACAAACAAAATATACATAAATAAAACTAAAAAACCAAACAAAATATACACAAATAAAACTAAAATAAACAATAGTTAACCAAATGTTTTTGTTTCTCAACTACCTTCTTCAACCTCTATTCAACCGCTTCCACTATACTAGAAAAATATTGATGTATTCCTCGAATAATAATCAAGTTAGTTTTACGCATTTATCTATCACTAGTTTCATAGATCTATTATGTTGCTTATTGATGTAAGATTAAAAAAATTAACTATTTAAAGATTGAATTGAATAGGTCATGCAATTCAAATGGAAGACCTTAAGCAAACAACATACTGTTGGAATATCCACACTTTATGATAATGATGAATTCCAATATAAAATTCTAATATATTGTAGTTAACATGTTGATTGTTTCCCCGTGTGATTTATAATGATATTTTCATTTAAAACTTCATTTGAACCAATCAAGAGTAAATAACGACATTCAACCCTCATGATTTCTTTTGACACTTTTATGGTCAAAGAATTATTTTTAGAGGAATCTATTATGTGCACTCAAAATTGGGTAAAAAAAATCTTTCAAAATTAGTATGTAGGATTGAAGATGGTTAAGAATATGTCAAACTAAAGAAAAAAAAAAAATTCATCTATTAAGCTTTCAACATATATATATTTAATACAATTTTAGCACTTACAAATTAAGTGACCATTTATACCTAATTGCTAGGTGCCTCAAGCATGATTATATTCCGCAATACTTATTATAAATTTTTTTATTTTAATATAAATGTAGAACAATTATTTCTCACAAATGTTGACTAACTAATTTTTATATAAATGTGGATTCTTTTTTATCAATTTTTATACTAAAAATAAAATAAAATTGAAAACCTTTGAAACATCATTTGAACCAATCAAGACTGAAGAACAACATTCACTCCTCACGATTTCTTCCAACATTTCATAGATTGTTGGTTCTGAAATGCTATGTTATGCGGCACTAATTTCCATCTAAAACGACAATGAAACTCGAGAAGAAAGTTTAACGAGGAAAAATGAAAAGCGTTCGCTCAATTTTCTGGTGCGCATTCTAAAGCGAAATGGCATGAAAATCCTCGTAAAACAACAGGGACATTCTTGTTATTTAACATTATCGAAGATAAAATCGAATATCAAAGCAATCGACAAAATACTTGTTTCTATCTTTAAAACCGTCCAGAAGGGACCGGAGATTTACACGTTACAACAGTAAATTTCGTACCCTACTGTAGATATCTTTAATGTAATTATACTTGTGTTTACGTAAATCCTTTGAAGAGCAGACAAGGGAAAAGGCAAAAGTGTTATAGTTAGCGACGTGGTCGAGAACTGCGAATGTACAAAATTAGTATATATAAGACGCTGAGTGGTCAGGAGATAGCAAGCAGAGATTTGAGAATGGGGAGATTGGTGCTCTTGCTTTGCTGCGTAATGATAATGTGCACAAGCGCTTTGTGCAAATGTTTCAGAGGTGAGACGTCGGAGTCGTACAATTCTTCCTCGCCTGCAGTGTCGTCGGAGAGGCATGGAACTCTGACGGTGAACAGCTTGTGATGGGTGCTTCCATTCTGACAAAGATCACAACAAAAATTGCTTTCGCAAACTGAAAATCAGTGGGCGAGGGAAGTCTACAGTGGCAACTGTCATCGACGAATGCGGGGCGCCCTGTCATGATGATATTGTGGATGCCTCCGAGAGTGTATGGAATTCCCTTGGCGTGCATCGTGGTGACAATGACTTCGGCTCCATGCCCATCACCTGGGATTTCATCTCTTGATCCTTCCTTATGCATAACACCACTCCACTCCATTTCACCATCACTCTTTAATTCTTCTGTTTCTTGAAAGAGAGGTCACAAGTTCATATCTGATAGGGGGTAAGGTATGTACATTTTGTATTGTGGAGCACGAGTTAGGTGCCTTCTTCATATTGGGAGTACGAGGAGTCTTATATACTGTAAGCCACGTATAAACCCAAAAATAGATCACCTGATATCGTGGATTATAAAAGAACCTTTCATTTCCTTTTTGCACACCATCAATTACTACCCTTGTTTGCTGCTTTCATTTTTAGTCTATAAAAGTTGATCTACCTTAATTGTTCGCTCCATTTCTTATTATAGACAAAATTTAAGCCTAGTGTTTTCAAAGACCTCCATTTATACCTATTCCAAATAGATGTGGTATAAAATTATATGCTCTTTTAAATTTAAGTTGGATTTATGGGCATCTTAATTTTATTAGACAAATGAATTTGGAGATCATATTTGTGATATAATTTTTAGATGATTTATAATAGTTCTTCTTATTTTTCAATTAATTAGTTGGAATCTATGTTTTTTAAATAAGAATAAGTTATTTCAAATTGATCAATTAGAGAGAACTTTTTACCATGTTACAAATTAGTGTAGGAGTATGAATATTTCAAATAATTATTGCACCCACAATGTAGATTAGGAATAACATACCTACAAGTAAAATAATTTGGACTAATATTTACATATTTTAAATTCTTATGGCTTGTTTCAATTATTTTATTAAATATAAGCTAGTTATTAGTTTGTATTATTCCCTCATTAATGGGAATTCTAGAGATAATTCCCACAAAATATAATGTGAAGACAAATGTGTCACTCCTCAAATGGGTTGACATAAAATAAATTTTGTCATTTATGGGGAAGGTGATAGAGAAAGATTATAATATATTTTTAAGACTTGTAATGGGTTGTTGTTTTCTATAGTTTAATGGATACCCAATGATGAATTTATGAGGATAGAGAATCAATATAGAGTAAACACATATAGTTCATCCATTTTTATTGTAATTATTTTGGATCTCAAGGAAACTAAGGAAATTCTCTAGACATTAACATCTCTCATTGAAAGGAAATTTTTGGGTTGGCTGAAAAAGACCTTTGACATTACAAGGTATGGTTTGGGCATTCATATTTTAAAATATTTAATTAAGATTTAGAAGGGGGGAGTGTTTTTTGGGAACCCATGTATCCTCACCCACATCATTTAGATGGAAGCACATAGGCAAAGTGAGTAAACAAAAGGGACATAATTCTTAAAGAAAGTTATGGAGATTATCATCAAGAATGTATAGAATAAATCAATATATTTATCTCACTCAACTTTAAAGATGGTGTGGAAAAATGGTAGAGATATTTTTAAAGATTTTTTTCTCCATTATTTTAATACAGTATAGTTATATAGTATTGCATATATAGATTTTCTTAGTAGAATATGATCAAGGGATAAATACATTCTCCCTAATTTTTGTCTCTATTAGCTATGATGAGCAATGCAATTTTATTTTTATTTATTTTTAATTATTACTTATATATAAAGGGATTAACCCCATGATTTTAGTTTCTCTACCAAACAAAGTCCTTATTGTTGTAAATAGTTCATAATTATTAGAGTTTCCAATAAACTCCATAAAACCAAGATCACTTACGAAACCTGGATTAGTCTTCTACAAGAAGTTCAAAAATATAATACAAGAGAAATTTTCAAAAGATGTGCAAATAATATTATTGGGAATAACGAATTACATGAGATAACTTGCTTTTATAAAGGAAGATGTAAAACCCTAAAGGTAAAACCTAGAATTAGGACCTAAGTAAACTAAATAAAGTGTAATTGAATATTTAATTACACCAACACACCCCCCCACCCCCCCTTAAGTGCAACTTAAGTAGAATAAGAAACATACAAATAATTCAAGGAAGGATGCATGAAAACATGAATGGGTCCCAACTAAAAGGGCATGTTAGGTAAAAGAAATAGAGAATGCAACCAAGTGATGAAAGATGGAGGACTCCATAAGACCCCCCAAGTACACCATCCATCACATAGATACACAAAAAATGCCCCCTCATAAGAGACAAAGATATGATGAAAGAATCTAGATGCTATGTGTATCTTGATGCCAATGCCAAAGTATGACTAAAATTGATTCATAGGAGCAAGTACCATGAATATTTTGGAACATTAACCATAAAATGAATGGCCCTCAAACTGAGATGTGACTCGATGAGAATTTGATGTGATCCAATATCATTAACTAAGGCTCTCAATTTGAGACATGAACTGATGCGAACTAAAATGTGTCAAGTTATGAGCAATATTGAGGCCAAAAGAAACTACAGAATCCAGATATAACTCATGCAAGTTGTCATCAATATGAAAATGGGATCAAAGTGCATGCCATGTGACTAGACTCTAATAAAATTATTATGCAAACAATCCCCCTGATGAAACTTTATTGACGCTCGTTTATTACAATACTCCATGACTGTAAAAGAATAATTTTTGAAAACATGCAAAAATCAAAGAGAAAATGAAAACATAAAGCATGCAAAAAGGAAATATTGCATGGAAGGATTAATGTTCATATCTACCTCCATGAAAAAAAAGTAACCTCAAATATGCATAGAGGATGAAATCAGCTTTTCGACGATATAATGTTTTTGAAAAACGGACACTATATGCTCAAGTTATGATTTTTTTTTTAAAAGGGTAAATTTTGCCAGCCGACACTGTAGGAACGACCCTTCTGATTTGATTTCTGAAAAAATTACTTGTTGTATGCAAACTCTAATGGATACCCAGATAAAATTTTGGTCCTACCAACAAAACCCAGAAAGCATTTCAATCCAAAAAGCAAAACATGTGATTTGGTAAGAAACAAAATTTTCACCTGCATGGAAAATAACCGCAATTTTGACAACCCTTTCAGAAATTTCTGCTTACTATCTACAAACTCTAGTAGATACCCAAATGAAATTTCATGATTTTAAACAAAACCCATAAATTATTTTTTCTCAAAAATACACGAAGATAAAGATATTGGCAGTTTTTGATCCAAAATGCACCAAAAAATTGCTCAAGGTTGATCCATTCAGGATCCCCAAAAAACTCTTTGATTGAGTTTCTCTTGGATTTGAGAAGGGGCTTGCAGATCAGTGCTCTGATACCATGTTAGAGCTTCCAATAAACTCCATAAAACAAAGATTAGCCTTCTACAAGGAGAAAAAACAAAGATGCAAGAGCAATTTGTAAAAGATGTGTAAATAATATTATTGGGAAAAATGAATTACGTGAGATAACTTTCTTCTATAAAGCAAGATGTAAAACCCTAAAGATAAAACCTAATTAGTAACTAAGTAAACTTATTAAAGTGTAATTAAATATTTAATAACACCAACAATAATAAGCATATATCAAAAAATATATTATATAAATAAAACTAAAAAATGATTAAAATAACGAAACGTTTATACAAACTTATACCACTCAAACACAAGATGATCTTTAAGAAAAGTAAATATTAAAAGATGATTAAAACATATTATTTTATATTTCATAATAGTTATTATTGGATGATTAATAGTATTTTTTCTTGAGGGATGAATGTTATTCTTTAGTCTTGACTGGTTCAAATAAAGTTTCAAAGGTAAATGTTATTCTAATTGGATGTTGGAGTCATATATGTGACAGAATTTTTGGATGATTAATAGTAATTTGTTGTGAGGGTTGAATATTGTTCTTTAGTCTTGACTGGTTCAAATGAATTTTCAACTAGAATGTTATTCTAAATTTCTTAGGTAAATGTTATTATGGTGCAAAGGTACTCCCTTTGCTATTAAATAAACCACAAATCATAATAACCAATAGGCAATACTCTACCCAAAACGATCACAACAAACAATGGATCCTTTATTCAAATTCACTATTCTAAAATCAAATTACAAATTTGCACAATTACACAACTAAGCAGTTATTTTCATTGACAATTACATTTTTCAATTAATTTCATCTAAAAACTCAGATTAATAAGCAATGAACTATGGAAGGAAATTTAAATTTAGACATCAAAATTCTCATTATAATACTCTAAAAATTACATCATTTTATCTCCTTTGTCCATAGTCCCATGAATCTACTCATACAATTACACTTTCATTTAATCTTGGGTCAACTCCCTGTCATAATACCATTCTGCCTAGAAGTCACTTCTTAACCTCCTCGACCCTCTTTCTAAGTATGTACTATGCAGTCTTCTACACTTTAGTTTTTTCCTTTGTAGCCTCTATAATCTCTTATTTCCTTGCAACCTCCTTTCTTATTCTATTTTCCTTATTTTCCACTCCTCTCCTCTAGTTTTCCTATGTGTAGTCCTTGTGTATATTTAGCATAGAATTTGAAGTTTAATTAAACCACTAGCTTTCTCATACACAACCTCTCTTGCTACCTTACCAATTTGCATGCCCCCTTCCTTTAAACTTGCCTTAAAATATCTCTTCTTTATTCTTCCAACTGCGTGGGTTTTCTATCTCCTACACTATGCAATCTATTTTTAGTTTCTAGACACCTTTAAGGAACAACTCAAAACCTGAAACTTAAAGGGAAGATAGATACAAACATTATAAGAATATTCGTAGATCTATAATACCAGAAACTTCTCTGCAAAGAAATGCAGAGCAATCACATTTCTCCTAAACACCTTGTTTCACCAGACATATATACTGTCAAATACATCTTCCACTGTAGAATGATCCAAAACCTAAAACTCTAAATATGACACCTCTAAACACCTCTAATCATCTCATCCAAACCGCATGGGCACATCTTCAACCATGAAGAAATGCAAAGAAAAACACTAAACACCACTCTGTCACATTGAACTTTCTTTTATTCAAATTTTCTCATTTAAACACTTGGAAACCAAGTGAACCAACTTCATCAGCAACATTGCTAACATCTTTCCAACACATCTACAAGATCTGTGACACTTTCCAACTACAACAATCTCCTCAAACACAATATAGAAAAACAACCTTTGCAACTATACTGAAGTAGGACATTAATGACAACACTAGCAATGTGTTGACATTAATACCAACAACTCCAAACTTCCAACAACTCCAATGTTAAGGGTTGACATCATCAACACTGACAAAATTCCAAAAATCTCTTCATGCAAGGGGTTGACATCAATGAAAACACCCAACCAACTCACAAACAACTCCAACATCTGCAAACTTCCAAAAAATATATATCTTAATAATAATGTGAGGATTATGAATTATATATCTTGATGATGATGACTTAAACAAGGTTTATATTTTTCCAAGATTTAAGGAAGAATATTATAAATTCTATTCAAGAATGTAGTATATTTCTTTGCAAGATTGGTGTGGATTGGGATTATTTACATTTGAGTAGAATAATTTAGGATTTTTTGGATCCTCTATATTGGATCACATGTGGGCATCCATTTTCTTAGAAGTAATGAGAAGGAAAAACCAAGGCTAGAGACAAGAATTTAATGGACGAGAATTGGATATATAGTTGGTGATAAGTATGGGGATATGATGCATGTTGTTATGCTCTACTCTACTCTTTCTTATGTGTGGGTATAAAGAGTATTACAGTGACCATTTTTTTAAGATGTGAATCAATAGGATGTGAAAGACTGGGAGAAATTAGATTGGTGGATGGAGGGGGTAAGTCTGGAATTATAAGGGTTTTTAGATGTGATAAATAAGAAGTACAATGCATTAGAATTACATCTCCTATTGTATATATGTTATTGCATTGTAATATATTCTTTCAAAATCTACCCTTTCTTTTAGGTTGGTAGTAAAAGAGGAAGTACATGCATGGGGTATATTTTTTAATGGTGGAGAATTTAATTATCCTTGATATGTATGTTAGGTGATAGGATATATGGTTTACACATTGCATAGACTAAAGATGTTAGTGCGATGGATCAGGGTAGTAGAGGCTCATTGAATAGAGTTCTTAAGGATAGTACAAGGATAGAGTACATCGAAAGACAACCAAAACATTTTTCAAGAGTATGTCCTTATCCTTATCAAAGTCAAAAGTTGGAAGGGAGAATTCATAGGATGTGATGGGGTAGATATGTTATGATGGGATATATAGGTGGGCATGTAATAGGTGTGTATTTATAGGGTAGGGTTGATAGGATGAGAGAATCTTGCACCCAATTTTAGGGTGCTTTTGGATGCTATATTTATACATAATTCTTGAGAGTATGTTTTCATCATGGTACTTATCCTTGAAAGAACCATGAAAATGTGGTTTTTACCATTGGAAAAAAAATCTTTATACTTAGTTTATTTTATTTTTCATAAAATAAGTAATTTTAAAAAAATATAGTAGGATAGGATGGTTAGATAAATGGATTTAAGATTTTTAGGTTGGGTTGTGGATGAAAGATAAATGGATTTAGATTTAATATGCTCAAACTCAAGAATTTTTACCATACTAGTGAGTTGAGGTTATCCCTTGTTGAGTAACTTTACAAATAGACCATGTTGATTATCATTGTTGTTATAGATGTTGGTAGAAACCTTATTGATGGATAAGTTGGATTATTTAGTATGTAAACATAGAACCATCATAGGTCCATTTTTAGAAGATAAATTACTTTATAATTTTTAGCATTTCATCTATTAACATCACATGCATTGTGATGTTCTACATTTCCTGAAGATATGCGTAGTCAATTGTGACTACAAACCAAAAAAATGGGCTTAAGTATTCCTTTTCCTATTCTCTCTAACCCTTGGGAAAGCATTTCTATGGAATTAGTTAGTGCTTTTACATTTAATTTTCACCACCATGATTATATTTTTGTGGTTGTTGATTGATTTAGAAAGATGAATAAGTTCATCACACACTACAAGATAAGTTCTACCCATGACTTAGCCCAACTATTCTTTGACTATTGTGAACATGAATCTTGTATAGAGTTTAAGGATCTACCACCATAGCTATCCTTCCAAGTGGGATTTGAACTTAGCTCACATGGAACATACTTACAGTAAGGTAGTTCTCTCATCTATAAGCCATTCAATATTCAAGGCGTGTCTTGGTTTTTAAGGTCTTGGGGTCTATATAAGTCCCCCTTAAACTGTCTTTATCCTACAAAGGTGCATTTTTAAAAAGAGAAAGATAAGGCCCATTTCTTTATACAACATTTGTAAATTATTTAGTCCAAAGTAATTTAGATTCTTTAGAAGACTTAGGAATAAAAATAAAAACTTATGTACCATCATAGTAACCCTCATAATTTTAAATTTTGGGATAGAACTTAGTTATACTTGGAAAGATATTTTTTCTAAGAGAAAGAGCATAGTTGAGGTCAAGCATCTTCATTATGGGCCTTAAAATTTTCTTCAAAAGGTGTCCAAAAATTCTTGTATACTTGATATTTTGACATAGTTGGGCATCCATGATGTTGTTAAACTTTATCTTCTCAAGCACTACCATGAATAAACAATAGAAACTAAGCTTCATGTCAGCCATTCTACTAATGTTATTCTTGATTTTTAGCTTTTGTTGGATTTTCACTATTTTTGACACAAAGAATCATCAAACCCAACAAGGTTCAACTAATTCATGTTGATTTTTTTATGACACTATCAACTCAAATAAAATTTACAAAATTTATTTCTATTCAAAAAAATCCCAAAAGGGAATTTAGTTATCCCAAGGCTTCAATTGTTAGGTCTTGACACATGTGTTTTTGATAAGGAAAAGTAGGTTTTGAAGGGATCCCAAAACCCTTTATAATGAGAGTAGGCTGCAAAAGATAACACAACTACCACCACACAGCCCTAAAAAGAAAAAAATAGTTGTTACAAGATGAACCTAAACACACAGACAACTAGACCAGTAGCAAAATGTTAGCAAAAAATCCAAACCAACAGAAACTAAAGTAGATGATCTAAATCATTGGTTGCCTCCAAATTACTAGAGATGACATTATCATGCATCTCCACCACATCTTCAAGCTCCTAGAAGGGAATACCAACCCTCTTCTTGGTTCTTTCTTCTAGTTCAAACACATGGTCCTTCATCCATGCTCTTCTCCATTTGATTCTTTCGATTAACATCAACAATCACCTCCTCATTCTCATTGAGGTCCAACTATTTACTAGTCCACCTAAGGGATTTTTCATTCAACAAAGTAAGCCCCTGAGCACTTGAATTGAGAGACCGATTACTAACCTGAACAACAAAATGCAAATCATAACAAATTTCATTGACTTTATCCTCCAAGGACACCAACTTATCCTCATGATCCCTACCCATTTTCTTAGCATCTGCTACCACCTTGTCTAGAACAACATTCATAGTTTTACACTTTCTCTTCATTATCCACTCCTTCTTGTTACAATTAACCAGAGCCACACTAATATTGTGCAACTCATTTAGCTTGGAATTAAGATACTTGACCTTCGAGAATAACCATTTAAACAATGAAAGGAGGTTATTCATTCCATCCTTTGCCAATCTACAAATAGCATCAAGATTTATCTTTCTCCAATTTAGAGGTTCAACATAAGGAATTGCAACATTCATAGGTTGACACTTTGAATCCAAAAGTTCACCCTCGAAATCTCCACTAGTAGGAGTCTCCTCGAAGTCAACCATTTCAACATCCACATGCTTCTTCTTAGAGTTTATCGCTAAGTTAAAAAATTATATGATATCAAGTGTATGATCCTTTGGTTGTTGGCTCTACAGGTAAGAAGCCCCACCATTTCACCAAAGGGTCTCCCCTTAACACCAAGTTCAACTAGTCTCAATTGTTGATGTGGTAGGGAAATACCCTACGAGGTTTGAACCTTGGTTGTTGGCCCTACAAGAAAGAAGCCCCACCACTTCACCAAAGGGTTTCCCCTAGGTCTTGACACATGTGTTACTTAGCACTTTTTTGTGGATATTGTTTTACAAAGGGACTAGCATATTGAGTTTTAAGAATTGATATTAGATATATGTGTAGGAATACTCAAGACCACTAAGAGGGGGGGTGAATCAGTGGCACACAAAAAAGAAATCAATTAAACAACTTTTGCAAAGCACAAAATTCAATGAAAACACATGAGAATCACCATGACACAAGGTTTATAAGTGGAAAACCCTAGAAAGGGAAAAACAACTATGTGAGTGTTGGTTGGGTTTGAATAACCAATCCAATCCTCACAAATTTTTCACCATTAGGTCTCACTAACAAAATTCTCACCGAATAAAAAATGTATAGGAGCACCACCTCCTTATAAAAATAGGAGCACCAAATCCAATGAGGAATGAAAGACAAATATACAGATTACTACTTTGTTTGCAATTTGCAACACCAAATTATTATAAAAAATAAGAGCATCAAATCCAATGATAATGAAGAACAAAAATAAAGAGTACTACCCTATTTACAATATACTCCATATCATCTAATTTCCTTGTTCCACATTCAAACATTCAATACTTCTCCCTCCTTACATACATGTATAAAAATGTCTTCACAAGAAACCCATTATCTCAAGAAACATTACTAAGATTTGAAACTTCTTTAAATGAACACATAGAAAGCACAAGAAGACTTTTACACAACCATGTATCCAAACTCCAATCACCTGTGATCTCATTCAGATCGCACTAATATGTGAAAAGAAGACACACTTCATGAATCTAGTCAACAGTGGCATCATATAAACCTATTATATTTTGTTATTCAAGTCTCCTACACTGTGTATTGTCTTATCAAAAACATGATACCATCATCTTCAGAAACTTCTCAAAGAGCCCAGACGATGGTCTTAATACCCTCAATTAACTAGTCGAGTTCCTCATCTTATCGTTGCTTCAAAATAGTTACAAAATTGTGTAATTGAACCTAGGGCAATGACACTCATATTATTGTCAAAGTGATAACCTTGGGAAGTAGTCATTCCTCAGTTTAAAAGAAGACCTTTGATCTTCAACACCGCCAATACATCAATTAAATAACAAACATTGATTTTACTATGGGTAGTTGAACATAAGACTTTAACCTGTCTAGCCAGTAACAAAAATAGTAGGGGTCGGTTGATCGATGAGTTTGAACCCTAAAGTCATCACTAAAGCATGACTATCCATCGTATATAGCCAATCAACAAGAAAATATAACATAAAGATAAACCTGCATTGACAGTCTTCATAAGACATAAACCCTAGGTCTTAGGGTATAGAATAGAGTTAGGGTTTTAGATATGCTTAGTGCTCTAGGTTATAAGGTATAGAGATCTCAACAACCAAAATCCTAAAATGGGATTACCACCACATTAATTCACCCTCTCTAAGCTCTGAAATAGATAATAAGAAAATGAAGCAATGCCAACTTTTTGTAAGGTGATAAACAAAAGACAACCCTAATCCTCATAAGGACTCCAGGAGAGGTCAAAAAACACTCTTTGACAGTGATGATTCTTCAGGTCTTTTAAATCTCTACCTATGTCTCTACCAATATCTCTGACCTTGTCAAACATGTTTTTATGCAAAAACCTTTCATTGAATACCTGAGTTATGAAAGATGACAATGAAGGATTCTTATGAAAAGAAGACTCCATGAAGGAATGAAGACACCATGAACAATAAATCTATCAACACACCATTTCACTATAGCTCTGAATGATCAACAATCACAGTATAATGAAGAAATTATGTCCTCCATGAATGAATGAACAAGTATAATTTTGCATCAACACCAATCACCATGGAATGAATACAAGTACCATTGACATCAATGATAAAGCAACCAACAATATGAATATAATACCTTATGTTTGTCTAATCCTAATTAAATTTTGTATGATCTTATGTTGTGGCTCCATATTATAGGTTTTTAGTATTTGATTCTTTATTTGTTTGGATTTTGGATATAAAAATAAAATGTAAACAAAAAGAGTAAGGAATAGAAGGGCTAGAAATCTTAACCTAGATATTTATCAAAGTTGACATGAAAATAAAAAAACAAGACATGGAAAAATTATTCTATGTTTTATTAGGTTTTATCAAAATTACACAAAAGCAATGCAAGCTTTAGTGAAAATTTTAAATTACAAAATAATTACATAGAATACTCTAGAAATTATGTAATTTTATGATATCTTTCACAACTAAAAGACTTTTGAAGTTGTAATAACTTGAACATATATCTACACATGTTGATTTATAGAAATTACAAGAAAAATTACCACTATTTGAAAGAAAACCATGAATTAAATTTAATAAAAATAATTGTTTATTATAGAATCCCTTAGTTATAAGAAAATATCCTCCTTTTAAAATAAAATTCTAGTGGCCCTTTTTATAGAGACAAGGTGCTAAAAATAATACCAAACTAGTTTCTCATACTTAAAATTTAAAATTGATGTACTAGATTCAAAAGAAAGCATTGGAGCATACTATTTAGAAGCATATTCTAATGCTCGTGTATATTCTTGGAAACTTGGATGTGGCTCCTTGTGCATAGATATCAATTTGGCTAGTTGCACCAATAGATTGATATACTACAAAATCATAATAAAAAATTTAAGTTTCATTTTAACAATCTTCATTATTAGTATCTATCATGATACCTTGCTCTTTCTCTACTTTTCTTCTCTTGAAATCTCCCTATGTCATCGAGGCTTTATTTATGACTTCTTTTTCTCCCATGAATTTCTACCTAAAACAATGTGTTTTGAAGGTTAAAAACATTTTGGAATACCCTATATTTTGAATGGAAGCATTCTTATATTCTTCAATAAAACTATTCATTTCCATAATTTTATCCATGGCACATATATCAAAATCTTTTACCTTATAATTAACTTATTCAGGGTGAGCCTTTTGAAGATTTCATTAATTTTGTTGATATTTTGAACTTCATTAGGATTAACTATTAACTCTATCAATTTTTAAATAATTTTAATCTCCTCAAGCTTGAATATTTTATTTACCATCTCATCTCTACATCCCCAAATCAAATATTCTATCCATATTTTGATTTGTAGGATTATTTGATGATTTAATATATTTTATTTTAAAGGGACTTGATCATCAATTTTATCAATTGAAAGTAATCTATGAAGTTATATCTCATTCTCTTCTCTCTTTTCATTGAATTCTTCTATCAAATTAATTTTTTTCTTGCATAACCTAAGGCTGAGTCCTAGGATTCAAATGTAAAATTAAGCACATATTCCCCTTCTTGTACCAACTTATTAACCCATTCTTCTATAACTTTGGATATAATATTCATTTTATGCAAGGAGAAGCTTCTTCTTGTGATATTAGTATAAGAAGAGTATAGGTTCCATCCTCATCTCACAATGGGCTTGTAAGTGTCTTCATGTATCTATATAATTCTTCAACTTGCTTTTTCAATTCTTCCTTTCTCTTTTTGTCCTTATATAGTCCTGATGTAGCTGCAATTACCATGGATTGTAGTTTTAAGATATCTTGTTCTCTAGTTAATTAGCTTAAGTTGATGTGGATATTTGATAAACCTCTAATATCTCACTATTGTCTATGTTTTCTATAGGGCTAGCAATTTGGGTAATTTTGTATCCACATGCATCTTGAATAATGGCTAATATCACCTTTCCTTCCTTTTGGATTTGGAAGTATCAATTAGGCCTAGTATGCTTTTAAGATTAATAGGCACACTATTTAACTAAGATTTTTTTTGGATTTCCACTTCCAACCAAGTAGGAGTTGTCATTGTTTTAACAATATCTTGTTCCTTTTGTTGCTCTATAATTGTTGAACTTGTTGTTCTCTCCTACCTAACTTTTTTTCTTTGTCAAGACCAAGTGTACTTACCCTAGTTTCTTGAAGTACCCCATTAATTTCTTCTATGACTAACATTTTCTTTCTCTTGAATTTGAAAACTAGAACAAATTGTCCATATTTACATAAGCAGTTGTATGTTCTCCAATATCTTGTGCTTCTACATTTATTTGTATCTATCCGCACATGAAATATAATTTCTTATTTGATTCCTCAAAAATAGAGTGAATTAGTAAAAAAAAGATTATCTCTTTGTGTCATTCTTCCATCATAAATCTTGGAAGAATATATGAGGACTCTTAATTTAAGTTGTGATGCATTTGTAGAAAAATCTACTTCAAAATGAGCAGTTTTTTCTTTTCTACTAACGTCACCTTTAGCAGCCTCAATTTTCTCACATTCCTCACTAATCCTAATAGTGTCCGACAAGTATGGTGAAGATAGCCATAAATTTTGCATATAGATTCTTTTTGGGATTTTTTTTAAAAATGTATATTTTCCCATGTAATTTGAAATTGTATGACATGAAAATTCTCGTAAAACAGTAGGAGCATTCTTGTTCTTGTAAACCGCCACAATATGACGTAGAGCCGTACAGCTAAAAAGGAAGAGACATTAATTATCTAACATTACTGAAAATACAATCAAACCAATCAACGGTTAAGATTTGTTTCGATCTTTAAAACCATCCAAAATGGATTTCACAATAAATTTCATACCCTAATTTTGATATCATCAATGTAATTATATTTCTGTTTACGTAAAGCCTATGAAGAGCAGACAATGGAAAAGTCAAAAGTGGTATATTTGAGACAATAAACTATATTAGTAAAACCAGTCGATGTCAGGTGGTAGCAAATGTTGGCGAAAAGAAAATGTGCTAAAGTGGAAAAACAGAAATGTTGGTCAAAAAATATGATACCCACAAACACAACTTATTATGACTGTCGCTCTTTGCTAAGACAATAGAATTTCCACCATTCATAACACCCCAATGCCCAAGAACTAAGACCCACCAACACCTTCCCTATATTTGCACAATATTCAATCAAGACTTCTAATCATTTAAACATTATCTACCCTAACATTTATAAAAATAAAAGAAAAGGATTTATAAAAAGAAAAGAAAAGGGTCTTAGAATCCTCTCAATTTGTTTTATCTTTCCATTCATTTCCATCTATAATCTAGAATATACATGTTATCAAAAGAACCTAAAAGAAATAGATAAATAAGTCATTAATTATAATTTGAGGAAGCCTTTAGGACACATACTATTAGTTTTGATACAAAATAATTTTAAATTAATGCTTTAGACTTCAGTAAAACTTTCAAACACATTCTTTTATTAGTATGAACTAATTTTACAATCCTTAAAGTTAAAATATTGTTGTAGTCAATGTAGTGTCATAAGTTATTACAATTTCAAGCTAGGTTTGGCAATTAGTTTGGGTGTGTGTTTAATTTTGTTTGGAATGTTCTTATTTTATCACCTTTTTGACAAACCTAGTTAAGTCCTTGTATAGGAGCGAATTTGCACTCCTTGTGTAAATTCCCCTTTTGCATACCCTCACCTTAGAAAATCAAACTCGAAGGCGAAATTCCACATCACCCACCTACCTTCCATCAAGTTGGCATTTATCATGTGTGTCGATGGGGCAATATTTGTCAGCAATGTGAGCGCAACGCATAGACATCTGCGCGGCACACTGCTATCCCTAACAGATTCATGTCTCTAGTGTCTGCAGGGACGTTATGTTCTCCATTGGGCATGAAGTGCAATGCCTCTGTGTCGACCAAAAGACCCCAAAATGGCTCCTTCTCTCCCATTTTGATCTTGAAATGGCTATCTTGTTCATTCATTCGATTCTCTACAATTTCTTCAACATTTTCTTTGGCATTCTACTAGATCTCTTAAGTAATTTTCCACAACTCCATTGAGCATTGCAGTAGCTTGCTACTCCATCAATTACATCCTTGTACATGTTGTGCTACCATAGAAGTTGCGAGTTTGGAGTCTTGCGAGACCTCCCTTCGTCACTGTTGCGGTTGTGTCGACTTTGCCAAGTTCATTGCCTTGCATTCTCCCTTCATTGGCCTTCAGAGCCTTAGGGTGGAGGTTGTATTGCATCACTTCTTTTTCTCATTGCAGTTTGATAAAGTAGCATTGTATCTTTTGTAGTGTTCAACACTTTCCTTTCTATTTCCTTTATCACATTTTCTACTTCATGGCTTTTCTACTTGTCCATGGAGGTAGAAACACCAAAGCGGGGGTTTGACGGAGGCAAACCCCTATACAACCCAAAAATTTTCCCTCTCTTGGCTATGTGTAGGTGAACTTGTGTGTGGAGCTCACTGGCGAAATAGAGCTTTAGTGAGTTGATATTCATCACCTTTGTCTTCATCTACCTTCTTTATCATTTAAGTAGTTATTTCTCTTATTTCATTAAACTTAATCGGCTAGACAATTAGTAGGTTTTCCTACCTTCTGTATTGTATTTCACATTTTCTAGATGTACGAATGCCAACATGCCAAAGAGACACCAATGTGCCGCGTTGTCATCCTAAACCCACACTGCCATCCTCGAATAGAGAGTTGTCTAAGGTACAGTTTGGACTCTAGAAACTAGCTCATCTAGCCTCATTTAGACTTTCAGATATGTAGAGTGACAAAAGCACAAGTGAGAGTTCTCTTTATTCTCGATTCTTGTCCTAAACACCTATTAGCTTGAGGTAAGATAGGGCAGCTCTCTGTGACCTGGAGCCTTGGTGTGGTTGATCCCCCTACCTTACATTTTTGGTGAACCTGACATGAACCATTTTGGTTCTATTTAGTGGTGTTGAAGGGTCCTTTCCTCATATCTCAGGAGAATTGTAGGTGTGAGTTTTGTGAGGCGTTTCACCTTACAACCCAACTTGTAATCCCTAGAGGTATAGTTGGAAGGTTTCATAAGCATCATAGAACACAACCTTAATTGGGTCACTATCCAATCACGAAACCTTTGGGGGCCCTGTGAAAGTGTTGTTTAGTGTATGCAATTGTGCCTTCTTTCTACATCTACCTATCCCTTCTTCGCAACCTATGAGTAGTTCTCCTAGTATAAATTTCACCTTGCAGGACCTATCAATGGGTTATAATATTGATCCATCTCCTCTATACATCCTACTGCGAATCAATGAAAACACCATAATGGGTGTTCTTGTTGACCCAAAATGTCGGGTGATTATGATTACTAAGGAGATTATGTTGATCAATTTCCTACATAAAGATGGGTATGATGCACTTGAAAGTACCATTTGTACACATAATGGACTTTCTATACCTCCCCTTAGTAGCATCACCTTATCGGTCCTTGTCGGAACTAAGTCAGTAAAATTTCTCTGTGACATAATTCCGGTGTCTAAACTCTTTAGAGTGAAGCTAGCTATCCCCTAGATGGTCGCTATGAATGTAGCTCCCTTAGTCGTGCATAAGTTTCTAAATTTTATCCATGAAACTGGCTATAAATTGTCGGTTGCGCATGGTACCTATTCTCTGGATCACTTTTGACCTACACTTGTTGGTCCTCTTCTACCTAGGATGAACCTCTTGTACCAAACCTATGAGAAGTACAAGAAGGAGCACTTAATGCCTAAGGTGAGATACCCTCCATCTCCCTATGTTGTCTTGCATAGGGCCTGCTTGAAAGCTAGTAATGATGCCACCTTGGCTCAAAGAAGGGGGAAAGAGAAGCATGCTCGAGGTTCTAATTCCTCCTCTTCTATTGTCTTGCCTATCACTTACTCTCGCCCTACTACAGTGTCATTGGATTCCACTCCTAATTGATTGATAGAGAATCCTATGGTGCCTGCTTAGCGAAATTTGATGTGTTCGACGTTTGAAATTTCTGTCTCACCTATGATTCCTAGGCCCATTCAATATGGTAAGGGGAAGGCTCACCATGGAGATTCCTCTATGTCTCGACGTTCGTGGCCTCCTATCGCTCATGCTCCCAAGGCAATGAATTGGAAGAGGCCCATAGCTGAGGCACTAGAGCCGACTTCAATTGTTGTTGTTCCAACCTCCTCTCAGTCTCTCCCTCCTGCTCCCCTCTAGGAGTCACTCCCTCCATTGGAAATGGCTATGATGGAAAATCAGATGGCCGAGTAGGAGCTCTCTCTCCCATGTTAGCTCTCGGAGTCACAGAAACCACCTTGTGCATGAGCGCAAGTGCCAGCCAAAGGCTTTGGCAGCTTATCAGACCACTTTGTATAGGAAGGAAGGGGAGTCGACCACCCTTGTTTCAAGGCTTGCTATTGTGTCCTCCTCTCCCATCCCCTTTTCTTCAATTCAGTCAGCCTTAGTGTTACTTTCAGCTCCTGCTATGAGTGTAAAAACCCCTGACCCTAAAAAGGTGTAGGATTTTATTGCTCCTTCGATTGAGCCCCCTCTCTTGATGTCCCTCCCAGACATCTCGCCATTCCCTAAACCTGTGGACATGCCGAACACCTCGGTGGAGTCTGTCGTGGTTTTCTCCTCCTCCTCCACGCCTTCTATCTTTTCCATGGGGAACTCATATATCCTTTGATGAAGAGGAAGATGGAGGTTGGCCCTTCTAGCAATGGGGGGCATAAGAGGAGTCCACCTTCTTCAAAGGGTGGTCTTATGCTAGCATGTGCCATCCTAGTGATGGAAGATGTTTCGACATCCCCAAATTTTGTCACTACTTCCAAGTCACTCAATGTTCCTAGCAATGAATCTTGGGCGTTGCCTTCCTCGTCCGTTGAGGTAACACATGGCTATCCTATGAAGTGCATGTTCAACTCTTTGGATGAGGTCGTGACCCTGTCAGCAATCTTCGCAAGGTCGCTGACCTTTTCTCCACAAGAACCCAGTGGAGAAGACCTCGTGGGGCCTTCTTCCTTGGCTCTTATTTCAGGAGGGTTAGAGGGTTATCCCCTTGACATTCCACCTTTGTAGGCTCATCCACCTTCCCTGTATAATGATCTAGATTGGGAGGCTGATGACCTCTTGGTTAATAAGTGTTAGGGGGGCACCTCTTCTTTATCTATAGTATAGATTGTGTGAGTGTGTTTGTGTTTCCTCATGCTTGTGTTATGTGTTCCTAGATGACCCTTGTCACCTTTATAGGTGCTTGGATATAGGAGTGATTATGTGTCGTAAAACTTCCTCTATTTGTTGCATCATTATTCCTTTGTTATGTGTAATGATTTTTGATAATTGGGGACGATGCAAAGCGTTGGGGGCATTTAGGCTTCCCTTCCATGTTGACCCAACTTTTTATTTTATTTTTTTCTTCTCGTGCATTCTTCATATTGTCTGATATAATAGGGGGTTGATGATAGTTCATCTATATACTATTATTATACTTATATATATTTATGAGCAACTGTGACACTGAAATATTAGATCACCCATGTGTCCCTTGTTTCTGATGTTATTGTTTCTTTTTGCGGTGGTTATATTTCTCTCTTCTTTGCTTGATTCTTGATGTTGTGGTGCTTATGTGTATTCCCTCATGTGCATGACAACATCACCATGGTGACATCTCGCTATGTCCCGAAGGCCACAACATCACTTTTTCATTCTTGATTTTCTCTTCTTAGGATGTCACGTGCCTCTACATTCAACACGCACCATCCTAAGGGGGGGATACCATGTCAACTTTGATTTTCAGAAAATGTATTCAGTGACTAATGAATTTTTCTCAAAAATATTTATAAATTTTTTTCAAAAATTGCATTCTCAACAAGGACTCCCTAGTGGAATGTGTTTCCTTCAGCATGGGTTCACAAAGAAAGAACTTGAAAATATTTCCTTTGAGGGGAGAGCAACTTTTCCTATGGGAGAAGCCTTGACCTTCCCCTCGTGAGGGAGCATTTTCTTCCTTTCAAATTCCTTGATGAAGTGAACATCTTTCGAAAGGATTCCTTGATGTTGAATTGATTTGCAAAAAAATGCCCCCACTTTCAAACAACACATCCCTCGAGTGGACCCCTCTTCTTTTGAAGGATTCCCGAGAGACCCGTTTAAAGCTCTTCCTTCAATTTTATGACTATCTATATGATTGTCTACTTATTTTCTTGTGTGGCTGCCTTTTGATTTCTAACATGTCTTATCTACAAACTAACATGTTTCTTTTCAGGTGTGCCTGTGAAGCCACTTTCTAGTCTGACTCTGCAGAGTCCCCTTAAACTAGGTTTTCTTCAAGAGAGAGTACCTTGGGGGTGCCTTCTTTGCAAGTTTGAGGGCCTATGAAGCACTTGCATCTTGCAGGATTTGTCCATCGTTGGTCTATAGGCCTTTGGTGTACTTTATTCAACTTCGTAGTTCTGTGGAGCTACGAAGTCCTTTTGTTCAAACCTCCTTAGGAGAGAGTACCTATGGAGTCCTTTTCCTTCCCTAAACTTTCAAGTTTTCCAGATCGTGGTCTGATTCCTCGACGGTTTAGGTATACATTTCTAACTCTTTAATCTACTTTACTAAACACTCATCAATACTCATGCTCACTAAAGTTGAGGCAAAATGTATAGGAGTGAATTTTTACCCCTTTTGTAAATTCCCCTTTTGCATACCCTCACCTTATAAAATCAAACCCAAAGGAAAAATTCCACATCACCCACCTACCTTCTATCAAGTTGCCATTTTTCTTATGTGTCAGTGGGGCAATATTTGTCAAGGACACAAGCACAGTTCATAGACGTCTGAATGGCACACTATCGTCCCTGACATATTCCTGCCTGTGGTGTCTACAAGGACATTATGTTCTCCATTGGGCACAAAGCATAACGCCTTTGTGTTGAGCAACAGAGCCAAAAATGGCTCCTTCTCTCCCATTTTGATCTTGAAATGGCTATCTTGTTCATTCATTCGATCCTCTACAATTTCTTCAGAATTTTTGTTAGCCTTCTACTAGATCTCTTAAGAAATTTTCCACAAATCCATTGAGCATTGTAGCAGCTTGTTACTCCATCGAGTCCATCCTTGTACTTGTTGTACTACCATAGATTTTGCGAGTTTGGAGTCTTATGAGACCTCCCTTCGTCGTTGCTATGACCGTATCGACTTTTCCAAGCTCGTTGCCTTGTATTCTCCCTTCATTAGCCTTTGGGTGGAGGTGGTATTGCATCACTTCTCTTTCTCATTGCGGTTTGATAGGGTAGCATTGTATCTTTTGAAGTGTTCAACACTTTCCATTCTATTTCATTTATTTCATTTTCTACTTCATGGATTTTTTGGCTGTCCGTGGAGGTGGAAACACCAAAGCGGGGGTTTGACTGAGACAAACCCCTATACAACCCTATATTTTTCTTCTCTTGGCTATGTGTAGGTAAACATGTTATGTGGAGCTCACTAGCAAACTAGAGCTTTGGTGAGTTGATATTCATCACCCTTGTCTTCATCTACCTTCCTTATCATTTACGTAGCTATTTATCTTATTTCACCATTATGTTTATTTCGGTAATATTAACCAGCTAGACAATTAGTAGGTTTTCTTTCCTTCCACAGTGTATTTCACATTTTTTAGCTATACGGATGCCAACACACTAGAGAGATGCTAGCATGCCATGCTGTCATCCCAGAACCTCGGTGTCATCCTTAGACAAAGATTTGTTTGAGGTACAGTTTAGACTCTAGAAATAGACTCGTCTAGCCTCATTTAGAATTTTGGATCTATAGAGTGATAGAAGCACTTGAGAGTTCTCTTCATTCTCGATTCTTGTCCTAAACACCTATTAGCTTGAGGTAAGATATGGCAACCCTCCACTCTCAACTCTCTATGACTTGGATACTTGGTGTAGTTGGTCCCCCTACCTTACTCTCCTTTATTACCAAACCCTTTGAGAGAAAATTCTTCCTAGATACTAGCACAACATGCTATTGTCCCAGTCTTACATGTTAGAAGGATTTCAATTCAAATTCTAGCCTTGTTGCATTAAGGGACACAACCTTTCTTTTTAGCCTCACACAAATGATTAGTCGAGGATTTTTTTTGGTTTCCTATATATAAAACCTTCTCCCTCCCCCTCTCTCTCTAGAAAATCCAAGTATTCTAAGAAATTGTATGTTATGCTACTTTATAATCATTATAGATGTTTATTCTTTTATCATACTAATGTTTTGTTTAAGTGTTGTTGGATGTTCTTTGTTCAAGATTATTGTTATTGTCATTATCATATGTACTAACACTTGTTAGGGTGGTGTATGATGTCATTGAATTTTGGTACATAAATCTTTTCCTAGTAGTTCATCAATGGATGTGATAGCTTGTATTTCACTTGGTAGTATCTGATATGGGAATTTGGTTTTTGGTATTTCATTCCTGATTTGTAGTATCTCAGGGTCTTTTCACTCGTGCTAAATTGAAATTCCATCCTTGTGTCGGTTGGGTGTTTATGTAATATCGAGTTTGGGTGTCATTGCTTCACATGCTTTGGAATAGTTGCTCAATTTTTTTATTCCAGGCGCATGTGTATTTTCATGGACTTGATTTGGGAAATTGATTGTAGTGTACAGTGTGATATCCTTCATTTATTTTTGAGAATTTAATTTTTATTACCTTTCTCATGTTTATTTCCTTATAATTATGTTATAAAATGGTTTTAATGCTCCGTATGTTTTCTTTAGTCGACTCACTCTGAAGGTGGTCACTCTTGAAAGAATCAAGAGGTTTGTTTTCTCTATGATGGATGTAGATTTTAGATTTTCCATACCTCTAAAGTACTAGGAGATAAGAGATCCTCTTGCTTTCTTAGGAGATTTTTTTTGCATCACATTCATGTTTCACTATGATCAAGTGGAGGATGCTCTTAGACAGGTAATTTACAACAATTGGTTCATGAAGTTCTCAATGACACTACCTCATGAAATTGCTTCCATTTTTGTTTCAAATGCAATTAATGGATGTTACTTGGTGTCTAGAGATGGTGAAATATCTTGTAGATTCCTACCTGCATCCTTCTTTGTTCTCTTTCTCCTCTCTATTGGAGGCATTAGAAAATTAGTACCTCTGCAATGGTTCTTCTATCATTGGTGGTTTCTTGGATCATAATTCTATTTTCTCCAATTAGGCTATATCTTCTTTGTGGCAATTAATGGTGTCAACTCTAGTGGTGGATAATCCCCATGCTTTCTTTGCACAAATTTTATGTCTTCATCCTCATATTGGTGATTCCATTTTCTACAAAGCTCGGTCTAATTTTAATGCAATTAATTTTTTGGTTAGGCATGTCATGGATGATCCCCATTCTACTATTTTCTTCCCTCCACTCTTGGAGGTGACTTCTTCTTAAAGTTGTTCTGAATTGTGAATTATCTATAGGTTTTGATTGTCTCTAGGGGGGATTTTAGTTTCCGCTCTCTGAAGCATTGTATCTAATCTTTGGAGCTATGATATGTATAATAGTTTTTGATACATGAATAAATGATATAGTGGCTTTGCCACTTTTACCTTAAAAAACACTTGTAGGATCTCAAGTAAGTTTCTTCCTTGTGTGTGATTTTTGCGGTTACATCAATCCAAAAAGGGTTTCAGATCTAAATGGTAAAATATATCATTGTGTTGTTTATCATTATCATTGTTATTTTTTCCTATATTCATCACAAGTACACACTCTCTATCATCATCGTCATTGATATTATGGAGGTGGGAACACCAACACAAGGTTTGACTAAGGCAAACCCCTATACAACACAACTCTTTTCCTCTTTTCATTTTATAGATGTCAAGTTTGGTATGGATGGAAGGCAAAATCAACATTTCAACTCATTTTGAAGACTCAAAAAATTTGTCTCTTTTCCTTACTAGTTCATCATTGATAAATTAGGGTATCTTAGTTATTAACGCATATCCATACACTAATTCCAAATTTTATATGTTGCAAGTGTGTAGACTATATTGGATCCATATAAATTGACAACCTTAATTTTCTACATCTTATGAACTATAGTGTGATGCATTGGTATTTTTGTGATGTATTGGCATATTCAACAATTTCCCCTAATCTTCTATGCTAGGATATGTTCTCTATCATCTTTCAAGATCTATTTTTTCTATCTATTTGTCCTCTATAATATTCATTTAGTTAGTTTACTCAATTTTATCATTGTTAACCTAATTCATTGCATCATCCATCAATCCTTGCATTTATAACAAAATAACTCAAATGCACCAACCAAATTGGTTCTTTCTTGGGGACAACAACCAAGCACAACCTCTTGGTTGGGTTTTATGTTCTAATTTTTGGGTGGAAAGATTAATTTAGATTAATTCATTTAGTCTAGATCATCCTCTTCTCCAACCAAACATTTTGGTGAACCTAGCATGGCTTATATTTGTAAAAAAAAAATTTGCTTGCATACCTTTTGTGATCTAATTAGCTGGTTAATTTATTAGATTACTATATTCAACATCTTATTTTAGTATTTGCAAGAACTATGTGTTTAGTTTAGAAAAAAAAGAACTTATATTTTTTTTGGTCTTTCATTAGAAGATATAAAATCAAAACATCTTTTATTCTTATAACATGTCATTAGCATATATGTATTCTCATCACTTTCTTCTATCTATAAATTCCTAGGAACATTTGTTTGTCCTTAAACTTATACTTGATTTATGAGTTTCCCGACCTATTATTATCAATCTAAAGTTCCTTTGAGAAGAAGTTATCTAATTATGGAATTCCATGCTTTAAATGACTCTAGTGTTGAGACTGATTTTGTTAGCTTATTTCCCCTAAGATATTATGGAATGCAATCATCTTTGGATCCAATTCCCAACTTGCCAATGATGTTGGAGTCACAACCTCCTTATGATTCTCTTGGGATTGATAACTTCATGGCCAATGTTCCTAGCACTCAAATTTAGAAGCTAGCTAAGGAATTGGCTAGTCTCTAGCAATTATTGAGTACATAAAACTTGGCTTGGGAAGTTGTCCCTCTCATAGGAAATATTAGGAGTTTGTTACTTAATGAATTGCAAGACATGGAATTTCTACATGGTCTAGCTCATATAGTTGATACAAACATTACGATGTTAGCTAGTTAAATGGAAATTATCAATAATACATCCCTTAGAAACCAAATAGGGACACAAGTGTTGATACCCCTATCGACATATCCTATTCCAACATTCACTTCTTCCATTTAACTAGTGTTACATATTTTGGTAAGATTTATCACATTAATTTTGGGGCTACATGTGAGAATCCTACAAACAAATATATATTTGTCCTACCTTCCTTCATCCTTTCGTTTAACTCTCAAAATACTCATCCAATGGTTTCTAAATATATTGTTAGCCATCCTCATTCACAATTCACTTACCAAAATTCCAATCACCCTATTGCTAGCTCTATTCCTTCATATTCTACCATCTCATATTTTGATCTTGTCATTAACCAACTCTTGCAAATTATGATCTCTTTATAGAAAAAAAAATATGAAATGTGAATTAAAGAAAATCCCAACCTAATCCTCCATCATACTAGACTCATAGCCCATTATCATTAACTATCTTAAAAAATCCAATACCACAAAGCATTAAAACACCCTATTTTGAAAATTACAATGGAAAAGAAGACCCTAATAAAAATGTGTTAGCCTTTACCACACTATGTATTGATTTTCTCTTTGAGGATGGTTTATTAGATAAGATATTTCGTCGATCATTAAAATACATACTTGGATTGGTTTTTTTCATTACCTAATAATTCAATTCATTCTTTTCAACAACTTGTCAATCAACTCTTCCAAATTTCCAATCTAATATTAAACCTCAAGTCACATTGACTGACATGGTCCATTGTAAGCATGGGGTGAAGGAGAAATTTTCTGACTTTATAGGGCATTGTAGCATCATAAATTGTCACCTTTGATAATTTAATGCTAGTTTTAGATCCCCCTCATGTGCTTGGACCTAATTATACATTTAATTTTCCCATTTTGTGATAATATTTATAAAATTAGAAGTGGAGTTTAAAAAAAATGACCTAATTTTTAATACCAATGTTTAGGGACCCTAAAAGGATAGATCTAGATTAGGGTTCCCAATCCCCATATCCAACCTGTTTTGGCTAAATTTAGAATATGATGGCATTGAAATTTTAATATTAAAAATTCCAAAATTATTTGTTGGCTACCATTGTTTGATTTTGGGGAAATTAAAAAATTATATATGAATACAAGTCATTTTCATCATTTTTATCCTAGAAAAATTTGAGAAGCAATCTTAGAACTTTGAATTCAGCAATCAAGAGAAAAATTAGAAAAATTATAGTAGCATCATTTTAGATTTATGTATCATATTTTCATGTGATTTTTATTCATGTTTCATGTTTATTTTTTTTGTGAGTATTAACACTTGCAAGGCTTCAAATCAAGTATCAATTTCTCCTTGAAGGTAATGAGTATAATGACTTGCATCCCTCAAGGAATGCACATTTGAGTGGTGAGTTACAAAAATTGTCAATTTATCACTTTTTTATCATTTAGCCTCTACTTGACTGGGAGTAAGCTATTTTTTTTACATTAATATAGTTGTTGTGGAGGTAGAAATAGAAAAATAGGGTTTGAATTGTTGGAAATATGTGTTTTCATTGATGTCAATTTGATGTCTGGTAACATGTGTTGTCCTTGTTAATGTCAGTTAATGAAAGTGTCATATTTGTATATAAATGAATTGATGGTGTGAGACCAAAATTTGAGAGAGATGGTCTGACATTGATGAAGACTTGAGTTTAACCAATGTTTGAGGAAATTCAGTTCGAAAGACCTAGAAAATGTATCCATAGTAGTATGGTAGTCTATAAGTATGGTATGTATATGATTAGGCTTGTAACCTATTGGTTCATGATTTTGTTGATAAGTAAATGTACATTGAATAATTTCTAAATGTTCAAGGAGTTAGATGAATGACAATTGAGTCTCGGTTCATACTTTTACATTTGGGAAAAGTTGTCTAAGGCATAGATTACATATTTTTCTTATGTCAATGATTATGTATTTTGGCCCTCACTCTATCGCATTGCATGATTTGGGTGTGCAATTCAAGAGTTAAGTTTGGTACTTAGCAAAGAGTTTATTTCAAGGATTTCATGTCATAAACATTTCTATAGTAAGAGTTGCATAAGATTGTTCTCTGAATTACTTCATGACAGAAGTATGTATCTTAGAAGTTCACCAAAATGCTCCATGTTCCTTTGGAGTATTATATATGCTCATGTGGACTTGGGGATATGTAAAAAGAGGAGTATGGGTTCATCCTTATGATTTTCAAATAGTTTGGTGAACCACAATGCAATATCCTAAGGGTTGATGTGACACAGTCAATCCAAGATGCTTTGTTCTCATATGTTTAGTGGGTTTCTTCATTTGCGCTTGTTGAACACCTAGAATACTATGAAGGGGGATGAATCAATATTCCTAAAAACCATTTAATTACTAACCATCCAATTATCATATAATACTTAGCAATTATCATAAATGAAAGCATAAACAACCCATAGCACATACAACATATTAACACCAATGTTTTTACATGGAAAAACCAAAGTGGGAAAAACCATGATGATGATTATCTCACAATATGTTATAATGGTTATAAGATATTATAGAAAGACTCTTTTCTAGGTGGAATCACTGTCCAAGTGAACTCATTGTTCATAGAGAAAAGAAAGATAAATAAAGTGGCTACCCAACCGAGATTTGAACTAATACAAAGTGCATCTAACATATGTTGAATTCAATTCCTTTGAAGCTCAAAACACTTCGCCTAATATAGAATACAAGTTTTCTACTCAGTATTACATTCACACAACCTTTTTTCAATCCTTTGCAAGATTTCGCTTCACTTCTTGTATTTGGATCATATCTCTATCAAAATCATTATCATCACAAACTCAAAATGATCTTCTATATATTAACTTCATTACAAACATCAATTAGGTCACCTAATTAGATGTCACCCAAAGTAATGTAAAATGTGCCTTTTCGACACCCAATTCAAATTAAATTACCTTCACACCACAATACATGTGATATAGGTCGGCATGGATCTATAATAGCTCCCTCTTACTTTCATATCGTATCATTAAACTCCACAACCCTTTACATTTTTTAGGTCGACCCGACATAGGACCTAAAAAAAATACTTCAACTAATTGTCAATCATAGGACACATGGATCTCAAAATATCATGCCAACTGGAAATATCAATTCACATACACCTATAAACATTCTCCCAAAACCGCAATTCCTAACATAAATTCATGGAGGAGCACAGATCAAATAGGTCATACTTATTACAAAAAAAAATGACAAAACCTTATATGCTGAACTTCTATCACTTGAAGCCTTTGAACAACTTATCTAGAACAAATAAAATTCTAAATTCAGATGCTACTATCATCCAAAAACAAAATATTGGAATCACAAAAGTAGATATGTATGTGTGATGGAATGCAAACCAATTTACTAGAGGGAACTGAGATTAAAAACTACCAGTGTAGATACATAATAGAAGTTCTTAACTATGAAACAAGTCTTCTATGTAAAATATTCTCCATATCACTCTAATATCCATCATGTAGTGTTGACATCAATGACAACACACAAACTTCTTCATTCTTTCAACAATATCCCCATGTATCATTGATGGCAACATGTGCCAAAATAATTCTTCACACACCTCTCCCCCTTTAACATCAAGGATAAAGGGTGCACAAAAATAACTTGCATCCTCCCTCTCAACCATATATACAAAGTGAACTAAAACTACTAACTCCCCCTTAGGAAATTAACCAAAAACTCCTAATACATCCGCATATGTACACATAAATTTGAAAACATGAAAGAACTAAAAAATACAATGAAAATGGAAATGGTTAGCCTAAATATGTAGACCCAAAATTTTATAGCATGGCTTTCCAAGTAGGTTTTCCTTCTTTCCAACTCCTTTTTGTTGTTGCAAGCAACTTGTATAGAGACTCAAGCTCCATCAAAGTATCTTTTCCTTCTTCCAAAGTATTGGGGTTGAGATTTATCTATGAAATTTTTTCAACACTAACAACGACATTTGAAATAGGTATGTGATTTATTTGTACCAAGTCCCTTAGATTTCCAAGCTTCTTAAGAATCTCTTCCGTCTGGTTCTACAAAGTGAAGAAGCTGTCATGCAAGTCTATTATAGTAGTCCAGATGTGATACTTTCTATCTAGTGCCAGATCATAGGCACTTGATGTCTTGGCTATTTGAGACTCAATTGAGTCCATTTCATCTTTTATATTCTATGTGGCTTCCAACCACCCTATGCAGTTCAAAATCGGTGACTTTACCTCATCCTCATAGTCTTGTACCTCTTTCAATAATTCTTCAACCTTGTTATGGGTTGATGCACATTTTTCTGTAAGCCTTGTCATAGCCTCTGTTTCCACTTGTCCTTTCAAATCAGAGGAATACTCCTTAAAAGAATAAATCAACAATTTGAAGTTCTCCACAAAATACAATGATGCATCAACATTAGTATCTGGAGTGATCTCATGTAATTCATTCACAACTTATTCTATTAACTCATTACTCTTTTGACATATTTCAAGGATCTCTTTTCTTGTTGATACATTTAATACATCACTTAGTTGCATCTTATGCTCAGGAAGCATCTTACTTAAATCAACAGTAGCCAATTGTAACAATTGTGAAGAAACAACTGGTTTGTACCATATTTGTTTAGGTAGTAGACTCTCTAAAGGATTTTTGGAGTAAGATTCACTAGAGGGCTTGGGAAAATCCTTATATTTCTATAGTTCTTCATTATTTTTGATGTTAATATCCTCTTCTTATTCTCCCTTTTCCTCTTCTTCACTAGAGGAATTATCTTTATCTTTGTCTTTGTCTTCCTTTTTCTCCTCACCTCCTTTATCTTTTCCTTTTTCACCTTGCTCATCTTCTTCATTTTTGTCATGTTCTCCTTCCTTCACATCATCATTCTTACCTTTGTCTTCCTTATTTGTCCGCCTTTGCTCATTTTCAACTACATGCTTGTCACTTTCACTAGAGTCATGTTTTGTATCTATTAGAGTAATAGATATCTCAAGATTTTCTTGAACTATGTTTACCAAAGGAATGGGAGTTTCATTCTTTGTAGTTTCCTCTTTGATCATAGTTTCTCTTTCTACACCATGCATATCCTCATCATTTCCTTGCATAGGTTCTTCTATATCCGGAGGGATATTACCTAGAATTTCTTCTATATTAGTAACATTAATACTTTCATTTTTTGGATCTTGTCCCTTGCTAGAGGAACCAACAGGAGTCATCTCATACTTCTGTGTTATTTCAGTAACCATTTCTTTGGTCTCCTTTTGTATTCTCAAAATTTGATCTTGATCTTTTCCCATGAGAACAGTTATCCTTCATTTTTTTATGAATTCTTTCCTACAAACTTGAGCTACTGTGGCCTTATCAACTTTAGACAAGGCAAAACCAATCTTCTCCATAGAATATGATCTAATATTTTCTTCTAGAACTATGGCTTCTTCTCTCTTTTCCAATAAGAATTTCCATACATCATCTGGAACCTTTTTCTTGATATACTCCATATCTTCCTTAACAATGACAATATATTTGATGATTGCTTCAATTATGGTGGCTTTGTTCTCCTCGTTTTTATTTTGATACATGACATCAGTTTCCTTCAACATTTTGTTATATAAAATACCATCAAATAGTGCATCCAAACTCATTGGGTTGGAAGGTTTCCTCTAGAGTAGAGTTCTTATTTTTCTTCTTCTTCTTTGGATTATTAGATTCGGGCTTCTTTTCCTTATTTTCCTTCACCTTATATATATGTATCCCGAAAGGCTTGATTTTCCTTCTCAATTTCTTCTTCAAATGTGCCAACTATATCTATTCTTCATTTCTTTGGAGTAGTGTTGCTTATTTTCATAGTCAATGGAGAATCTTCATCCTCATCTTCTTCTTCTTAAGAGAGCACACTCATATCCTTCTCTCTTTGATATATTTTTTTCTTTCCTCTTTTTTGTCTTAGAGGCAGTTGTGGAGGCTACCAGAGTAGCTTTCCTTTTCTTCAACTAAGATTCTTCTACCATCGGTGCACTAGTCTCCATTTTCTTAGTTCTACAAGGGTAGAAATTGATCCTAAAGGTTGTTGAGTACTAGGAGAAGTAGTGGAAGCAATGCTTCCAGATCTTTTGTGTCTGGAGGACTCACTAGTTGTATATTATATTTTAGTAGGTTTTTTCTTAAAATTTGTACTTCTTCATCTATAAGTCTATGTTATTTGAAATATTCATTCACATCTTTTGCCACTTTATTCTTTCTTGCAAGTTTTGACTATTCCATGTGCACTTCCAAGAATTTTTCCTTATATTTTCCATGTCTTTCTCATGCAGGATCCTTAGGACTGTTCAACAATATTTGAACAAGACCATCAACCTCAACTTCATTCATTTCGTAATGGATTGGTGGAATCTAGATTGTTCTGGGTTTCACAGCTTCAACAATGCAAAAATTAGTGGAAACGAAAAATGTGATATCATCTCGATATTTTTCCACTAAGGACCTAGGGATTCTCTCCCTTTCATTCATTCTCTTCTAGAATACTACAAAGAATGTAGTAAGTGCTTTTTCTTGAACATTCGTATCACCAAGGCTATGTAAATGTTCCAAAATCTGATGTGATATGGGTCTCCTTTTATCCCACATGACATTACTTCTTCTTGGAAGCTCCCTTAGAAAGTAAAATAGTAGACAAACTACCAAGGAACCAAACTTGAATGGATATTTCTTATCTTTGATTTTCTTCAAGTTGTCAAACAGTTGTTGCTGAAGCAACTCACAAATCATAGTCCTTACCCTTTTCCACCATTTCATAGGCAACATGAATTGTTGTAGACAACAAAAAATTATCCCTATTGGTGTAGTATATTTTGTATCCTATGACCATTTATGCATACCTTACTACATATTTTTTAATAGTGTCCACAGTGAGAGCCCTATGATCAAATATGGCTCTATTTAACTCTATCACATCTTCATTCTTTATAGATTTTAATATTGGCATAGGTCCAGTGGCACAAAGTCTTGTCACTTCCCTTATAACTTTATTTGTTATCCTGCTAGGCTTGTTAGTCCATAAGTAGTATTCATGTACTCTACTCAATGCCATTCTCACATACTTAGCTCCATCTTCATAGGTGAAATTTTGAAATAGCTATTGGACATCCAAATTCTTTGCCACTAGGTTTTCATATTTGGGCTTGATCTGGTGATCACTTCTAGAGTTAACCCATTTATTCATAGGTCGATGAATTTCACATGGTTATATTCTTCCATTCTCTCATGGATATAGGCCCTAGTGTCTTTTGTAGGAAAAATCCTATATGGAATGTTCAAAAACTCTCTGAGTAGGTCATTCTCAAATATCTTCATGGGGTATTTCTTGAATTTTGGTTGAGGCTTCTCACTTACATTCACTAATATAGGTGTAGCCATCTCTACTGGATTAAAATTATTTGAAAAAAAATTCTATTTTAGTATTAGACAACGGTAAATACCTTTTATTTGCTTAGTTGGAACTAGGGTTTGAATGCTCTACTTCCTGAACTCTTGAATTTTCTTCAATTCACTCCAAATTATAGTTCTTTGATTTGACCTAGTTCACATTCAATGCACTAATCAATAAATCTGATGAAAAATCTTCACTATGCAACAACAAACCCTTAATTATTCTACAAAACTCCGCAAATGCATATTTTCTTCCAGAATTTCCTTCACGAGATCCAAACTGTCAATCTTCAACTTATATCTTCATGTTGATCCATGGCACTATTGGAAAAACAAGGATAGACAATTGAGAGGGGGGGGGTGAATCAGTTGTTACCAAAATCAAACTTATTCAACATTAATCAACCTTAAATCTCAGATCTAATACTTAACAGTGCAAGCATAAACCAATAACACATTAGAGACACATGAACACCAAGATTTTATACATGGAAACCTTGTTAGGGGAAAAACCACGTTGGATGTTAGTCCACAAGATTATACCCTGTTAGAAGTATAATGAAAAATGAAAAGGGAATGCACTTGCATTCAGGCACACTACCTAGAGCACATTTCTCAGAGGAAGGCTCACTGCCTTACATACAATAATCAGATTAAATCCATTCGATGAGTTTGAACTGAGATATTAGCTTCTATAAAAGCCTGATTATAGTTTTGGTTAGTCACACACAAACTTCTAAACACTCTTCCACACTTTTCTCTACTCTTGAATGCTTTGACCTTTATTCGCACATGTACATCACTTGCACACACTGAGCATATATTGAGCACACTTCAAAATGAGTAAATAATCACTCTTCTATATCCGCCACACGGATTTACATCAACTACTATGTCGGCCACAAATAAATAATAAATTACAACTGTCGGCCTCAATACATGAATAAATCTTAATGCGCACCAACACAAGTTGGTCACAACATAGTGAGGACCCAAATAAACACCTTAGAACATGCCAAAAAATAAAATATTAATCCTTATGGATCCGCAACATGCTACTACCATCATGTTGGCCAAGAACATGAAAACTCGAGCACACATCAGAAAAATCTCCTATCACGAACACACCATTCAATTCAGATGTACAACAAGGATAGAGCATGATCTAGACTCATCCATGAATGACAGGTACATGCGTAACAACTAAAATTACCATAATTTCATCCTCTTCTTCCAAGAACACCTGCTACATTAGAAAAATGACTGCAGACACATAGAAATTCATAACTTCCTCAAATCTTGATGCATACCACTAAAACTTTCAAAAAACATACTAGATAGGCTCAACAACAAACCCTTTGATGTGTGCCTTCATATCTATAACGTACAAAACTTTCCAACATTCTAACCTTCTCAGCTCCACTGGCTATCTATAATATATTTATTACAATTTTCTCAATATCTTCAACATATACATCCTTAAGCATCATCAATGCTAATAGTGTTGACATCAATGGCAACCACATATCAGCAATGCAACCACAACATCCAATAGGCACCTTATATCAACAAGGGGATATTGATTTTTTTATTATTGCTCCCCCTAAGCCAATGCCTAGGTTCAATTTTCAAGAGAATTATTTGCATTGGCGGGTGGTACAGATTCTTTTGTAGTTTCTATATCTTTCTTGTTCTTAGTCTCTTCTTTATTTCTCTAGATCTTCTCCATTTCCTTCTTTACTTCCATCGGATCAATCTTTGTGACTAGATCATTTCTCTTTCTTATGTTCCTGAAGAATCTAGCAATATGTCCAAGTTTATTTCAATTGTAACATACAACATTCTTTTGAGAGTTATTATTTTCATTAATTTTGGATCTTCATTGGTTAGCCTTATGTCCAAATCCACAACATAAATAACAATAGCTATTGAAATATTGAAACATTCTACCATGGTTATATGTATTCCTCATTTGATTTATGCATTCACTTTCTCTATGTCCAAACTTCTTGCATGTAAAGAATTGACCTAGTAAAGGATGGAACATTCTAATTTATTTTACTTCTACATTCTATTGCTTTATGTCCAAAATTATTACAAAAATAATAAATACCATTGAAAGATGAGTACCTCTGAGCATTTGGTTTTCTGATAGGAGATCTTCTTGCATTATTTCTTTGATTCTGAAACTTGTCATTATTCTTCTTATCATCAGTCTTCTCTAGTTCACTGATCTTCTTTGCTTCTTCTTTTGAACTTTCACCTTTCTCAAGTCCCAGACTACCTTTGTATTTAGATACTTTCTGACTTCCATTAACTCATCAAGAATTGTAGAACTTGTCTTGAACTTATCTTCATGAATTCTTGCTTTCTCTTAATCTGATTTCAAATTTACCGCTTCTTGTTCAAGCCTTGTATATTCATTGGATTTATTTTCACTATTGCATTTAAACACTCTTCAGTTATTTTCTTTTCTTCCACCTTCACTTTTAGTCTAGTGATGTTCTCACTCACTTGTTTCAATTATTCATTTACCTCTCTATTTATTTCTTTGAAGCCTATTATTTTCTCTCTCAATTTCTTGATGCACTCATTATGTTCTTTGAGATTTTCCTTTAGATCTTTGTTTTCACCTTCAATTTTGTCAAGATCTTCAAGACTAGCTTTGAGTTCTCCATCCTTGTCAAGTATGCAGTCTTTTTCAGAGTATCCATAGGTAGGAATATTAGCCATGTGTTCAATCTCCAAGATCTTCCCAAAGCGATCAAGCTCCTTCAAGCAAACTAGGCTTTGATACCAATTGTTGAACATCCAAAATAATGAGAGGGGGGTGAATCAGTATTGCTAAAAATCATTTAATTACTAATGATCCAATTATCGTAGCATACTTAGCAATTATAAAAAATGAAATCATAAATAGCCCATAGCACATACAACACATGAGCACCAAGATTTTTAAATGCAAAAACCAAAGTGGGAAAAACTATGGTGATGATTAGCTCACAGATGTTATAACCAGTTATAAGATATTATAGAAAGGCTCACTGCCAAGTGGACTCATTGTCCAAGAGAACTCATTGTTCACAGAGAAAATAAAGATAGAGAAAGTGGCTACAAAACCAAGATTTGAACTGATACAAAGTGCATCTAACATATGCTAAATTCAATTCCTTTGAAGCACAAAACTCTGACTTAGAAAACTTCACCTGATATAGAATACAAGTTTTCTGCTCAGTATTACATTCACACAACCTTTTCTCAATCATTTATGAAATTTCACTTCACTTCTTTTATTCAGATCACATCTCTATCAAAATCATTGTCGTCACAAACTCAAATTGATCTTCTATATTTATTAACTCCATTGCAAACATCATTTAGGTTGGCCTAATTATATGTCACCCAAAGTAATGAAAAATATGCCTTGTCGACACCCAATTCAAATTAAATTACCTTCACACCACAATGCATGTGATGTAGGTCAACATTTACCTATAATAGCTCCCTCTTACTTTTGCATCACATCATTAAACTCCACAACCCTTTACATATTTTAGGTTGGCTAGGCATAGGACCTAAAAAAATGCTTCAATTGATCACCAATCATAGGACATGTGGATCTCAAAATATCATGCCAACTAGAAATATCAATGCATAGAAACCTATAAACATTCTCCAAAAAACCGCAAGTCCTAACACAAATTTGCAGAGGAGCATGGATTGAATAGTTCATACTTATTACATAGAAAACTAACAAAATCTTATATGTTGAACTTTTGTCACTTGAAAATTTTGAACCACTTATCCAGAAAAACTGAAATTCTAAATTTAGGTGCTACTATTATCTACACACAATATATTGGAATTACAGAAGTAGATTTGTACGTGCAATGAAATGTAGACCAATTTACTAGAGGGCAGTGAGAGAGAAAACTATTGGTGTAGATACATAATAGAATTGCCTTACTATGAAACAATTCCTCTATGAAAAAAATTCTCCATATCACTCTGATATCCATCATGTAGTATTGACATCATTGAAAACATACAAACTTCATCATTCTTTCAACAAAATCAACATATGATGATATGATACTTTAGGAGAATGTTGTAAGCATTTTTTTGATAACCTACATTGTTCACATCTTGTTTCACATAATGTTTTTGGTCTCTCCTCAGTGGTGTAAAGATGAATAGTTAGCGGTTTCAATGGTGTTGATGTTGTTTGGACCAACAGTCTGGTTTCCTTCCTTTGTGTTTGATCCTAATTTTTTTTTTGGAGAATGTATTGTGATGTTTTTGGGCCCATTTATTCCTTGATTTGATCCACAAATCATTTTTCTTCATGGTGCATATGTGTGAAGCTAACCTACGTAGTATCACTCCTTTTATTTTATAGTTCTTTTTTGGAGCTGAACTATTTGGTGTTTTGAATTATTGTGGAGGGTATTTATGGAATAAAAAATTCATTTTTGAATTGATTTTGAGAGAGAGTGTAGTATTTTGAATATGAAGTGTTTGAAGTTAGTACGATGGATTAATTGTGTGAAAAAGGGACTGCAACATTAACATATATTATATGCTTCTTTTATAGTAGTTCATGTTCATGTTCTCATTATAATTTTGATGTATCCTACTATCAGGTAGTGAGCCTCTTCAGTAGGTCCTTGTGTCTTTCTATAAGATTGTGTGCCTTAGTTTGCAAGTTCTTAGGCAGTGAACCTTAAACAACATTGTTATTTTTTTTGTAAGAAATGAGCTTCATATATTGTGAGTTAACTCTCATTGTATTTTTACCCCCATTGATTTTTCCACATAAAAATCTTGGTGTCCTTGTGTGGTTCATGTTTTAATTTCTGCTCTGCATTTAGTTAATGTGATTTAATGTTTAATTTGCAAATGAAATTGTTTGTTTTAGTATATGTTGATTCACCCCCTCTTAGAATTTCATTGTGTTCAACAATTGGTATCAGAGTCAAGTTCCTTTGAGAAGCCTAACATCTAAGATAGATCTTGCAATTGAACACATGTGATTTGAAGAAATGATCAATGATATGTTTTCTCCAGAATTAGATCTAGATTGAATGGAACCTGAAGGTTGGGACATCAATCCATATTATTATAAAGTATATTTTGAAGGATAACTATAGTATTCTCTTGAAGATCTAGATGAAGCAAGAAAAATAAATCTAAAATATGAGTGCATGCTTAAGAAATCAAAGGAGACAATTGTCAAATTGAAGGCACAAGCTAGAGAATAAATGAAAGAAATTGGAAATATAAAATCTCAAATAGAAGGAGGTAAAATATGTGAGGCTAAACTCAAGGAGGCTGAAGATTGGTGTACCATTTGCACACGTGCCCCATTCAGGAACGGGCACCCTTTCTTTCATTTTTGGCTTGTCGGGTCCTCTTTTGTGTCGCATCGTTTTGCATGCCCCCTTTTTTGTCTCCCTGACGGTCAACATGTTCTCAAAAGTCTCATTTAGGGTTGACAAATTTTTTCCCTTTTGGAAATTACTGTCTTAAACCCTTTCGGGTTTTCTCTGTCAGTTTGCCTTTCTGGCATCATTGGCATCTTTCGGGTCCGGACCCTCGGGTTTCCCTTTGTGGGCTTCCTTTTCAGCTTCATTGTTGCTGATGGTCGGTGTTCAACATCCTCTTGGACCCTGGACCCCGGCATTTACTTCACCATTTGGTTTTCTTCACTTGGAAAATTGTCCAGCAGCTGTCCTGAGACGTCTTCCCAGCCCTTGGAACCTGGTTCTCCCAGCGTCGTCCTAAAATTTGAACTCACCTACCCTCCAGTCATCGTACAATCATTCATTATGAGGGTATTTATTTCCATTTTGGGGGGTTATTTAAGCAACTTAGACCCATCATTTTCAAATTTCAAGAAGAGATAGAAAACACAGTGTGCCTCCAGCAACTCCTGCCTCCACACCTAGATCTCTACTTCATTGTTCTTCAAGGATTCAACAAGTTGCTTCTCCAGAACCCCGAGGTAGGATCATCGTCTAAACGTCCCTTTCCTTTTCTAGGATTCATGAAGTTAAAACCAATTAATAAAATGAAAAAACTGTAAGTCTAGTAGGGGAGAGTGTCTCCTTGAAAATCCACAAGTTGAAAATCATAAAACACCCCAGAGATCATCAAAATCTAGCTTCAGAGTGATGCCGTCCCATTTTTGTTCTTCGAAATGCGAGACCACACCTTCCAGGCCTGGGGCCTCTCTCCAGCCATGGTTTTCACTTAACCCAAAAACAATGATTCAACAGCGAAGTTCATTTCGGACTCCGGCCTTGAATTTCCATCCCTGGAATTCCATGACCATTTCGTCGTTTCTCAATGGTGACCTCTGAATGACCTTCCGGATCTCGAACCCCGACCCTCCAAAATCTATCAGAAACTTGCAACAAAATCAAAAATTTGGAGTCATCCCTAGACCCCGGCTCTTGGACTTCTTTCCTCAGGCCACTGTCTTCGCTTTTCCGTTTCATATGGTCATCATGGGACATCTTCCCGGCCCTTGCACCTCGGTTCATCTTTTGCTCCACATGATTTTAACAAGGAAAAATGAAAAGACCAAACCTCAGCCAGACTCTGGCCTTCGAATTTTCATCCTCAAAACTTCATCTTCCTTCCATTGCCCCGAATAGTTAAACTCTTCTGCCTTTCTGGACGTCGAGCCCCGAACCTCCAACCAACTCTTGATTTTTTTAACCAACTGCTAAGCCTACCTCGGATTTAATATTTCGGTCATCAGTCTCTGGACTTTCCTCTGCATTTTGCTATTTTGTATGGCTATTCCCTAGCAGCTTCCCAACTCTTATGGCACGAACTCTGGAGCTTGTCTCCCAGGATGTCATTTGCCTTGCGCTATTCCAAACAACCGACCCTGGATGGCTTTCCTGCAGCTAAGACCCGAATGATAAAATGATGGCTCAAACGGCCTCCAAATTGAAAATGGACTTCGACCCACTTGCTAAAAATTGACCTTCTTTCACACCAACCCTTTGTTGAGAAAATCTAGAATCGGGAAAATTCATTGGGAGCACCTTGCCTTGTTTGCCCTTCCAAATAGCATTCTGCCAGGGGAAAATCGACCCTTGAGGCTCGGATCACCCGTTTGCCTTCCAATATTATTATCAAGCATTGGGATTTTCTTACGTAATGATTGCAGATCTAACCTTGATTTGTAGGAGTTTTTTCAAGGATTCTTCCTCATGTTTAATTTTGATAACTCCCGTCCCTCTGTGTAGGATTTATGGAATCTGGTGTAGAAGCTTCCAGGGCTACCAAGGACAAAGGGAAAAGAACCGCCAAGGCCCCTTGAGGCAAAGAAGACAAAGATTAGATGAAATATCAATTTCAGGGGGTGCCATTGCATTCCAAAATCATAACCAGTTGGAAAGACATCACATATACCAATATCAAACATGTTGATATTGATGATTTTACATGAAGAGTCTGATTAGAACCAAAGATTGACAACGCAAAACTGATTAGAAGCAGTGGAATCGCCAAGGCTGCAGGTTTCCCGCCTGCCTTAATTGCCCTCGAGCTGGTAATGGCATGCCGAGAGGCATACCAACTTGAGACAAGAACCATCATGGACAAGGATGGCAATATCTTGGCCGATATGTCTACTCTCTAGATAACAAGGACCTTTCACATACCCATCTTCAAGAGCATGGAGACCCCAACTATTTAGGATTGCAAAGCATTATGGGATGGAGATCCATTGAGGTGCAAAAATTTGATCAACCAGTATTGGCTGAAGGAAAGACGGGGCAGTGCCGCCAAAGTTCCTCAAGAGCTCTACCGCAATGACTTTTTTGAGGAGTATCACGATCTGGTTACCCTACTGAGAAGAGTAATGGGCCTTCCTATTGTGGCCTTCTTCCAAGAGTGGATGCTATACTTCGTTGAACAAATTCTCCATGGGAATGACACTGCATTCTATTGGGGGGAGATAATCTTCAATTGCTTCCATGAGCAATTTTCCAGTGTGAAGAAGATGTCCAAGTTCTATATGACATCCTACCTAGTGTATTCACTTGTTGATCGGCGGTACTACAGTGGATTGTTTGTGATGCCTAATGAGGTGCCAGGGAGGCACCTGGAACCATATGAAAAGTACCCTCAGCTGTAGTACAGGTATTTCAAGAGGGACTATTGTAGAGTTAACATCACTTTTATTGCATACATCATCCGGCTTCTTGGAGGTGATTTTGAGAGAAGAGTCTCTCACAGTGCTAGGGCCCTTCTCAAACACTACGCCTTCCTTTTCATCCAGTTTCCCAAGCTCACCTACATTCCTACCCAGAGTTTCTCTGAAAGGCTGAACAAGCTACCCCGGTATCCTAATGACTGGATTATACTATTAGAATTATCTTGGCAGCTGTGACACACACACAACATACTAAGCAACAAGCATTTGGCGGGACCCCCCTATCCCCTTGCACTTGGCCAGGGAATGTATGAGCTTCATACCTCCCAATGCGTGGGAAATTCAGAAAAAGAATTGGCTGAGTACCACTTTCAGCCGCATACAGCTCGGCCACAGATGGACCCTAATGGCCTCATCAGGAAAGCACTTGGACCAAAGTATGCCCACTTCCACCATGTTGAGGATTTTTGGGCTAATTGCAAAGATGACCTTGAAGTGCGGGTACGAAATTATATGCATATGACTGCCTACTTCATCAGGAGGGTGAACCTATGTCTAATTCCAGATTAGCTCGAAGAAGAGGATAGCATAGTGATTGACCCAAGATAAAATGCTATAGCAAACTTTCCATTGCCTTCAATTTATTGGAATGAGCAAGAGGTTGATGACCTCGACATTGATCAATGGGCAGGTCACTCGTTTGACAAAACAGGGAGTTGCCTTGACATTCAAGGGGCTCGAAATTGAACCCAACAGTTCTGTTGGAAGGGCAGTTGCTACTACAACTAGAGAAACATCCAAGTCTCCCCCATTTTTCTGGTCCAAGAAGAGAAAGGAGGTTGACGAGCAGCAACCTAACCCAAGGGTGTATGCTAGAAAAGACTCAGAAAGCGAGCCTCCTAAGAAGCATAGAATAATGGGTAGCATTACTGAGATGTCAAAAATACCTAAAGATCCACTCCATGAGGGAACGAAGATAGAGGCTGGCCCACCAAGATCCCCGCCTATCTCATCTTCCACTACAACCACTACTCCTATTGCTACCATCCCACCCATTTCACATGCAATAGTTGCCTCTTCTACGCCCGCGATGGACATTGTTGTCCACCTCGCTTCCATTTCTCCAATCGCGCAGGTCATATCAACGGATTCATCCTTTGCCACTACCTCTCCAATATCATCATCCTCCATGTCTCCTTCCTTCCTGGCCTCCGCCTCTACTGCTGCAATGCCTGCCTTAGCCCTCCCAGAGTCCTTTGTGAAGTATATGCAATATGTACCATCTGAACTTTTGGGAATGCTTGCAAATCCAATAGTGCAAGCTACAATTGCCTAGGCAATGATTAGCACCCCAGGTCTCCCTCCTCCTACAGAGCCACCCAGAATGGAGGTCACAATACAAATCTCTGACGAGCTAGAATGACAACAACTGGAGGCAGTGAAGAGACTGGAAGATGAGGAGTTTGATTATCATGAGCACCCAATATATGAACACCGGGTGATTGATGAGGTACCTTATGAATCTTCCAGTGATAACAATGAGGGTGTAGGAATATACATGATCCTAGAAATAGTTGGTCCAGAGCTTCACACTGAATGGGCCAAGCAATTGAAAGATATAGAAGACAAAGAGGCTGAAGGACAGCTTACAACTGAAGAAAAGGTTGCTGCTCTAGAGACTGAGGGTAGTGAGTCCCCTATCGAAAGACATGATCAAACACCCGAGCATGATGAAGAGACATCCTTCCATGAAGAGAAACAAGAAGATAAGCCCAAAGAGCACGTGCATGACTCAGATGAAGAAGAAAAGGATGCTGAAAGGGAGGACCACCTTGATTAGAACCTACCCACCAAATCTCCTATCAAACGCATAACGCTCATGCAAGATTCTGACAAGGAGAAGGAAGATATAAGAATTGAGTAGGAGGCTCTCAATGACAAAGCCATTGCACTTAGGGTGGAAGATAGCAATGAGAGACATGAATCACCCAAGGAAAGGCCCCCAATGCCCGACTGGCTAGAGAGATAGCTTGAAAAGAAGACTCCTGCACAGAAAGATCTAAAAGCAAGACTTGAGGCAATACTGGCTAAAGCTCATATAGGGACCAAGAAAGAGAAGAAGCCTAGAATCAAATAAAAGATAACAATGGATGCCTCCAAATCTAGGGTTGTGCAAATAGCTACGCTAGTGGTGGGAGAACAAGGAGTAAGCTACAACTCTCCACCATTGATTTGGGGGTGGCCACCATGGAATAGAAGGTTGACCACCTTCGAGAATTAGTTGCCATAGTGGTGCACCTTATCCAGCAGGATAAGGTTTCAAAGGAAGAGCTCAAGGCACATGTGGCTGATCTAACGGCCTACATTCAACAATGGTCATCTCCAGATGAAAAACCTACCACATCATCCACCCCACCATATTTTTTGTCCCAGGAACAGATTAGCGAGTTGGAAAGAGGGAGGAACTTGGATAAGACTACGAAAAACTAATTTTGGCAGGTCTTGGACATTGGGAATACGGGCATCAATTTGGTTGTCCGAACAACAAACAAGTTCCTAGAGGTGAAAACGTCTCTTGAAGGCTCGAGGCGAATCTACAAAGAGTTCCCAAAGAAGTATAAGGTTGCCTACCCAAAAATCAAGGCTATCCTTGCACTACCAAGTGAGGTTTGGGACAAGGACCTTGCCTTCAAAGACGATGACCATTGGTTAATGGATGTGTGGAAGCAGGACTTTGATCACTGAAAGGGGAGGCTGGAACAGATCCTAAAGTGAGTAATTTTGGATATTGAATGGGCCCAAGAGGCCAAAGGAGATTGTGTTAGATACCTCAAGTTGATGATAGGGTATGAGATGCTCGCTATCAAGATCAATCCGAAAAGCATAAAGCCTCACTTCTGAAATAGAATGGAAGATGGGATGTCATCTGAAGTTACCGTAGATTTTATGAGCTTTGTTGCCCAGGCTTTCACCCAGTCTGAGCTTTTCAAGGACCACACTACCAAGTATGATGAAGGCTGGGACAAGCTTGTCAACAATTCTAAGGAATGGAGCTACTAGGTGCTGAGGTGCGACATCATCAAGGTCAACAAGTTCCGGTCGGTAGTTATGAAATTCATTGAGTATGCAGCTTTGAAGAAGCAAGAAGGCAACCCTGTTGTTAATGAAGAATCCCTAAAGGAGTAGTTGTGGCAAAGAGAAATCAACAAAAAGATAAAACGCTATAGTGCCACCACTAAAAGACAAAATAGGGAAAAGACAAATGTTGTTTTTTAATTGTAAAGTATTTGAGGGTAGGTGAAACCCTACTGTAGAGTGAATCTTGGCCACACAATAGAATTGAATCCTTGCCTCTTATTTTTCTTTTTGAAAACTATAAATAGGTATCTCCTCCTCTCATTTAAAGAGAGTTGAGTTGTTGTAAACGCATGTTGCAGAAATTGCAATAGAAATACATTGACTTTGGTGCATTTTTGGGTTTCTCCCCATGTTTCATGATTCTTCTCTATTTAAGTTAAGATTCTAGTTTGGTTTACTTTGTTGTTTTAAATTCAGTTTACCTGCCCTTGGTAGATTTAGTAATGTTTTCTTTGGTTGTGAAGATTCTTATTGTGTTTATGCTTTCCTTGTCCATACTTTTGGCCATTTGCTACTGGTGGATGACTGTGCAAAGTTAGTCTGGCCTCTGATTTTATAGCTGCCTTTTAAAATTTATCTTCATTCACATTTATGTAGTGAATGAATGATGAAATATATGTAGTCCTTAGAAGATAGCATAGATTTCATGGCATTGTGACATTTCTGATTAAGTGAAATTCTATTTTAAGGAAATTATCCATAGCAGAAACCTCCATTATCACTATTCATCGGTAGTTGAAGGTCTAGGAACTCTTTCTCTCCCTTGCCCTTTTTCCATTTTTTTAATAAATAACCTATGCTAAGGTTCATTGCACATTGTAAATCCAAATTCGCCGATAAAATGGAGTTCAAGACTATTGTTTGAACCTACAGCAAAAGTGCAGTAGTTTCCCACCTGAAGAGCTCTATTCATGAGACCTAATTCTCATTCATCTTTATCCACGTAAGAACCACCTTGTGATTCCAAAAAATCACATCATAAATCAACTGATCTATCCCAAGCACCATCATGACCTGACATCCAAGAGACCTTAGGATAGTGTTCTATAATTTGATTGTGGAATATTGTCTTTCAAGAGAGGTAATGCACTTGCACATTGTTTGTGTTGAGAAGTGCATAAAAACACCATCAACAGAACTTGTGCTAGAAGGAGGACCATTTGGAGATAAAGTTGGATCGAGTCGGGTCTTTCTCCCTTGAGATATTTCATCGAGTCTTGAGGTCTACACCCAACAAAGGGGAATTTTAGGAATTACAGCCCCCTGTCCGAGCTAAAAGAGCTAAATGAATGGAACCATCCATCTCCAATTCACTAGAGCAACTCATTTCTCTTTCACCTTTGTCTTCTCCATTTTCCACTCATCTGCTCCAAATAGCCTTCCAGGCTGCCACTCCGTCTAGGCTGAATGTTGCCTTTTAGCTGAACACAGTCTCAAGCTCGGGTGCTGTCCCATTAACCGATGTTGTCCCTTTACAACTGCCAGTCTGTATGGGATAGTCGCCTCCACCGCCTCCTCCCATGGCATGGTTGGTCAATAACCCATCCCCTTTGGCCTTCAACTTCTATCATGATATGCCAAAGAACCCTGAAAACTTCTACACAAAATTCAATGCTCGAGACCCGTAGAGGATAGCAGAGGAGCATGTAAGGATCTTTGAAATTGCTCTGAAAACTATGCAGATTATATATGAAGATGTGGCTTGCAGGCTCTTTCCCTACTCTCTCAGAGAGGAGGAATTCTACTGGTATGTCGACTTGCCCACTGGAACGATCAATACTTGGACTCTTTTGAAGGAGGCCCTTTCTTGCAAAAGTTCAAGACACTGGTCAGCCCTACAGATTCATACAGACATTTCACATTGGTTCAAAGGGAGATCAATGAACCAATCAACTCTTTTAATGATTGCTTCCATAGAGCATACACTCAGCTGCAAGCCCCGTATGTTTTCAATGATGTAGTTGTTTTTCCTATTTATTATGCAGTGTTGGACAACCTCACCTCGACTCTGGTAAAGAGGATGTAACCACTACCTGCTAGATTGGTGGACACGCACGAGGAGGCCATTATTGCTAGCACATATTTGGGATAGAACATTTCTGGCCCACTGCCTTCTCTAGGAAAAACTGCACATCTCGCGAATATTCATGGGCTTACTCAAGCCTTACAACATCAAACACCCCTACTGAATCCGGTATCGCAGCTGCCCATTGTCACGCGTCCTAGGTAGCCGATGAATCAAGCACCTTTGGTTCCCCACTACTTGTTGCCTCAGCAGTAGCATGCCCACTCACAGCCGTCCCAGATAGCGACATACCTCCAAGCATCTGAATTTCCTCCCTCTCATCAAAATTAGTTGGTTGCACAACCCATGTTCCTCCAGAATTCAATGTCGCAACCGAACAATACCGAAAAGGACAGGATTGACAAGCTCACAAAGATGATCAAGAAGATGTCCACAAAAAAAACACACTTGAGGAATCAGAATAACTAGCTGCAAGAGTCACAAAAAATTATCCATGCTAACCTTAATCATGACAACCGAGATCATCGTGAAAGTTGGGACAATTGGGATGCCAACACATTATCAGGGCAGAATTATGACAAAAATCAGAATTCGGGTCAAAACTTTGACAGAAGGCCTTTCCAAAGGAAAAATCGGATGTGGAACACAAGACCCGACAATTGTGGCATCCCCACACCCCTTGACCAGCCCAGTAGAAATGAGAATGCTACGAGCGGAGTTTACTTGGCTGAGGCTGCCTTATCTAGTTGGTGTCGCATACACAAAACAAGTAGGTGTAACTATGAATAAGGTGTAAAGCACTAAAACACTTCTTAATGAAACATTGCATCAAAGATCAAGCTAATAACCAATTGAAAGCGTCTCATTGTCTCCTATCTTTAAAAATTTATTAAGTTATGTGCTCTCAGATTTAAATGACACTATAACTATTAGAATGACAATCTAAAGAACGGAATGATGCTGATGCAATGATATGAAGCTTAATGTGATAATACTAGATGATAAAAGAAGCTAATATGACATGAATTGATATGAAATCTGATAAACAAAGCTACAGGAGGCAGCCATGATATGAAAGCTTGAATACTGGATGCTTGGATGCTGGATGTTGGATGTTGTATGCTTGAATTCCTGCAGAGTAAGAGTGCATAAGTTAGATTATCTGGATCCTTTCTTGGTTGAATGAAGCTTTATTTATAGATTTCCTAGTTGTAGAAATGCACAGGGATGGCAAAGAGAGGCTTGGATTCAATTTGGAGGATTGAATGGTGAGAGATGGAGGAGATTGTCTCTACCCATGAAAACAGTAGGCAAGAGAAGAGGAAATATTGATGGAGGAGGATTGAGAGATAAATTTGCAATTTGTCTCCAATTCTTCCCGTGAAGTTTCAATCAATTAATTTGACATGATTTTAGACATAAATTAGACATAGGATATCTAATTTGATTTTGAGGAAATATAGAGGAATATTCCTTATGCCTTTATTTAAATATTTTTGATTTATTTAAATTAGCAAAAGAGGAATAAATATTTAAATAAAACAAACTATAGAAGTTGTTTATAAATTAAACAAAAGAATAATGGCAATTAATCAATAAAGTGTTTAATCTTTATTTAATCAATTTAAGATTGATGTGATAGAATAAAATAGGAAAATGATAATTTAAATAATTTAAATGTGGCGTGAATGTGAACTATATAAATAAATAATTCTATTTATTCAATAGTAGAGGAATTTTGGATAATCAATTAAATGATTTTTATTTAATTAATCGGATTCTCCAGACCAATTTTAGGTGTATAAATTTTGCCCCTCTTCAAAGTGATGTGTTTACACGTTGCTTTGAAGAAAATTTTGTTGCTACTGCTAGGATCGATAAACAAAAAAAATCAATGTGCCCCAGACATGCCCCAGATATTGATTTTCAGATGATTGCCGATAATATGCCCCCTCGGGAGATAAATTAATGGTATGATGATTTTTGTGAATTTCGAATTTTCATGATGATTTGATGATGATTTGATGAAGATTTGATGAAGAAATCATTTATCTCCCGACAATGATGAAGAAAATACAGCCTGTAGATGAACTTCAATTAATTCCATGGATAAAATTAATTAAAATAAAATAAAACCCACCAAAAATCCTCTTTTCAAAAGTTATATAAAGTCCAAAAGTTCATTTTCAAAGTCATTTGCACCTTTTTGACTTGCAAACTTCAGTGAGAGAGACATTTCAGCCAGCTGGAGCAAGATGCCAATCCCTTACCACACACATCATTTCGAGCGCATTCGACGTCACCAGCAGCCGACCACCTACGGCCCTCCGGTATGTACCCATAATCCTCCTCGTTTTTCATGCAAATTTTTTTTTTATTCATTTAAATTCTATTTAATGCTTTTTACATCTTTTTCCTAGTTTAGCACTTCTAAGTCGCACTGTAGTGCTTTGCACTCTGGTATTGTGCTTTCATTAGCTATTTTAGCGCTTTAAGATTTAGTGCTTGCATTATTTTCTCTAGTGCTTTCGTAGGATAATGTACCACTTTCATGAAATTAGCGCTTAGGTAGTTAGAATTAGTGCATCGATGTCGGATTTTAGTGCCTAGAATGTTCTAGTGCTTTGATTTGGTGAATTAGCGCATCTATGGTATGTTTTAGCACTTTGATTAAAGCAGTGCTTTGATGGATTGTTTTAGCGCATCGATGCAGTAAAACAGTGCTTAGAATAAAGTAGCGCTTCAGATGTCTATTATAGCGCATAGGAGCACCGAAATAGCACTTTGGGTGCCTATTTTAGTGCATCTGATTAAAAAAGTAGCGCTTTTGAGATTTAGCGCTTTGGATGCATGTTTTAGTGCATCCATTGCCAGAATTATAGATTTTGACTTAGTTAGCTTTGATTTCATCAATTCCGATCATGTCCATCCTTCAGATTGGTATGATTGATAATCCAAATTCTTGATGTTGGATTCTGATGATTAAATAAGAGTTACTTCTCATGATAGGTGAGAATAATATTATTTATGATGATCCTCATGATAGGCAAGGAATGATTCAATATCTGATAAACCTCATGATAGGCGAGATTTAGATAATTTTTGATGAACCTCATGATAGGTGAGGTTTGTTGTTGTTTGTTCATGAATTTTGATCAAAAATTAATACCAAAGTTTGATTAGACTTGATAGTAGAATGACTTGATTTCTTGACATAGTGCACTGATTGTAGATTTTTCATTGTGATAGGAGGATCTGGGTACTCTCCAGATGCGAGAGTGATTTCCTTGGGCTATCGATTTGATACCTCATCTAACAATAGATGAGATTCAGGTCATAGGTCAATGTGGCCTTACGAGTTTACTTGACATGCCCCAGATTAGGATTAATCGGGGTCTCCTTACTGCTTTGGTAGAGAGGTGGCACAATGACCATAACACTTTCCATCTGCCCACTGGTGAGATGACGGTCACACCTGAGGATGTGTGTCAGATTCTTCACATACCATTCATGGGGGAGATTATAGTATATGATTCTCATGAGGCTGGAGGGAGAGATGCTCTCCGTAGAGTGTTTCAGGATCACCACATTGTAGGTTTGAGTGTCTGATGGAGGATGATTGCTGATGCATACACTTCACTACCAGCACTACTTGCTGGATTCATTGGAGGTTTCCTTTGCCCTGATCGCAGGTCAAAGGGATTCTCTATGGGTTGGGGCCAGATTTTAGAGAGCATGATTGTACATGGTACGAGATACGCATGGGGGATGTGTATGCTAGAACATCTCTATCATGACCTTCATTTAGTGGTATACCTTGGGGCACGCAGTTTATCAGCAGGGATGACCCTATTACAGGTGTGGGCATGGGAGAATTTTTCCATTACTTGACCATTTCCAGTTTTGGACAGACTAGCAGGCAAATCATATGTCTTTCAATACAAAGGGCGACTTACCTAGGCTCAAATGGGTAAGTTGGAGCATAGGAGATGAGTTTTTGATGATACAGAGACCATCGTCTGGCGGCCATATCTAGACTATGAGCAGTCGGATGAGGACGATGCAGTGCTTGGGTATCTCTATGATTCCATGTACCTGATTGGTAGGACACCCTTTGTTTTGGAGAGATTTTTGCTACAGCGTGTATATAGGAAGTATGGCATCGTAAAGTGTATGCCTTAGGGGGTAGCCCACTATGCCAGGTGACAGAGTGATGTAGTGGATTGGGGGCCTTGTCTATCATATAAGGCCATAGTAGAGGGATACAGGGCTCTATAGCCATCAGCTTGGGACATGCACAGAGATATTGTAGAGGTGGCATTGATAGAGAAGTACGCTACATTTTTGGCTTTGACTCCATATCCTCGCATCACCATTCCCGATGAGCCAACACCGTTACCCATAGAGGAGGATGTTGTCGAGGGTTCTGCAGATAGTGGGGGTGATACTCCATCAGGCAGTAGCATGGAGAGTGGTAGTGATGACAGTAGCAATGGGGATGACAGTGATGGTGGTGGTGGAGGTGGCAGAGGGGCTAGACCAGTCAGTGTTGGTCCTTCATCTAGTAGGCCTCACAAGAGGCGAGCAGTGGCAGTACTATCAGTCGATTACCAGAGACAGATTGCAGGTCTCTAGACACAAGTACAGACACTACAAGGATAGTTGGTATAGGCCCGGGGTTTGCTGGTTCAGACATAAACCTAGATGGAGGCTTAGGCTCAGGCCCATGCTTAGGCTTTAGTGCAGGTATAGAGATAGTTGGCCGATGTTCAGACTCAGGTTGCTACATTGATAGCTGAGTGAGACAGTGCTTGACAGATTTTCAAGAGGGCACAAGAGATGGTCGAGACCCTCCAAAGAGTGGCTGATGGTACCTTGGTGGTAGATTATATGAGAGAGGTTCTATGAGCTGGCCGAGAGGCAGAGTTTTATAGGGGTAGATACCATGATGCAGTTCCTATTGATCGCAGAGTCAGTTATGCCCCATCGAGATCTGGTCGGACTCATACCCAAATAGTTAGTGAGGGTGTGACAAAGCCTCCTCGAGGAGATCCCAGAGATCTTGGTCCTTCTGGGGGTGGTGGTGGTACTGGTCCTGTTGGGCCAGCACATTCTGGCAGTAGCAGATCATAGATGATATTGTGATTTTGAGATATTCCTTTTGAGACATGATGTATCTTTATTTCAGACTTCATTGTATACTTGAAACTGATGATATATATATGAGATGCATTTGATTGATCTTATGATGGTTTATGATTTCTATGTGATGGATGCATTTATTATGTGATGATGTATATGATGTTTATATAATGAATGATTTTATTTCAATGTGATGATGATTATGATAAATGTATATGTAGAGTATATGATATATCGATGTATAGATGTAATGTATGAAATTCTAAATGATGTTAATAATGATGATGTATAGATAATAAATGATATGACATGATGATGAATGATAATAATGGATGCATTTTATTTATGATGTGATGATGATAAAAAAAATGATGATGTATGGATAATAATTGACATGAAATAATGCATGGATGTATTTGATCAAATGATAATAATGTAATGTAATGATATGGATGACAAATGATGAATTTATTTATGATATAATGTGATGATAATAAAAATGATTATGTATGGATAATAAATGACATGACATAATGCATGGATGATAATAATGGATGTATAGATAATATAATGATAATGATGTTTTGTAATGATATGGATGACAAATGATGTATTTATTTATGATATGATGTGAAAAATAAAAATATGGTATGATAAATGCATAACTATTTGATGTAAACATGTATGAATGATGAATGATGAAATGATGACTTCTATTTGTTTTTGATGATTTTTGGATTTATGTCAAGTATACTTAGTCATGATTTGTAGATAAGATAATCATTGATTGGAATCCTTTATGCAACAAATACTCTACAGATAATGAATTTATTATGAATGCAATCTAATTTTATCATGTAACTATATGTAACTATTGTCATTTTAACAGTATTTTTGTGCTTGGTATCATCATAGAGCTTTTATTGGATGTTGAAAGTGAGTACAAGTGTATGTGTTAGACCAATGACGACCTGAGTACTACTTTCATGATTTTTGATATTGCAAGCGAACACAAGAATCTAGGTATAATTGAACCGAGATGACCTAAGCATTCATTGCATAAATAGGCAGAGATTAATCATTTTAGTGTGTGAATTTGGAATGTCATCGGTGATACATTTGCATAGTACATCCCTCGACAATTCACACATTTATATGATTAATTTATAGAAAGTAGACAATAAAAATATCATTCTTTTTCCTTGTTTCTCTAGTGCAATACATCATCGAGTTACTCCAAAGAAATGATAATCAAAACGTACAATTTATCCATTTTTTACTTAGAGTGTTTCAATCATTATTCAGATTTTAGATCATCCATCTTGAATTTTTGACATGTTTTTGTGATTTTCGAGATTTTGACCAAATACCTAACCTACTAACTTATCCTAGGGGTCTTGGGGGCTGATCGAAGATTAGCCTTGCCTACGTTACACATGCAGAGACCACGTAGTTTGACTAACATAGACCAATGATTTTGAATTTTGCTTTCTAGATTGACTTTTTGACATGTTTTTGGATTTTCGATATTATACGGATGTTTGATGCCCTTCTGACGATGATTGATGTTGTGGTTTGATCATTGTTTTCATTTTCTTATCATGCTATTGTTTTCCCTTTGGTGAAACTGATGTTTTTGTTGCCCCTAGTGATATCCAGATGTTGCCCCCAAGATTTGGAGTGAGACTTGACTATGTGAAATGATTTGATAATGGATGCAATGATGGCAACACTAATGACATGATATGAAATGGTACTGACTATCAGATTAAGGGTCCCGATATGTTTCAAAATAGATAGGAAAGTTGTTCTTTAGAATCACATACGACTCCTGTTTCCAGGTTTTCACCATATGTTTTGATTACACTCCTTTGCTTTGTATATTTTTATCATTTTTCTCTTTTTTTTTCTTTTTGTATTTTATATTTTCTTTTGTATTTTATGTTGCCAAGATGCCTATTTGCCAGGTTTTCATCAAGGAAACCATTTTTAGAAGTTTGACCTGTGCACTAGGAAATTCAAGTATAGAACTTTCTTAGATGGATACTGTTGATAGGTTCATCAAACAAATCCCCTTCTGATGTTGATAGTTGATATGCTTCTGATTCATATACTGATATGACGACAAAAGGATCAAGCCAGTTAGGCTCAAATTTTCCTTCTTCTCCCTGTCCTGCTGATTCCTAGGATTCTCCTTTAGAACCAAATCACCAACCTAAAAGACCCTCGGTTTTACCCTGTGGTTGTAACTCCTTGACATTCTCTGTTGATAAGCCATTAGATGATTAATAGCTTGTTGACAACACTCATCCAACAATTCCAATTCCTGCAGCCTAGACACCCTATAGTCTTCATCTAAAATGATTCTTGTGAGTGATACTCAAAGGGATGGAATCTCTACTTCAATGGGTAATATGGCCTTTGATCCATATACCAAGGCATATGGTGTAGCTCCTATTGGTGTTTTGATACTTGTTTTGTAGGCCCATAGTGCAGGATTGAGTTGAACATGCCAATCATGTCCAATATCATTAACCATCTTCTTTAGAATTTTTAGAATCCTTTTGTTCGAGGCCTCTGCTTAGCCATTCCCTTGACGATAGTACGGTGTTGAAAAACGATGTTGGATATGGAACTTTTCACATAGTTCTTGGGCATCTTGATTCTTGAAAATTCATCCATTATCAGTGATAATGGATTGAGGGATTCCATATCGACAGATGATGTAGTTCAAGATGAACGAGGAGATATGCTTCCTAGTGATGGTTGTAAGAGGCACTACTTCTATCCATTTTGTGAAATATTATGTAGCTATGATAATGAACTTGTGTCCATTGGATGAAGAGGGATGTATCTTTTCTACCAGATCCAGTCCCCATTGACAAAAGGGCTATGTTGATATAAAGGGATGCAGTTCCTAAGTCGGTGCATGAATCAGATTGCTGTGAATCTGACACTTTTGATATTTCTTGACAAACTTATAGGATTCTTTCTCCATACATGGCCAATAATATCCCAAATGGAGGAGTTTCTTGGATAGAGTTATTCCACTCAAATGAGTGCCACAAATACCCTCATGAACTTCTCATAGGGCCATTTCAGATTCATCATGTTCTAGACATCAGAGTAAGGTACCATCAAGACCTCGACGATAAAGAATTTCTACGATTAAGATATGTCATGCGGATTGGCAGATGAAGTTACATTTTTGGTTCTTGGAAAGATCGGGAGGAAGGATATCGTCTTTCAAGTAAGGATAGTTTTTTTCATAGATGGAGGTTTCAATGGTTTCTAGATGGCATATGGTAGTGGATTCTGATTTATTATGGGAAGGACATGATACTTGTTCTACCATAAACTCATAACAACCACTTTTCTTTGACCATTGTAATAATGAAGCAATTGTGGCCATAACATCCGCAGCTTTGTTCCCTGCCCTTGGAATTTGATCAAACTTGATATTGACAAATAACTATTTCAGATCATTTATTTGTTGCTTGTAGGGCATCAACTTTACATATTTTGTTTGATACTCGTCATTCACTTGATAAATGACTAGTTGAGAGTCCCCATATACTTGTAAGTCTGTGATCTTCCAATGAATTGCTATTTTAACCCCAATTATCAATGCTTCATATTTTGCCACATTATTTGTACATTGAAACATCAGTCTGTATGATTTTGGAATGGTGTGTCCTTGGGGATAGTTGAACAAAATCCCTTCTCCAGATCCTCGTTGTGTGTATGATCCATCAAAATATAATACCCATTGTTGGGGCATCACTGTCAGAATGTTTGCATCTAGAAACTCCATTGTCATAGGTCGATCATTTGGTAGAGGAGCATCAACTAATTGTTCAGCGATTGCCTGACTGATAGTTTTTCTCTCCACATATTGAATGTCAAATTCAATTAATAGCATGACCCACTTTTCCAGTCCACCTGTTAAGGCAACCTTACTGAGTAGATATTTTAAGGGGTCGATCTTTGCTAATTAGCTTGATTGTATGAGTCAGCATATAGTGTCTCAGTTGTTGAGTAGCAATCAACACTGCCAAGTAAGACTTCTCTATGAAAGTATAGTTTATTTTATATCCATTTAATGTTCTACTGATATAATAGATGGCATGTTCTTTTCCTTCACAATCCTCTAGTGCTAATAGGGCCCCCAAAGAGATATTTGTCGTTGCAATGTACAATATCAAGGGTTTTCCTTCTATTGGTGGCATGAGAATAGGTGGTGACATTAGATATTGTTTTATTTTATTGAACGTTGTTTCACACCCATTATCCCATTTAAAAAACACATTTTTATGCAACAGATGATTGAAAGGATGACTTTTGTCAGCCAATTAGGAGATAAATCTCCTGATCGATTAGAGGCTTCCCTGTAGTGATCTGAGTTGACTAATATTCTTAGGAGGCAGAATCTCCATTATTGCTTTGAATTTCGTTGGATCCACTTCAATGGCTTTTTCTGAGACAATGTACCCCAACAGTTTTGCTGATGTGACCCCGAAGACACAATTCTCAGGGTTTACCCTGACATTGTATTTTTCTAGCCGTGTGAAGATTTTGCCTAGGATATGTAGATGCCCTTCACTAGTACCAAATTTTGTCAAAATTTCATCCACATAATCCTCCATGAAGGTGTGTATCATATCATGAAATATTGTTGTCATTGCTCTTTGATAGGTGGCTCTTGGATTTTTTAGACCAAATGGCATGACGTTCCAGTAGAAGGTTCCCCATGGACATGTAAAATCCATTTACTCCTGATCTTTTGGAGCTATTTTTAATTGATTGTACCCAGAGAAACCATCCATGATTGACAACATGGCATGCCTTGTCGTCAAGTCCACAATGATGTTTATATTTGGTGATGGAAAATCATCCTTTGAGCATGCTTTATTCAAGTCCCTGAAATCCGTACATATCCTGATGCTATTGTCTGGCTTTGAAATAGGTACAATGTTTGATATCCACTTGGCATAGTCTATAGACCTTATGAATCCAGCATCCAACAATTTCTTTAGCTCTGTTTTTACCATCAATGCGATATAGGGATGCATTTTTCTCAATTTTTTCTTGACAGGCTTGATTCCTGTGGGAAAAGACAAATGATGTATGAGTAGATTTGGATCTAACCCTGGCATATCGGAATATGACCAAGCAAAGTTGATGCTTTTTTCCTTAAAAAAACTGATGAATTCCGGTCTCTCCTTATCCGTCATGGATTCTGTTAGATGTAGGATTTTTTCTTTTTCTTTAGTGCCGATGTTCACAAACTGTGTTGGTTCTACCAGAATTGATGACCGCTCATGATAATGTTCTAGTAGAGTGTCAAATCTTCCATCCTGCGGTGCCTCAGAAAGGTTTTCACCGTTAGATGCGCTCTTTATATTTTCTTTTACCAGATCTAATGCTGCCATAGAATGGTTTTCACCATTAGATCTATTTTCCCTATTTTCACTTTTGCAACTAGAAGATTTGACACCCTCCTATCGAGTCGTGTTGTTATGAGTATTACAGATAGAACTTGTACTAGGTTCATCATGACATAGGAAATTTATGATGGCATTATCGTTTACAAATTGTGGTACATTCAAGGGTTCGATAAGTTCCTAGTCAATAAGTTTGGGATGGATTAAAGGCATGAAGTCATCGGATTGACTTAGGTTGATGGAAGTAAGGGTTAGGATAGAAATATTGTCATAGTTATTATCAATGATATCGATATCAATGATGGTACCCTCTTCAAGATCATCTAGTTCACTCAAATTCTATTCATCCCCACTTGAGTCATCGATATTTAGTGATCCTGCTACGAATGGTCTAGATCCAGAGCCTTGTCCCTCCTCATGCGTAGGTGCATATTGTTGGATTACATCAACTTGAATATCACTGAAAGATATATTGGAACACAGATCCCACTCATATTCATTTGAATTTGTTTCAGATCTATCTCTAATCTAAAGGATCCTTTCTACAGCTTTCTTTGTCATCTCCTATTTTTGTTCCTCAGAGTATCCTAGTCCTGGCTTCTCTTTTGAATGGAGAGTGAGGGGTTGAATAGGTTCTATGATTCCATCATTTCTTAATCCAACTAGTCCTTGTCCCTCATAACCCATTTTTTCTAGGATAGCTTTCCCTTTGCCATATTTTTCAATGTTGATATTGACATTTTTGATACTGATATTTGATGTCAAGGGTTCCTCATCTTTGTATAGCCAATCTAGGATTTCTTTGTTGTCTAATTCATCCTCTATGGTACCGGTTTTGATAAACCTTTCTTCAAGAACTGTGATTGGTAATGATGTTTGATGTTTGATCATAGATGGTTGACCATATGTCTTAGGAGATGTCATTAACTGTGAAAGGTTAAGCGATTGCTCCATAGAATATTTCCCCATTCCCTTGTCTGTCAATTGGACTTGCTCTTGAATTTTTTGTGATAAAGAAGTTTTTGGATCTGGATTGTCTATTGATTGAGTTTCAACAAGACTTGTTTCGTTTTCTTTATCCTTCTTCTTGACCCACTTGGTGGTGATACTTGCACGTTTTTCTTCGTTGGATGATTTTGAACTAGATGCTTCCCTGTTATGAGGCACAAAGGTATCTTGAGAGATTCTAAGTGTGTCACAATGTTGAGGATGATTATAATCAGTAGATATAGTCACCTCCTGTCCATTTACTGGGAACTTTAAACATTGATGACATGTTGAAAGCACAACTTGCATTTCATGGATTCATGGTCATCCTAAGAGTATGTTGTATGTTAACTCTTTTTCCAATACTTGACATGCTATATGTTTCATCACTGGTCCCACTTGAATGGGTAACACATTCAGTCCCTTAGACGATCTTTCTTCCTCATCATATGCTTTTATAGTCATTTTCCTTCGGGCATCAATAGCATCATTAGAATACCCTAGTGCACAGATTAACTTGAGAGTGAAAATGTTCATACCAGCTCTGCCATCTATTAAGACTCTCTTGACACGATGATTGTGGATTAAGACTTCGATATGGAGTGCAGTATTATGGGGATGGTTTAGTGAGACATCATCCTATTTAGAGAATGATAGAAAATGTGGGGTAGTCAAATGCCCCACCATAGATGGAACTAGAAAACATCTAGATTCTTTGGTACCGTAGTGGCAACTAGTGGTTTTTCTAGAACCTCCTTATGTAATGGTGATAATTTAAGGAGTTCTAGTATCGATATCTGTGCAAGAATGTTTTGTAGTTGATAGACAATGTTATAATGAGATGGAGGTGGAACTGCATGTGTAGACCCAACTCCCTTTAACACTACTTGGATTGCCCCCTATTCATTACATTTGCTAGATGATGTCCCTCACGGTCTCTGATCTTTAAGACGTTAATTTGATTTTTAGAGTTTTGTATGCTTGGGAGCAAATCCAAAGGGGCGGTGTTGTTGGTTTCGGGTTCGTCAATGTTATGACCAACTGTATGATCACTCTCTACTTTAGATAGACAAAGGATTGTTTTTTCATACACATGATTGATGTTCTTACCTTTGTTGTTTACAGAGGATGATGCTCCTTTGTCATAGTTTGGCAAAGGGTCTTTGAAGGTTGAATGATCATTATTGTTTTGAGGTCCCTCCACATATATTTTTTTGTTTTCGATCAAATCTTGTACTGCGTGTTTCAACTCCATACAATCATTGGTTTTGTGGCCTTTGTTATTATGGAAGTTGCAGTAATTTGCATCATTCCACCATGGTGGTTTGACCTTTGGATCCCAGAATCGGCCTTCCTGTGTAATGATAAGGCCACTACTGACTAATTATTTCATTGTCGATTCCATCGTTTGGCCCAAAGGTGTGAACCTACGTCGATTTGATGGTTTTTGATATGACTTTGTTTTTGTGATCTCGTTGCTTTGTATGACATTCGACTTGACAATTTGATCATTTTTTTGATTCTTTGAAGTAGATGCTGTCAAGTTAAAAACCGGTTTGACATTTTGGGAATCATTTGTTGTTTCAATGGTAGTCATTTTTTGATTCTTTTGCCAAAATTTTTCCTTATCACTACTTGAGTATTGATTAGAGGAGTTATTTGTGTTATTCATTTTATCGTTGAAATGCTTGATAACTCCTCTTTTGACTAGTGCTTCTTCAATTTTAAGACCGTTTTCTATTACTTTTTGGAATGTGCGAGGACATTGCAATTCAAGTCTATAACTCATTTCCTCTGTCAAGTTGTCAATGATCAACTCCATATTTTCTTCCAGAGGAATGGATCAAGGATATCTAGCGAACAATCATCGCCATCTTTGTAGAAAAGACAAGAACATCTCCCCTTTGTTTTGTTTTAAGTTATAAAGATCCTTTATTGTAACATCATGTTGGATGTTAAATGAATATTGGGAGATGAACCTGTTGACAAGTTTCTCAAAATTTCGGATACCTGGTTGTAATTTTGAAAACCATTCCATACATGATCCTCCCAAGCTCCTTGGGAATAATCTCATTAAGTAAGTTTCCTCTTGGGAAAACTCAAGGCTCATTGTTTTGAATTCCCAGATATGATCTATTGGATCCGTTCTTCCATTGTACTTATCATACTTTGGGAATTCATAGTGTCTAGGAAAAGGTATCAGGCCGACTGTTGTGTCGAAAGGATAAGGACAAATGTCTTGTATCACATACCTTTTGGTACTCCCTTTCGTCATATCCTGTATCTGTTGTTGTAACATTTTCATTTGGGACGTTAAAGAAACAACTGGATCTATTGTTTGTGTGGGTTGCAGTATTTCAATCTCACTTGTTCCAGGTGCTTCCTTCAGATGATTCATGTCAAAGTCCTTGGGAAGTTTAGCACCGCATTCAACCAACATCAAGAGATATTTATCCATGTCTTGTTCTAAGATATTTTCCATAAATTTATGGAACTTGGGATCCTGTTGAGTTGTTTGAATATCCTCTGGAGTTATTTTGTTCTTATCATTTTGGTGCAGACTGTTCCAAGGATTTTCCTCTGCCATTGCTTGTGATGTTTTAAGTTCTTGTTCTAAGGATCTCTATTTTTGGAACCTAGTGAAGATTGACATACAAATTTTTTATTTTTCTTCTGAAATGTTGATCTTCTATGTTGGATAATGTCAATTGAATTTTTAATCAAAGTCGAATAAGATGAATGATCTTATTGATGAGACTATGTTAAACATTTGATTACTATACTTGGTTTCGTGATAAAGGATGATAGTATCCTGGTGATGAAACTTTAGTGTAGTAATTGATTGTGTATTTGATTTGACACTTCTGATTTGCAAGATCTTGTTTCAATTGATAAGATTAGAAATTTGTATAAACTTATCTGATTTCGGTTCCTAGATAGTGATTATGATAAAAGAAACTTGTGTTCTTGTAAAAACTGCGGATAAATGACAGACAGACTGACTGGTATGATTTTTGAATTCTTTGTTTTGAAAGCACTAAAATAGAATACAAAGGCACTATTTCACAGAAGCACTAGAACAAAGTCCCGAAGCGCTAAAATGGGCAACAAAAGTGCTATCTTGACAGAAGCGCTAAAACAGTGCCCGAAAGTGCTGGAAAAAGTGATGGAAGCGCTATCTTGACAGAAGCGCTGAAACACTGCCCGAAAGTGCTGCAAAATATGATGAAAGCATCATTTGATGAAAGTGCTAAAATAAATACTGTAAGCGCTAAAACAGTGCTCAAAAGCACTATTTTATGAAAGCGCTAAAACAGTGATCCGATGCGTTGAAACAGGTTTCTAGAGCGCTAAAAATAGGACTTTTAAGACTCTCTATTGTAAAACTTGATCTGGCCTTGTGGCATACTTTATCATGGGTTGTGGAAAATAAGAATGACATATGTGTTGACTATGGTTGTGATACTATGTGAGAGCTCTCCTTTGGAAGAAGGCTTGTGAATAGAGTGGCTCTACAGTGTAATCAAGAGTGTGACCCCTAGCAAAATCGTGATATATGTGGATGAAGGTTCTATGTTGTAAAAATAATTTTTGATTCTGATATAGAAAACGCCTTCTTCTTAAATTATCTCGATAATCGAAAGGTTTCTTAGGTTTGGTGATTTTGATATTTCTCTTGATAAACGTGGTGGACTTCCACTTTCGAATCATGAATTTCTTGACCTGTTTTGACTTGATGTTTTCAGGATGATCTTTAATCTTTTAATGAATTTGTGAAAACACAAAAAAAGCAATTGTGAGATAATTGTTTTAAACTGAATAGATCGTGTATGTTCAAGAACCATGAATGGTCCTTATTGATTTTTATAGGTTGCTTTGACAAATGTACACAAATTAGACAGACTCACTCTTAAGGGAAAATAGGTCATTGTTATACTCACAACCCACATCTTGAATTGTGTTGACGCACACAACCGTGTCACCCCCTAGAGGGCGCCTGTGTTTTTGTTGCTTCCAGGAGCGTACTCAGAGTTGGATTTCTCATCCTCTAAGCAAACAGTCCTTGGCAATTATATGGTGAGTGTCTTGGGAGCAGATTCTTCCCTCCCCTTGCACCGTGAGTATGACAATGTATGGTTACTGACCCGGTGGGATACTAATCTATGGTTCATAGATAGGGATTCTGTGCAGTACGACAATTGATAAACTCCCTTAGGAGACCTCCCAATCTTTAGAACAAAGATTTTGGGGATGGTTATCTTTCTCACTACCATCAAGTTGGACTTTCATCAACAACTTGCATTTTGATTAGAGTGGGTTGGAATCCTTGGCTTTAGGCGTTCCCACTTAGGTCGTTCCCGTAGGGTGAGTACTTTTTCCCACTACGGTAGGCCTTCTAAAGCATTTAAATAAAGCATAAACAACATGAAATAAAGATGAATCTGGCGCTTTGATCACCCATTTAAGGGGAGAGAATAAGCCTAATCACCATGCAAGCACATCATATAAGTTTGTTTTATTTTAAGCCCAAAAAGACAATTTTCTAATCTACATGAAGATTTTGCTTCACAAAAATCATTTTTGTTCTTTTTAACTGATACTGTAAAAAGTGTGATGACTACCCTAGGATTGATAAATTTGCATTAAAAAAAAACAAAAAGTGACTACCCTAGGATTGATACATTTTAAAAACCAGAAGTGGCTATCCTAGGATTAATAAATTTTAAAAACCAGAAGTGGCTATCCTAGGATTGATAAATTTAAGTCTAACTATGAAAAAAAAAGAAAATCTGGCCACGGTCACATCGGATCCAGAGTGAATTTTAAAAACCACTGAAACAATCCATCGAAGCGCTATAACTTTTACTTGATGTGCTAAAATTGAAAGCACTGAAATAGAACACCGAAGCATCGAAATTTTCCACAGAAGAGCTAAATCAACTTTTCTGGAAATGGGTCACTGATGCGTTGAAACAGGTCATGGAAGCACTAGAGTTGAAAGCGCTAAAAGTTTTGATGGATGTGCTATAGTATCATGGAAGCGTCAAAATAGAGCATGGAAGCGCCATAGTTTTCCACGGATGTGCTATAGTATTTGATGAAAGCACTAAAATAAAACACATCGGAAACCTACGCAACATTTTTTAAAAAATTGATAAAATTAGGGTTAAGGCCCCACGGTGGGCGCCAAATTGTAAGTGTGAATAAGGTGTAAAGCACTAAAACACTTCTTAATGAAACATTGCATCAAAGATCAGGCTAATAACCAGTTTAAAGCATCTCATTGTCTCCTATCTTTAATGTGATAATACTAGATGATAAAAGAAGCTAACATGACATGAATTGATATGAAAACTAATAAACAAAGCTACAAGACGCAGCCATGATATGAAAGCTTGAATGTTGGATGCTTGGACGTTGGATGCTAGATGTTGTATGCTTGAATTCCTATAGAGTAAGAGTGCATAAGTTAGATTATCTGGATCCTTTCTTGGTTGAATGAAGCTTTATTTATAGATTTCTTGGCTGTACAAATACACAGGAATGGCAAAGAGAGGCTTGGATTCAATCTAGAGGATTGAATGGTGAGAGATGGAGGAGATTGAGAGAAATTTGGAGATTGTCTCTACCCATGAAAACACCAGGCAAGAGAAGAGGAAAGATTGATGGAGGAGGATTGAGAGATAAATTTGCAATTTGTCCCCAATTCTTCCCGTGAAGTTTCAATCAATTAATTTGACATGATTTTAGACATAAATTAGACATAGGATATCTAATTTGATTTTGAGTAAATATAGAGGAATATTCTTTATGCCTTTATTTAAATTAGCAAAAGAGGAATAAATATTTTAATAAAACAAACTATAGAAGTTGTTTATTAAATTAAACAAAAGAATAATGGCAATTAATCAATAAAGTGTTTAATCTTTATTTAATCAATTTAAGATTGATGTGATAGAATAAAATAGGAAAATGATAATTAAATCAAACAAAGTATTTAATTTTGTTTATTTAATTAAGATGAGATATTAGAAGAATTTAAATGTGGCGTGAATGTGAACTATATAAATAAATAATTCTATTAATTCAATAGTAGAGGAATTTTGGATAATCAATTAAATAATTTTTATTTAATTAATCGGATTCTCCAGACCAATTTTAGGTGTATGCAATAGGCACTCTGAACTGGATTGCCCGGAATTCCAGATTGCTACTGACATCTTCCAGGTGGAATTCCAAATTGTTGTGGACAGCTCGGGATGCAAAGACATCGTCCCGTCTAACCCTTATGACTCTATAGTTCTGGTAGTGAATCAGGCTCCTTTCCCAAAAGCGGAATGTAACACACCAGAGCAAGAGGGCCCCACCATGAACAATAATGACAAGGTAGAAGAGGTAAGTTCTGAAAGCCCTTTGGCTCAGCTTTTCAATTCGGTAGACAATGGTCCTAAAGAGGATGAAGAAGAGCTTAGGGAGGATGAAGTCCACATGTGTCATCAAAGAACTACCCCTTATCACCTAAGAAATAGGTAGGCTGGTGGCCATGCTGGAGGTCCTTTTACGACCTCCACTCCGCCTAACAATTTCAGCACTCCCCCTAACTCAAAGGAAAGCAATAATCCAAGATTTCCCCATGTACCCACATGGTACCTGAACAAGAACAAACAACAAAACCACGATCAGAGCCAGCCAACCAAAGCCTCCCAAAATATTTCCTATAATCAAGAGGTTGAGTAGATGGGGGATTATATTTTCAAAGAATTTAAAAGGGTCAAGCTAAGTGTGTCCACCTTTGAGCTTGTCAAGGTACCTTCCATAAGGAATGCCCTTTTTAGAATGATAAATGGGACCCCATTAGTCGGATCTACTCCAAAAATACCCGCCAAGAGTCTCTTTCGAAGACTCGCAAAGTGAGCTCGTCATCCGATAGGTCTTCAACATGAAGGCTAATCCCCTTGTAAATCAGCAAGTGGAAAAGCAATCCTCTAAGGAGATGGATTGGGCATGAACCCAAAGAAAGGGCCATGAAAAAGACAAGGGTCAGGTCACTCATGTTGATGTTTCGGGAGGACTCTTTCAAGGTAGATTCGAAACTCCCCCTTTCCTGACCACCATCCGCGTGTTTGGGAAGAACCTCCACAATTGCCTACTGGATTCAGGAGCCTCTGCTAACGTCATGCCCCTGAGCATATGCAAGGCACTCGGAATAATGCCAACCTCCTCTCGGCGTAAGGTAACACAACTTGACAAAACTGAGATCAGCATAGTAGGAGAAATTAACAGAATACCTATGCAAATTTTTGCTGATCCCCGGATCCAACAGACCATAGATATTCAGGTGGCTAATATCCTGTATATGTATGGTATAATCCTAGGAAGGGATTTCACAAGGGCATTGAATGGATATGCTATGACTGACTACTCACACATGTGGTTTCCATGGAAAGGAATGCCGAATCAGATTCAGATTGATCTGGAGCCACGTAAGAAATTCATGATCACATAATACAACAACACGAATGAGGTGTTGTTTGATGAAACAGATTTGGGAAACTATTCCCTAGTATCGTACCTGAATGATCAGGAATGCCTTGAAGAAGAGGGAACAAGCGAGGTCTTCCTTGTATTATGCAGCCCACCTGCTAACTTGGCCAATACATCTTAGAGCACTAAAGTGATGATAGAATCAGATGATGAATAATCAAGAGAGGATGATAATCTTGGATTGTTGGATAGTTTTCAAGACTTCATGTCAAAGTGTGCATAGGACCAACTCAGTCTGGGAGATAGAATGAATTTTTAGGAGCTTATGTTGCCTAGTTGGTGTCGGGTGCATAATGCTGCACATTTGAAACTTGAATGCTGTCTATGCCAGACAACAATTGAACACGTTAAAAGATAAATCACCTTGAAGGTGGAAACTGGATCAACATAGCCAGAATAGACACCTCTAGCCCCTACATCTCCTCAGAGGATTGCTGCAATTAGGCCTTCATCGAAGTCGGAGGTTGGGCCAGTTGGTGTTACATTCGTGGACCCTCCTGGATTCTGGACATTGTGCTTTGATGGATCCAAATCCAAGCATGGGACTGGAGCTGGCTTTGAGTTAATCAGTCTTGGAGGTAAGTCCTACTTTTATTCCCATAGACTTGAATTCTATTGCACTAAAAACATGGCAGAATATGAGGCCTTAGTCATGGGCCTTCTGATGGCACTAAGAAAAGGTGTCAAAATGCTCCAAGTGTTCGACAATTCGGAGTTGGTCATTAATCAGGTTAGGAAGCTTTATTCATGTTATGATCGAAGACTCACCAACTACAGGCACTGGGTATGGGACCTACTAGAGGGATTGGATGCATCCAATATCCAATTCATCTCGCGTTCTCGAAATCATACCGCCAATGCCTTGGCGTAGGAAGCAAGCATGCTATAGCCACTGTCCCTATCAGGCCTCAAAAGGTTCACTGTGGAACTTACTTCCATTCTATTTGTGCCTGACAATGTAGTCAACTTCCACGTATTCAATGATGACAAACACATCCTAGATTTTATCACTAGTTCGGATGTGTTCGCCACTTAGATAATAGATGAGGTTGAACCTCAAGAGGCTGGTCTGGATATAGAAGGGGTAATCAATCTAAAGACCAATACCATCCCTAAGGGGATGGTCCAACTTGAAAAAATATTTGACTTAGATCAGATTAGAGATCAAGACCAACAGGCTAAGAAGGACACCATCAGTGGCCAGTGTGATACCTACAACATCGAAATGGCTGGGAGTGCAAAGAACATATTTGTTGGTAAGGTGTGCACGTCACAAGAAAAGGGGGATATAGTGGATGCTTTACAAAAGTACCATGGTGTCATCGCCTGGAGCTATGAAGATCTCAAAACATATTATACATCAATTATCACCCATACCATCCCTCTCAGGCCAGATGCGAAGCCATTTCGATAGTGACAGCGCCCTGTCAATGCCTTGTTAGAACCAATAATATATAAGGAGGTAAAAAAATTGTTATCCGCCAGGATTATCTTCCCGATCAGGCACTCCACGTGGGTGGCCAAACTAGTCCTAGTAAGAAAGAAGAATGGGGAGATCAGATTGTGCATTGACTTTTGCAACTTGAACAGAGCCCCAAAGAAAGACAACTATCTTGTGCCTTCGTTGGATGAAGTGTTGCAGATAGTAAATGGTTCCCAGATGATGTCCTTTCTAGATGGGTACTTTGGATATAGTAGGTTATGGTACCGTATGAAGATCAGCAAAAAATGGCGTTCACCACCAAATGGAGAACATTTGCTTACAGATGAATGTCTTTCAAACTAATCAACATTGGTGCTACCTTCCAGTGTGCCATGGATATCACATTTAAGGACCTAATTAACAAATGCATTATCATCTACATGGATGATTTAATGGTATTCTCAAAGCAGCGGGGTACCCAAGTTGCCGACCTATGCAAAGTCTTTCAGAGATGTCGTGAATTCGGGGTTTCCCTTAATCCTAAAAAGTGCATTTTTGGTGTTACTGAAGGGAAGCTGCTTGGATGTGTCCTTTCGGGGAGGGGAATTTCTATTGACCCTGAGCGTATCCAATCAATCATGAAGACCCAGTTGCCTGGCAACAAGAAGGAATTAAAATCTTTTTTGGAAATATTAACTTTGTCTGCAAGTTCATCACGGGCTTCGCTAAAATAGTCAAACCACTCAACGCCATGTTAAAGCAAGATGTCAAGGTTGAGTGGACCCCGGAAGAAAAATAGGATTTTGAGGAAATTAAGAAAGCAATCGCTAACGCACCTATGTTGGTCAGCCCTAACTATCTGAAGCCTTTCTACATATATTCATTCGCTTCAAACCATTTGTGTGCCAACATCTTAACGCAAAAGGATGATGAAGGGAGTGAGCATCCAATCACCTTCATGAGCACCCCTCTCAAAGATGTTGAGCTATGCTATCACAACATTGAAAATAAAGCTTACACCCTTGTTAAAGGGGTAAAGAAGTTTAGGCATTACATCATGTGTAACAAAGTGTTTGCCATAGTTCCTGACCTAGTAGTGAAAATGTTGCTTATGTAGAATGAGTTGGGAGAACGAAGGGCTAGATGGATTACATTGTTGTAGGAATATGACATGGAGATCCAGCCAATGAGGTTGGTGAGAGGACAAGCACTAACCCATACAATTCATGAGGTGTCCACTGATATAGGTCCTAAGCTCATGGTGCAACAATATCAGTTGGAGGATATCTCTCCAAGAGAATGGTACAAAGACATCAGTTATTATTTGTTGAACCGCAAATGTCCACCCCATTAGCAGGGGGTTCAAAGGTGATCCCTTAGGTTGAAAATTAGTATTTACATGTTACAAGGTGCCATACTGTACAAAAGGAACCATGAAGGTATCTACCTAAGATGCCTCAGTAAGGAAGAAGCTGAACGGGTCCTCCAGAAATTCCATGATAAGTTCGGAACTGGTCACGGTTCTAGTTTGTCGACTGGGCATCAAATATTGAGAGCTGGGTACTATTGTCCCACGGTTTTCAAGGACACTCACAACCATGCCCGTATTTTCCATGCATGCCAGATCATGGCCACCCGAGAGAAGAATGTTGTTGTCCCATTGCAGCCTGTTTTGCAGGTAAGCCCTCCATCATCTATAGGACATAGGTACATTCTGACCACTTCTAATTATTGTACTAGGTGGATAGAAGCAATTGCTTGTAGGCAATGCACAACTGAAGTAGTTACTAATTTTCTAGAAGGTTTCATTTTAAATTGCTTTGGTTGTCCTTATGCATTGGTATGTGATAATGGTCCTGCATTTGCTTCATTAAAATTCACGGGCTAGGCATTTGATTATGGCGTCGCCCTTAATTTTTTCTCCAATTACTATCCTCAAGGCAATGGTCTTATGGAGTCAACCAACAAGAACCTGATCACCATGATCAAGAAGTTACTAGATAGGATTCCTAAAGACTGGCATACCCAGCTCCATTTTTCCCTTTGGGCAGATCGCACCCATACAAAGGCTACCCTTGGGGATTCCCCATACCATCTAGTTTATGGCTTGGAACCCATCTTTCCCATACATTTGAAGATCCCTATCCTACAGTTCATCAATGATTTTTATGAAGGAGGAGACCATAGAGAAGCCCGCCTCGCCGAGCTGCTACACCTAGAAGAAGTATGAGACTGTGCAATAGAAAAAATTTCCATACATCAGGGCGTGGTCAAAAGGTGGTTCGACCACCAAGCCAAAATTAAGGCCTTCTACATTTATGATCTAGTCCTGTATTGGGACAAGGCCCACAAAAAGAAAGGGGGACATAACAAATTAGACAAGCTTTGGCTTGGCCCCTTTCAGATTGATGAAATCCTTGTAGATAATGCCTTTCGTATCAATACCTTAACTTGTGAGGATGTCTCGTTACCTATCAACAGGCAACACCTTAAGCGTAACTTCCACACCTCAGCTCTTTTAGAGCTATCCCTATAAATACATGTGCATAGGCTAGGATAGATTTCCCTACTTTGCTTTCTTTCTTTGTTATGTTTGGCATGTTTCCCGATTGTTTTTGTTGTTGGCGAGGTTTCCCCTTGTTCCTGCTATGGTGGTCGTGCTTGGATGACGAATGGTTTGCCCTGCTGACCACTCCTTCTTGTTCTCTATATAAGCCTTCATTCCCTATTACTATCCTTTGAAAGCCCCTAAGCATTGGTTTTTCCCCTTTTGAACTTTGAACTAATCTAGGATGGTGTCTTGTTTGAATTTCCTGCATCTGTCATGGAACACACAGAAACACACTTAAAGTTTCTCAAGGATCATAGGGTGATTATTGAGAAGGCTAGATGAGTGAAAAATATAAAGTTTTCTCCAGTGACCAATGTGATTTCCAAGCCCATAGTGAGCTTCAATGCTTACACAGTTGAGAAAAAGAAAGGAAACATAAAAGTACTGCAAAGAAAATATCAAATGAAAGAACAAGAAAATGTGAAATTAAGCAATCGTATGGGTGTGCGAATATCTCTACCGGGGCTATGGAATCCTAGGTGGTAATAGAGCTATGTTCATGGGGTCACAGTGACAACTTCATCGAGGCTATGGATGCCTGACTGATAATGGAGCAATGTTCAGTTTACTTTTGGGGTCAGACGAACTACATAGCTTGTCCTTCCTGATCAGTAGTTGTCCATGCTATCTCTGAGGAAAGAAAATGAACTCACCATGCACACACCTCCATGATGATGTCGCAGTGCAATTCAATCTCACCATACTTAACTTGCTCTTAGTTCAACTTTGGAAATCAACTCTAGTGTGAGAAACTAGAAATCATGGGTTAAGAATGAATATTTATCTTTAAAACACTGGGAGCGCTCTCCCAGCGGAGTCACCATTTTTTGTGCCCTTTGCACACACGCCTCGTTCAGGAATGGGGACCCTCTCTTTACTTTTTGGCTTGTCGGATCCTCTTTTGCATCGCCTCATTTTTTCATGCCCCCTTTTTTGTCTCCCTAATAGTCAACACATTCTCAAAAGTCTCATTTAGGGTTGACCAATTTTTTCCCTTTTGGAAATTACTAAGTCTTAAACCCTTTCGGGTTTTCCCTATCAGTTTTCCTTTTTGGCGTCCCTGGCACCTTCCGAGTCTAGACCCTTGGGTTTCCCCTCTCAAGTTTCCCTTTGCGGGCTTCCTTTTTGGCTTCATCGTTGCTAATGGCTAGCATTCGAAATCCTCCCAGACCCCAGCATTCACTTCACTGTTTGCTTTTTCTTTACTTGGCAGATTGTCTTGTGGCTACCTTGAGATGTCTTCCCAACCCTCAGAACCCAATTCTCCCACTGCCGTCCTAAAATTTGAACTCACCTACCCTCTGATCGTCATACAATCATTCATTGCAAGGGTATTTATTACCATTCTGGAGGGTTCTTTAAGCAATTTCTACCATCATTTTCAAATGTCAGGAAGAAATAGAAAACACAGTGTGCCTCCAACAACTCCCACCTCTGTGCCCAGATCTCAGCTTCGTTGTTCTTTGAGGATTCAACAACTTTCTTATCTGGAACCCCGAGGTAGGATCACTGTCTAAACGTCCCTTTCCTTTTCTAGGATTCATGAAGTTAAAACCAGGTAATAAAATGAAAAAAAATATAAGTTTGGTAGGGGAGAGTGTCTCCTTGAAAACCCACAAGTTAAAAATCATAAAACACCCCAGAGATCATCAAAATCTAGCTTAGGAGTGATGTCATCATGTCATTGCTCTTCGAGACATGCGACTACACCTTTCAGACCTGGGCCTCTCTCCGGCCGCGGTTATCACTTAACCCAAAAAAATTGATCCAACGACAAAGTTCATTCCAGACTCCAGCCTCTAGAATTTCGTCCCTGGAATTCCTTGACCATTTCGCCATTTCTCAACGGCGGCCTCCGAACAGACCTCTCGGATCTCGGGCCCCGACCCTCCAAAATCCGTCAGAAACTTGCAACAAAATCAAAATTTCGTAGTCGTCCTCGAACCTCGGCTCTCAGATTTCTATCCTCGGGCCACTGTCTTTGCTTTGTTGTTTCATATGGCCACTGCGACACATCTTCTAGGCCCTCGAACCCTAGTTCGTCTTTCACTCCACGTGATTTTAACATGGAAAACTGAAAAGACCAAACCTCACTTAGACTCCGGCCTCTGGATTTCCATCCCCAGAACTCCATCTTGCTTTCGCCACCCCGAATAGCTAAACCTGTCGGCCTTTCTAGACATTGGGCCCCAAACATCCAACCGCCACTAGAGTTTTTAAACCAACTACGAAGCCTGTCTTGGATTTAATCTTTCGGAATTTCATCCACATTTTTGTTGTTTTGCACGGCTATTCCCTAGTAGTTTCCCGACTCCTACGGCCCAAACTCTGGAGCCTTCCTCCTAGAATGTCATTTGCCTTGCACTGTTTTAAATAGCCGACCCTGGAAGGCTTTCCTGCAGCTGAGACTCGAATGATAAAATGATGGCTCAAACGGCCTCCAAATTGAAAATGGACTTCAACCCACTTGCTAAAAATTAACCTTCTTTCACACCAACCCTTTGTTGAGAAAATACAAGATTGGGAAAATTCATTGGGAGCACCTTTCCTTGTTTTCCCTTCCAAACAGCATTATGCCAGGGGAAACCTAGCCCCTGGGGCTCGAATCATCTATTTGCCTTCCAATATTATTATCAAGTATTGGGATTTTCTTAAGTAATATTGTGGATCTAACCTTGATTTGCAGGAGTTTGTTCAAGGCTACTTCCTCGTGTTTAATTTTGCTAGCTCTCATCCCTCTATGTAGGATCTATGGAATCTAGTGCAGAAGCTTTCGAGGTTGCCAAGGACAAAGGGAAAAGAACCACCAAGGCCCCTCGAGGCAAAGAAGACAAAGATCAGATGAAATGTCAGTTCTAGGGGGTGCCATTGCATTCTAAAATCATAACTAGTTGGAAAGACATCACAGATACCAATATCGAAAATGTCGATATTGATGATTTTACATGAAGAGTCCAATTAGAACCAAAGACTAACAACGCAAAACTGATTAGAAGCAGTGGACTCGCCAAGGCTGCAGGTTTCCCGCCGGGCTTAATTGCCCCCGAGCTGGTAATGGCATTCCGGGAGGCATACCAACTTGAGACAAGAACCATCGTGGACAGGGATGGAAATATCCTGGCCGATATGTCTACTCTCCAAATAACAAGGACCTTTCACATACTTGTCTTCGAGAGCATGGAGACCCCAACTATTTAGGAGTGCAAAGCATTATGGGATGGGGATCCATTGAGGTGAAAAACGTTGATCAACCATTATTGGCTGAAGGAAAGACAAGGCAATGTCGCCAAAATTCCTCAAGAGCTCTACCGTAGTGGCCGTTTTGAGGACTATCATGATCTGGTTACCCTACTGAGAGGAGTAATGGGCCTTCCTACTATGGCCTTCTTCCAAGAGTGGATGCTATACTTCATAGAACAAATTCTTCGTGGGGATGACACTGCATTCTATTGAGGGGAGATAATCAGCAATTGCTTCCATGAGAAGTTTTCCAGTGTGAAGAAGATGTCCAAGTTCTATATGAAATCCTACCTAGTGTATTCACTTGTTTACCAGTGGTACTACAGTGGATTTTTTGTGATGCTTAATGAGGCATCAGGGGGAGAGCTGGAACTGTATGACAAGTACCCTCAGTTGTAGTACAGGAATTTCAAGAGGGACTATTGTAGGGTTAACGACACGTTTATTGCATACATCATCTGGCTGCTTGGAGGTGATTTTGAGAGAAGAGTCTCTCATAGTGTTAGGGCCTTTCTCAAGCACTACGCCTTCCTTTTCATCAAGTTTTCTAAGTTCACCTACATTTGCACCCAGGGTTTCTCGTAAAGGTCAAAAAAGCTGCCTCAGTATCCTAATGACCAAATTATACTATTAGAATTATCTTGGTAGCTGTGACACATACACAACATACTAAGCAATAAGGATTTGGTGGGACCCCCCTATCCCCTTGCACTTGGCCAGGGAATGTATGAGCTTCATACCTCCCAATGCGTAGGAAATTCAAAAAAAGAACTGGCTGAGTACCACTTCTAATCACATGCAGCTAGACCATGGATGGACCCATATGGCCTCATCAGGAAAGCACTTGGACTAGAGTATGCCCACCTCCACCATGTCAATGATTTCTGGGCTAATTGCAAAGATGACCTTGAAGTGCGGGCATGACATTATATGCATATGACCACCTACTTCGTAAGGAGGGTGAACCTATGTCCGATTCTAGATCAGCTCAAAGAAGAGGAGAGCACAGTGATCGACCCAAGATACAGTGCTATAGAAAAATTTCCATTGCCTTCAATTGATTGGAACAAGCAAGAGGTTGATGACATCAAAATTATTACCAAGCTCGTTGAGGCTCGAACGAAGGTATGGATCAATGGGCAAGTCACTCGTTTGAAGAAATAGGGAGTCGCCTTGACATTCAAGGGGCTCAAAAGTGAACCCAACAGTTCTGGTGGAGGGGTAGCTTCTACTACAACTAGAGAAACATCCAAGTCTCCCCCATCTATCTGGTCCAAGAAGATAACGGAGGTTGACGAGCAGCAACCTAACCCAAGGGTGTACGCCAGAAAGGCCTCGAAAAGTGAGCCTCCTAAGAAGCATAGAAGACCGGGCAGCATTATTGAGATTTCGGTAATACCTGAAGATCCACTCCATGAGGGAATGGAGATAGAGGCTTACCCACCCAAATCCCTGCCTATCTCATCTGCCGCTGCAACCACTGCTCCTATTCCTACCATCCCACCCATTTCACATGCAATAGTTGCTTCTTCTCTACCTTCGGTGGACATTGTTGTCCACCTCGCTTCCATTTCTCCAATCATGCAAGTCATATCAGTGGATTCATCCTCTACCACTACCTCACTGATCTCATCATCCTCCATGTCTCCTTCCTTCTCAGCTTTGCCTCTACTACTGCAATGCCTACCTTAGCCCTCCCGGAGTCCTTTGTCAAGTATATGCAAAACGTACCATCTGAACTTTCAGGAATTCTTGCTAATCCAATAGTGCAAGCTGCAATCGCCCAAGCAATGATTAGCACCCCGAATCTCCCTCCTCCTACAAAGCCACCTAGAATGGAGGCCACAATGCAAATCTCTGATGAGCTAGAATGACAACAACTGGAGGCAGAAAAGAGACTAGAAAATGAGGAGTTTGAGTATCATGAGCACCCAATATACAAACATCGGGTGATTGATGAGGTGGCTTATGAATCTTCTAGCAAAGATAGCGAGGGTCTAGGCAAAGACATAATCCAATAAATAGTTAATCCAGAGCTTGACGCTGAATGGGCCAAGCAACTGAAAGAGATAGAAGACAAAGTGGTTGAAGGAAAACCTACAACTGAAGAAAAGGTTGTTGCTCTAGAGACTGAGGGTAGTGTTTCCCCTATCGAAAGACATGATCAAACACCTAAGCACAATGAAGAGACATCCTTCCACAAAGAGAAATAAGAAGATAAGCTCGAAGAGCACGAGCATAACTCAGATGAAGAAGAGAAGAATGTTGAAAGGGATGACCACCCTGATAAGCACCTACCCACCAAATCTCCTATCAAACACATAACACTCATGCAAGATTCTGACGAGGAGAAGGAAGATATAAGAATCGACCAAGAGGCTCTCAATGAAAAAGCCATTGCACTTAGGGTGGAAGATAGCGATGATCAACATGACTCACCCAAGGAAAGGCCCCCAATGCCCAACTAGCTAGAGAGACAGCTTGAAAAGAAGACTCTCACACAGAAATATCTGAAAGCAAGACTGGCAGCAATACTTGCTAGAGCTGAGATAGGTACCAAGAAAGAGAATAAGCCTAGAATCATATCAAAGATAACGATGGATGCCTTTGGATCTAGGGTTGTGCAAATAGCTACTCTAGTGGAGGGAGAACAAGGAGTAAGCTACAATGTCTCCACCATTGATTTGGGAGTGGCCACCATGGAAGAGAAGGTTGACCACCTTCGGGAATCAGTTGCCACAGTCGTGCAACTTACCCAACAGGATAAGGTTTCAAAGGAAGAGCTCAAGGCATATGTGGATGATCTGACAGCCTACATTCAATAATGGTCATCTTTGGATGAATAGCCCACCACATCATCTGCCCCACCATAGTTGTTGTCCCAGGAATAGATTAGCAAGCTGGAAAGAAGGAGGAACCTGGATAAGACTACATAAAACTTGTTCTGACAAGTCTTGGACATTCAGAATACGGGCATCAATTTGGTTGTTCGGACAACAAACAAGTTCCTAGAGGTGCAAACGTCTCTTGAAGGCATGAGGTGAATCTGCGAAGAGTTCCCAAAGAAGTATAAGGTTTCCTACCCAAAAATTGAGGCTATCTTTGCACTGCCAAGTGAGGTTTGGGAAAAGGACCTTGCCTTCAAGGATGATGACCATTGGTTAATGGATGTGTGGAAGCGGGACTTCGATCACCAAAAGGGGAGGTTGGAACAGATCCTAGAATGAGTAATTTTGGATATTGAATGGGCCAAGGAGGCCAAAGGAGATTGTGTTAGATACCTCAAGTTGATGACAGGGTATGAGATGCCTGCTATCAAGATCAATCTAGAAAGCATAAAGCCTCACTTCCGAAATAGAATGGAAGATGGGATGTCAGTTGAAGTTACTGCAGATTTTATGAGCTTCGTTACCCGGGCTTTTGATCAGTCTGAGCTTTTCAAGGACCGTGCTACCAAGTATAATGAATATTGGGACAAGCTTGTCAACAATTTTAAGGAATGGAGCTATCAGGTGCTAAGGTGCGACATCATCGAGGTCGACAAGTTTCGGTCGGTAGTTATGAAATTCATTGAGTATGCAGCTTTGAAGAAGCAGGAGGGAAACCCTGTTGTTAATGAAGAATCCCTAAAGGAGTAGTTGTGGCAAAGAGAAATTAGCAAAAAGACAAAACAATATAGTGGCACCACTAAAAGACAAAACAGGGAAAAAACAAATGTTGGTTTTTCATTGTAAAGTATTTGGGGGTAGGTGAAACCCTACTGTAAAGTGAATCTTGACCACACAATAGAATTGAATTTTGGCCTCTTATTTTTCTTTTTGAAAACTATAAATAGGTATATCCTCCTCTCATTTAAAGAGAGTTCAGTTCTTGTAAAGGCATGCTATAGAAATTGCAATAGAAATACATTGACGTTGGTGCATTTATGGGTTTCTCCTCATGTTTCATGATTCTTCTCTATTTAAGTTAAGATTCTAGTTTGATTAACTTTGCTTCTTTAGTTTCAGTTTAGCTATCTTTGGTAGATTTAGTAATGTTGTCTTTGGTTGTGAAGATTCCTACTATGTGAATGCTTTCCTTGTCCATACTTTTGGTCATTTGTTGCTGGTAGATGACTGTGCAAAGTTAGTTCAGATTTTTATTTTATAGCTTCCTTTTAAAATTTATCTTTATTCACATTTATGTGGTGAATGAATGATGAAATATCTGCAATCCTTAGAAGATAGCATAGATTTCATGGCATTGTGACATTTCTAATTAAGTGAAATTCTATTTTAAGGAAACTGTCCACAACAAAAACCTCCATTATCATTGTTCATCTGTAGTTTCAGGTCTAGGAACTCTTTCTCTCCCTTGCCCTTTTTCCTTTTTTTTAAGAAATAACCTATGCTAAGGTTCATTGCACATTGTAAAGCCAAATTTGATGATAAAATGGAGTTCAAGACTATTGTTTGAACCTACAACAAAAGTGCAATAATTTCCCACCTGAAGAGGTCTATTCATGAGACCTAATTCTCATCCAGCTTTATCCATGTAAGACCACCTTATGATTCCAAAAAATCACATCAAAAATCAACTGATCTATCCCAAGCACCATCATGAATTGACATCCGAGAGACCTTGGGATAGTGTTCTACAATTTGACTGTGGAAGATTGTCTTTCACGAGAGGTAATGCACTTGCGCATTGCCTATGTTGAGAAGTACATAAGAAAACCATCAACAAAGATGTGATCTCTAATTTGAAAGTTAAGGTCAAGGAAAGAAAGAGGATTGATGAATGCTTGAATACGAAGCTCAATAATAAAACCATTGAATGTTCAAAGCTTGAGGAAGAGATTATCACTTTGAGAAAAAAGAATTGAAAAAACAAAAGAAAATTTGACAAGATCTTGAAACTAAAAGGAGGTTCTAAAATTCTTGATGAGTTGATCAAATCTCAAAACCATCAAAAGATAAATCTAGTCTTGGTTTTGAAAAAGGAAAAAGTCCATCAACCAGTGCTTCTGCAAACCTATATGAGAATTTTAGAGCAAAGGGAAAGACTGAAACAAAGGAGATGAAAGTTTGCACTAAAGAACCTAAGAAGACATCCTCTAAAAACACATAAACAAATCAAGATAGTAAGAAAGAAGGTGGATTTATTCTTGTCTAGAGACAAAAAGGGTTTAGAGGTCCTCCACCAAGTAAACATGCCCCTACCAATTTCAATCAATCTTTTCAAGGATATTCTTATTCTTGCAATAATTTTGGACATAAGGCTATTGAATGTAGAATCAAGATTATTCAAAATTCATTTAGCCCTCCAAGTTATAATTGTATGAACTCTCAATCATTTCATGGTTAGTTTTATGCTTGCAATAAGATTGGTCATAAGGCTAATGAATGTAAAAGTAAAGTGATGAGGAATAGTTTTGAGAATAAGAATAATTCTATGATTTCTCAATCCTTCTATGGTTATTGCTACACATGAAACAAGTTTGGCCATAGGTCTATTGATTGTAGATCTAATGTGAAAATAATTAACTATGCTCCAGAACCTAGTATCACCTACTACAATTGCAATAAACTAGGACACATTGCAAGGTTCTAGAAGGGAAATAATGTAAGACCTTATACTCCTCAAAATAAGAATGAAAATTATAAAACAAATAAGGAAATGAACAAGATATGGCAGAAGAAGGAAGAAAGTGAAGAAAATAATGAATTTGTACCTCTGCCTTGTGTAGATGGATCATCTAGTAACTAGAAGAAAGTATTATCTTAGGGGGAGTTGCAATTGAAAATATTTTTAAACCTCTATAAAGAATATGATGTAAAATTCTTCAACACGGTAGTTAATAGTGACTTGGATATGTTTTTTTAGTGATATCATGACATTTTCTCAAAGTTTCAGAGAAAATACACTCTCTATGAAATATTGTTGAATGATCATGGATCCTTGTGATATCATAGAAAAATGAAAATGTTGCTTATTTCATAAACAAAAATCCATTTAATGAGAAGCATCCAAGGTAGGTATGAAGAGTATTTAAGCCTTACTTGATCAAATTTGATCTCATTAGTATGATATTAAGTGTGTGAAAGAGCTAAGGAAGTGAAGAAGGTTTCCAGTGAATTGCATGCAAACCCTAACGATAGTATTCATAGGTATTTCTCTTGTTTTTTTATAAAACCCTAGTATTCAAAAAGTGTTATCATGGCTACACTAATATTTATTGATGTTTTTGAGAAGCCAAGGCCAAAAATCAAGAAACATCCATACATATCTACTACAACCGATAAGTACGGAGTGTTTTCTACTTTTCAATCAATGTGCTTCATAGTGAAGATGTCTACATCTATATTCACTCATAGCTAAATGAGTACAATCATCTAAATTTGGAAGAGTTCAAAAGAAATCATCTCTTGGGTGATGATTTTTAGCTCAAACTAGAGTATGCAAATGTAGATGCAAAATGTTTAGATGTGTGGAAGGGTTTCCCTAACATTTTCTATGAAGATGAATGGGTCAGAATCACTTTGAGTCAGATTAATAAAGATATTTTTTGTTTTTGTAATGTCATAAAATTGCACTCCTTGCAATTTCACATACATTTTTTCATCCACTTTACTATCCATTCTCCTAGTACTTGTGTAGGCTCATTTTAGCCCTTGCATCAACCTTTTTCCCTCTTAGGATGCCTTGCCACTTGGAAACTACTTTTTTCATTGGCAATGGTCTGGGACGCCTTGTAATGGATCAGGAACCTTCTTTTCCCTCCTCTCTGTCTTTAAAAGTGGTCATTTCAATTCATTTGGCGATTCTTTGTCTTTCTCTCTTGGAAAGACTCTCTTTTATCTCTTTCTTAGTCTCCCATGATTGCACAACTCTCTGGCTTGTTATAGAACTCTCACATTCTCAAAATGCTCTCTACTACTCTCTTGAATCTCACAAATCTCTCTCTATCTCTCTTTGGCTTCCTCAAGCCTTCTAGGTGATATCTTACTTTTCTTGTTTCTTTGAGCATCTTGGGATTTCTCATATCCCTTGTCTATACATATTATCATCTTGTCTATTTATTTTTTCACCTATCTATCTTGTGATATGGGTTCTCCTCCATACTAGGGCTTGATTTTATCACTCATTGCACACTTTGTGTTCTTACATTATTTATCTATCTGGCTGCTGTGGGGGTGGAAACACCAGAATAGGGACTTAACTGAGGAAAGCCTCCAAATAGCCACAACATTTTTCCTCGGTCTTATGTGCAGGTATTGAAGATATTCATTTGTTGGAGGCTTCATTACTTGGGTTGTTCTGAGCATTTACTTTCTCCTCTTTAGTCTTATCATCAATATTTCATTTAACCTACATTTTATTTAGTTTACAATACTCTATTTCAATTATGTTATTATCTGTTAATTTCTTGCATTCCAAGAGTTCTTAGCAGTAATAATAGAAGTATCCACTAACTTGTTTCAGATATATTATTGGTTTTTGGTCTATACGAGATGCCAATGCACCTCTCGGATGCCAATGCATCACTTTGTCTTTCATGTGCTACGCTACCATCCTTTGGTCGGGAGCTCGTTAGTTTGTCTAGAAAACCTCTATGATGTATTCAGTCTAATTCTGAAACTCTCATTGAGGTAACCTGAGGTAGTTTAGGGAAGTTTGTTCCTTAGGACTCTCTTGAGAACAAAGAGACTCATGAGTAGTCAATCCCCCTTCTCTTAGTTTTGGTGAACCTAACGTGAACACTCCTTCCAAAAAAAAGGGAAAATCAAAGATTTCCCTTTCTAAGAAATTTTTTTTGGGGCACTGCACCAAATTCCATTCCATATCGTCAAATTAGAAGTAATGTGTTGGCCTTCGATTGACTTGTTTATTCATTCATTATTATATTTATCTTTCTATTTTCAAAATATATTTATTATATTATTTTATTAGTTCAGTTTCTAATTTTATTCAAAGTGTTAATGATGTTCCATTCCATGCATGTGATGGTGACTTGGCTTTACCCATGTCACTCGGTATCCTTGATCCTCATGAAATTCCTCTTGCTTCAAAGGATATTTTATTGAAAGAGGAAGAAATAATTTATACTTTTATTAATGTTACTCTACATTCTCTTCATTCCAATACACTCTCTTCTAGAGATCATGCATTAGTGAATAATGAAGTTATTCTCACATCAGATCCTCCAAGGATAGATGTCAAGCATATTTCTTCAAATGATTCCTCTATAAGTTGTAAGGAATTTGTAAAATTCATCTATGTCTTTGCCAGCCCTTAAAGGCCTAAGAGACTTGTCATTTATTTGGCTAGTCCTTCTCCTAAAATAATTTATTCCATTAATGGTATTCCATTTAATAGTGATTCTCTTGATCTTTCTAAGGCTCCCTCTTATAGAGTGGCAACCCATACTTATAATACTAGAAGGAATAAAGTACATTTTAATCAACAAAATTATTTACCACCTTCTCAACCAAGCCTTCCTCAAGAACCTAAACCTATAACTAAAGCACCTAGTGATTACGATCTTGTCGAGAAACTCAATGACTCCATCCAAGATCTCATTGTGAGACTTTCTTCAATCTACTCTGGTTTATCAAGGTATGCTTCAGGAAGCCCAGCAAAACATTCTCTTGCCTTCTTCCACTAGACCAATGGATGTTAATGTGTCGATAGCTCATATTTTTATGGATTTGTTTAATATTAAATTCTATCTACAAGAACTCCCACCTCCATAAGTGTAGAAGTAGATGAATCCTCTAATCATCATAATTAGTGTTAATAATATCGGTATTAGATGTACTCTCGTTGACACCAATTCAACACTCAACATATGTAGCATTGATCTATCACCTAAAATAAAAATTGATTCATCTTCCCTCATTGCTTCTCCTCTTCTTATTCATGGGTTAAATAATGTCGATCGATAAGCTTTATGCATGGTAGTATTTCCTTTAAGGTTGGGACCCATTGTTGGAAAATTATCGTCATTGATGTCAAAAGGTGTGGTTCAAGCTTTGGAAATGTGTAGGTCATTCATGGTGTAGAGAGCATATCTTATGAAGTGTTGCACAAGTTGATCAAAATTATGAAATGAGGAGTCTACAGTCACAATGTTCAAGCAATATTCTATTATGTCGGTGACTTGTTATTGTAGGTTGTAATTCATTTAAGTCATCACTTATGTCTTTGCAATTGTAGGGGAACTGACCCCTTCTTCCTAGCATTTAAAGGATACATTCAATAGCTATCAAAGTGACCTCAATTATTCAAAGAGATAGTAGGTGAAGTCTCTTTGATTTGTCGAAGTCCCTCTGTGAAGGCTGGCAGAGGATGCATATTTGATTGAGGTGACAACACTATATCGAGAAGAGAGGTTTAAGTGTCCCCTCAATATTTTGATGGCTCATCATCGGTGAGATGAATGTACATCGAAGTGACTCTATAATGAGTCTATTCAACATAGTGAGAAGGTGGTAGATTTGGTGGTGGTGTAGTATACAGGTGGAGCTACGTGGTTGATCGACATGTGGTCAGTGGGGACCATCCCATTTGTGCCACATGGTTCATTGAATGGACCAATGGATGTTGGTTATACTTACCAAGGTGTCTCATCTATTCAGAGTGACTGATGATATTCAAAGAGACTTCATGCTTAGTCCCTTTGACATCTCGATGGGTATCCCATCAAAACAGAAGGTGAATTTTGAAAGGAGCTATTTGGATGTCCCTTCAACATAGTAATGCATGGTGATCATTTGGTGGGACTCGACTATGAAGCGATGTAAATAATTGAAGTGTAACGACAAGTGGCAGAATGTGATTGCTTGATAGTAAATTCACATCCTTGTTGTGAATTATGTGGCACTCATGTGCACATGTAGATCAAAGCCAACTTATCGAAGAGAAAGCAAGAGTTCAGAGTGAGTGATTTACAAGCCCCTTCAATGTAATGAGCCACAATGATCTTAAAGCTATGAGATTGATGATTGAGATTCAAAGGAGAAAATTTTGATTATGACATGTCTTAATTTTTTCTAGGTGAGTAGAGAACCATGGATCTTGGTGCGTAGTGATAAGATCAACGGTTAGAATTTGAAGGTGGTGGTTTCAAACGGTTAAGTCTATGTAAGCAACTTTTGATTAGAAGTCGACCAAAAGAATGAAATTAATCGGTCTACCTACTCCAATAATTGACTTAATTGGTGATTTGACTTGCATAATGGTGGCACAAAGTGCTAAGTGAACAAAGATTGGGTACAAATCTTATGCACAGAAGAGTACATTAAATGCATATTCGATTTAGGGTTAGTAGGTCGCTAATATTAGAAGACTCTTTGAGATAGAATTTAATATGGGTATGGCTCGATGCAGAGAATGCTTCCTGAAGAAGTAAGAATGAAAACCCTAATAGAAGCACTAGTTGCATTGGTTGGTGGTGCAAAACTCGAGGAAGTTTCTACCCATTAATAAAAAAAGGAAGCTAATAAGGTAGTTGTTGGACAATAGATAAGTGATCAGTAAGGTGAGAGAGAAGTGGGCAAGGAAGAGTAAGGAGTGGCAGAGTGTAGAGAAAGTGATTGTAGAAAAAGAACGCATTATTGCTTGACTAAGATGAACCAAACAAAATAAGGAATTCACATCTAGATTTACGAGTGGGGTAAACCCTTGATTGTATTAGTGCTTTTTTTTGGGGTTCCGCTCATTCAAACTAGTGTATTATAGAAAGGGGATGTGTTGTTGAGTAAACAGTAGATGGTAGAGAACAGGGGTGTGTTGATGATGATGTCACTCGCAGCAACAGTGCAGATAAATTCCTCATAGGTAAACCATGAAGAACCTATCTTCTTGAAAGACTTAACTAGAGCAACCTTAGGGTGTGTCCGTGTAATTAGAAAAGGTTGACTAATCTCAATCCCAAGTCTCTGATAGTCAAGTCTTGACCATACTAGGTTCACTTTAGGCTATGGTGTGATAATGTTGTTAATCTCAAGGGGTATATGGCTATCTCTAGTTTCGTTAAGAATCATGAGCATTAGGTACAAGATTTCTAGTTCAATCATTAAATAATCTCATGAAATCAAAATATTTTCAATAAAATTTCATGAACATCAAAAAAAAATTCTATCACTTTGTATAGCAATGAATTTTCACCCCTCACGCAAATTCCCCTTTTACACATCCTCACCTTAGAAAACCAAATCTGAAGGAAACATTTCACATCAGCTGGTCACTTGCCTTCCACTTGGAATCTATCCTTTGTGTTGGTAGAAGAATATTTTTTGGGGACGCGCGCACGGTGCGTAGATGTCCGCACGGTGTGCTTACATCCCTGATGGATTCCTACATTTGAAGCTGGAATAGGCATTACACTTTCAATTGGGGTCAATTTTTAATGTCCCCTCTTCAACCAACTGACCTTGAAAATGGTAGATTCTTCCCTCTTCTCCTTCAAATTCATCCCTTCTTCATTCATTCCATCTCTCTTGGCAATTCAAATCTCTTGAGGATCTCTTGGGTAATTTTCAAGCACTCTCCATCATTCTCTCCATCCTCAAGTAGTACTTCAACACTCCATTGTAGCAACAACACTCTGTCAACTCCATAAAGCAAGTATGAAGCAAGCCATTATAGCATGGGCTTGAGGTTTTGAAACACCTCCCTTCATCACAATTGAGACTATGGTGATTGTTCAAACCTTCTTTCTCCTCCATTGGCTAGTGATCTTTTGGTGGAGGTGGTAATGTTTCACTCCTCTCCTTTACGATTTGGTTGAGTAGCTATTTACTATTTTGTAGTGTTATTTTCGCACTTTCTTTCTTTACTTTTTTATCATACATTTCTTTCTTGTTTCTATTTGGTTGTATGTGGACGTGGAAACACCAAAATGAGGGTCTGACTAAGGTAGACCCCTATACAGCCCCAAAAAAATTCCCCTCTTTCTTGTGTGCAGGTCGACGTGCTTTTCAGAGCTAGCCGACGAACTAGCATCTTGGTGAGATCCTCTTCATTATCTTAGCTCTCATATATTTACTTTATCGTATCCATTTGTATCTTTCCCACTTTATAATTCTATTTTGTTCCTTTAGAAGTCACTAGCTAGGTCCTTAGCTTATTTTTTGATGGTTCATACTATGTTTTTGGTCCTCTAGTCCTACAGATGCTAGCACACCTGAGAGACACCAGTGCACTACACTATCATCCTAGAACCGCGTTTTCATCCTCGAGCAGAGATCTACCTAAGGCATGGTGTTAAACCCGAAACTAGCTCACCTAGCCCCAAATTAGATTTTGGGTCTGTAGAGTGATTGAAGGATCTCATAGTCCACATCATTCTCATTCCCTATTTCAAAATATCCCTTTAGAGTGAGGTAATTTAGTGCAGCCTTCCGCTCTTGGCTCCCCGTGACCTGGGGCCTTGAGTGTGGTTGGTCCCCCTCTCTTAAATTTTTGGTGAACCTGATGTGAACCAATGTTTTCCCATTCATTGGTGTTGAAGCTTTTCCCTTGTACCTTGTGGTCGTTGTTCCCTTGAGTGTTGTGAAATTTTATGAGCATCACAACCCAGTCCATGACCTCTAGGTGTATTGTTAGGAGAAGTGTATGACATCTTCCAATGGAGAATATGAGGGTCACTTTTAGTTTCTCTACTGGCATTTTTTTTCAGACCTGTGATTGGTCTCTCTACTCGGGAGCAATTATTGTGGGGCAAGGTAGGATTCTCTGATGAGGCTAACCACATCCCCACTCCTCTTGCATCTCCCACACCATCGTCAATGGATGAGCATGAATCTATTCACATTCCTTCGGAATATATCACTACCCTTAGAAAAGGATTGGATGACTTAGAGAATCACCTAGAAAAGGACTCGAAGTTGGCTAGATCTACTAAGTTTATTAGTGAAATCAAGTATATTGTGGGAAGAGATCGAACAGATATAGAGCTCCTAGCTAGCATCTCTAGTCTGACAGAAGCTTGTGTCTCTTCAAATAATGCTAACCTTGTACAAGGGGCCACTTTCAAAGAACATGAGAGAGAGTTAGGAGTGTCCATGCCTCCCACATATTTGTACATGGTAGACATGATCCCTTCAATCAATGTTCCCCCTGCCTTTGAGATATCTAAAACTATCAAAGTAAACAGAATACCCTTAAGTTTCAGTTTCACCCCTCCCGTCACCTTTAGCAATGGAGGTTTTGGTGGGTTGAGTGGTGGGAGTGGTAGTGTCTTTGATGGTAGGGTTAGGGTTGGTGGAGGTGGTTCTAGTGGAGGCCATGTTGGTGGATTCATAAGCAGAGGTGGCTCTGGTGGAGGCCCTATCAGTGATAGTGGCCTTGATAGTGGTTTCAACAGTGGCCATGTTGGAAATTCTAGAGGTGGCTCTGGCAGTGGTTCTAGAGGAGGTTCCACTGGTCCCATGTCATATAATGACCCTATTTTGAACACCCTTCTTCAGAATATGGGCAAGATGCAAAGCTAGTTGGCGAGTCTCTCCCAATCCTCAGCCTAGCCTATCTTTCAACCCTTCTTTCGACATAGCCCATTGTCAGTAGCAATTTTAAGTACTCCTTTCCTGCAAGGAATGGAGATTCCAAAATTTGAAAAATATGGTGGCAAAGGGGACCCACAAATGCATGTGTCCGCCTTTAACACTATATGTTAAGATTTCTTCCATCATGATGCATTGATGGTGAAGTTATTCCCTTGATCTCTCAAGGATGCAACACTCGATTGGTACTGTTCCATGCTCGATAACTCTATTTTCTCATTTGATCAACTTGTGAACCAATTCTTATGACAGTTCCAAGCTAACATCGGGCCGAAGATGACCTTTTTAGATCTCATCTAATGCAAACAAGGAGATAATGGAAAGATTACTAATTTTATGGCATGGTACCAAGCGCTCTTTTCACAAATATCGTACCTATTTCACGATTATGACATATAGAAGGTATTCATAGGGAACTTACAAAGACCTTGGCAGGAAAAGTTCACCCTAATGAAATACCCTTCTTTCGTGCATCTGTGTGTGGCATTACAAGAATATCAACAAATGGTAGTCTAGTTTTGGGGATCCTCCTTGTGCTCCCATTCAAAAGGGAAGTCCATTGTATCAATCTCTGGAAAAGGTAAGGTTGTTGCAAATGTAGTAGCTGCTATGGATGATAATGACCTCAGACACAATCAAAGGTTCACAAAGTTGGTAGAATCTTATAGTTCCATCCTACAAAGGTTGTTGAAGGACAAGATCATAACCTTGGAGAACCCTAAGCCTCTCAAGGAACCTTACCCTAGTTGGTACAATGTGAATACCTTATTCCAATACCATCAAGTTAAAAAACATGATACCGAATGTTGTGTGCTTATTTCATGAGATATAGGATCACATTGAGGATGATACTATCCATATTGATGGAAGCAAACAAAGCAAACAAATCAACGGAGAAAGTGAATAGTGAGTTGTAGATATACATGGACACGTTTTTGTTGAATTTTTCCAACATGATTATCGATCCTTATGATTATATCACTTAGCTCAGGGCATATGTTAACATCATTAGCATTACTCCCTTTTTTCAACTTGCAACTGGCTCTCTAGACATGACATTTACATCACAGGATATGCCCTTGAACAACAAGCCCTCTCCCCTTTACATTCTCGCTCACCTCAATGGGAACATTGTGATAGGAGTCCTAGTTGACCTTGTCAACCGAGTGAATGTCATTACAAAGGAAACATTGTGTCTTAATTCATTGCATAGAGAGGAGTACGAAGAAACAAAGTCCATCATCTATACACATGATGGCCTTCCTCTTAAACCTTACAGTTCAATAAATTTGTCCATCCTAGTTGGACCTAGGATCGTAGATACAGTTTTCGATGTTATTCCAGAGTTAGATTTGTTTAGAGTGAAGTTAGGCATACCCTAGCTAGCTTCCATGAATGGGATTGCCTCCATCATTCACAAATCTTTAAATTTCTCCCATGAAGGTGCTATGCACGTAGTGCATGATACTAGATATCAACTTTTTTTATCACATGGGGGATATTCATTAGATCACTTTTGGCTCACCCCGGTCAGTCCGCTTTCTCCAAGGATGGACCTTCTTTACAAAATTTATGTGAAGTATAAAACCAAGGGGAAAGGAAATCCGAATTTGACCCTTTTGGTCACACAACAGCAAATCACCTCCTCTTCCCAAAATGGAAAGGGCAAGCTACCCCATTCTTAGGATGGCTCTCCTACCCCCTTTCTAGTGAAAATTTTTGGATGAATATGCCTAGTTTTTACCCTTTGATTTTGATGATACTGAATTGGAAAAAACCTAAGATTTGGATATTGGATCTCCCTACCAAACCTCCCAGACCTTGGTACTACCTGTATGGAAGAAAGAAAGTTCGCCATGGGGAATATTCTATGTCTCAGCCCCTGCAGCCTCCCACTGCTTCTACTCCTAAGTTAGTAAATGAGAAGAGGCCCACTACCAAGGCATTAGAGCCCCCGCTATTTCTCAACCTCCTCCTCCTGCTCCCATCCAGGAGTCTATCCCTCTACTGTAAATAGATGTAGTAGACACTCCCATGGCTGAGCAGGAGCCTTCTATCCCTTCACAACTTCTAGCCTCTAGTTTGAAGAGTCATAGAAATCGCCTTGCACATGAGCCCAAGTGTCGGTGAAAGGCCCTTGCAACTGAGTATGCTGCCTTGTAGAGAAAGGATGGGGAGATGAACACCCTTGTTTTAGGACCTCTTGTTGTTTCCTCCTCTCTCTCCTCCCATTTTCTTTCATTCAACTGAGCTCCATTTTGCTCCCAACTCTTTTTGTGAGTGTGCCTAACTCTAAAAGGGTGCAAGTGTTCATCGCTCCTTCAATTGAGCCTCCCTTGCTAATGTCCCTTTTGGACATCCCTCCATTTCCAAAACCCATAGATATGTCAAACAATTCAGTGGTATATGTTATTGTAATTAATTAATTATTACACTAGCATAAGTTAACTTAGGTTTTAATATTAGTCATAAGTTGCATTCAATCATTTAATAATGTTGTTGAGATAAGATTCACTTCTAGAAGATGAGTTGTCTTTTCTATAACTTATCTCCATCTTGTTATCATTCCCTAGGTAGTTTTTTAGGGTTTTTTGTTGTGACATGAAGTGTGATTTGAACACTTGGCAACATCCTTTTCATTCTAGGTTTAGCACTTGCCTATATAATCAGGCATATGTACTCTTTATAATCAATCCACATATCAATCAATCAATACTCTCTTTGTGGTTGAATATTTCTTCAAACCCTTGTTTGTTTTCTCCATCCATTCTCTTCCTTGTGACAGGTATCCATTTGCATGCAGGTGATCTTGGAGTCTGAAGTTGGTTTTGACAACTTCTATAGTATCTGTTGCAATTTTCTCCTCCTCCTCTTCCTCTACGCCTCTCACCTCATCTGTGGGGAGTTTGCACCCCCCTAATGGAGCAGAAGGTAGACTTTGGTCCTTCCAGCAATGAAGGACATAAGAGGAGCCCACCTTATGCGAAGGGTGGTCCTACATTGACTTGTTCCATCCTAGTAATGGAAGCAATCTTGGCTTTCAACAAGTTTTTCATTTCTCTTGAATCACTTGACAAGCCAAGTGGTGAATCTCGAGCACAATCCTCTCCATCCATTGAGGTACAACATGAAACATCGATAAGGTGCATGTTTAACTTTTTGGATGAAATTCTAGCCTTGTCAGTGATTTTCATGAAGTTTATGACCCTAGCTCCACAAGAGCTTAGTGGAGAATACCTTGTGAAGGATTCTTCCTTACCCCTTGTTGCAGGAGGGTTGGAAGCTCCTCCCCTTAACATTTTTCCACTGTAGGCTCGTCCTCCTTCCCCTTATGATGATCTAAAGTGGGAAGCAGATGACCTCTTGGTCGACTAGTGTTAGGGGGAGGCCCCTTCTTTATCTTTAGAATAAATGTGTGTGTGTTGTGATGTGTTCCCCCATGATCGTGCTATGTGTTCTTGGATGACCCTTGTCACCCTTGTTGATGCTTGGGTACAATCACGATTTTTTGTGTTGTAAAACTTCTTCTATTTATATCATTCTTCCATGTTTTTTATTGACTTTCGACAAATTGGGGATGATGCAAAGCATTGGGGGTGTTTAGGCTCCCCTTCCACGTTGACCCAATTTTTTAATTTTTTACTTTTTCTTCTCATGCATTCTTCACATGTGGTGCAGGAGCACCAAGTTGCTTTCAAGCCTCCATGAGGCCATTTGTAAATATTTGCTCTATTTTATGTATTGGGTCTTATAATAAGGTTTATAAAACCATTTTATAGGTTTTTGAGTCTTAGGAAGTAATATTTGAAGTCATTTGTCAAATAATGTTTAAAGTTGTTATATATTTTAAAAATTGTAAAAGTTGCTCAAGAAAATTGTCAAGCAACTTGTCAAAAGTATCATTAAAGTGTTTTGTCAACAAACTAACTAAACGGTGGTTGAAAATAGTTGGTTTTGGTTGTAAATGTATAAGTACACCCTCCAAAACTAGAATTGGAGAGGTTGGAGAGGTTGGAGACATTATTTTGGAGTTTGATGAATGGCAACCTCAAGTTTGGTGTGCATTTTATGATTTCTACATTGTTTTCAGGTTGAAGTTGTGATTTGTACGGACTGGTATGGATTCAAATAGCCATTCATCAAACTCCAAAATAATGTCTCCAACCTCTCCAACCTCTCCAATTCGAGTTTTGGAGGGTGTACTTATACATTTACAACCAAAACCAATTATTTTCAACCACCGTTTAGTTAGTTTGTTGACAAAACACTTTAATGATACTTTTGACAAGTTGCTTGACAATTTTCTTGAGCAACTTTTACAATTTTTACAATATATAACAACTTTAAAAATTATTTGACAAATGACTTCAAATATTACTTCCTAAGACTCAAAAACCTATAAAATGGTTTTATAAACCTTATTATAAGACCCAATACATAAAATAGAGCAAATATGTACAAATGGCCTCATGGAGGCTTGAAAGCAACTTGGTGCTCCTACACCAACATGGTCTGATATAGTAGGGGTTGATGATAGTTCATTAATATACTACTATTATACTTATATATATATATATATATATATATATATATATATATATATATATATATATATATATTTATGAGTAGCTCTGACCCTGACATATCTGATCACCCCTATGTCTCTTATTTGTTAACTTGCTTTCTCTCTTTTTTGCTCTTTTCCTCTTTCTCTCTTCTTTTCTTTAGTTTTCTCTTGCATGTATGATATTTGCAAACTTTTTTGAAAATCGCATTCTCAACTTGGACCCTAATGGAACGTGTTTCCTTCATCATGAATTTGTAAAGAAATAACTTGTGAAATTTCCTCCGTGGTGGAAGTAGCTTTTACCTTCCCCTCATGAGGGGGCACTTTCTTCCTTTCAAATTCCTTGATGAAGTTAACATCTTTCGAAAGGATTCCTTGATGGTGAATCAATTTGAGAAAGAACATCCTTCTTATACTTTCAAAATAGTGTGTCCCTTGAGTGGACCCCCTCTTTACACCAAGTTCTCAAGGGACCCCCTTGAAAGTTTCATAATCTATCGACAGTCTGAGTGACTATCCGCTTGACTACATGTGTGGCCTCTTTTTTCTTGACATGTTCTATCTACAAGTAGACATGTCACTTTACAAGTGTGCCTGTAAAGCCTCTTTCCAAATTCAACTCTGCAGAGTCCCTTTCCTTTTGGTTTCCTCCATGCGAGAGATCTTGGGGGATGCTTCCTTACAGGTCTATGGATCTATAAGGCACTCTTTCCTTTGGGTTTCCTCCATGCGAGAGATCTTGGGGGATGCCTCCTTGCGGGTCCACGGACCTATAAGGCTATTTCATCTAGGTTTCCTTCATGTGAGAGATCTTGGGGGATACCTTCTTGCAGGTATGCAGGCCTGTAAGGTGCATACTTCATGTGGCTGCCTCCTTGTAGGTTTTTGGGCTTGTGAGATGCTTACTTTTTGGGTCTCCTTCATGTGAGAGATCTTGAGGGATACCTCCTTACAGGTATGTGGGCCTATGAGGCACTTTCATCTCATGAGATTTTTCCATCATTGGTCTAAGGGCCTTTGGTGTACCTTGTGCAGCTTCATAGTTCTACGGGGCTATGGAGTCCTTTGTTCTACCCTACACTTTCAAGCTCACCAGATCATGGTTTGATTCCTCGACAATTCAGGTATGAATTTCTAACCCTACCTATTGTTTGATCTACTTTACCAAAGCACTCATCAATATTTTTGCTCGCTAAAGTGGGGGAAAATGTATAGGAGAGAATTTTCACCCCTCACGCAAATTCTGCTCTTACACATCCTCACCCTAGAAAACCAAATCCAAAGGGGAAATTCCACATCAGCTAGTTGCTTGCCTTCCACTTGGCATCTATCCTTTGTGTTGGTAGAAGAATATTTATCGAGGATGCATGCACAACACACAAATGTCCACATGGTGCACTTACATCCCTGACAGATTACTACATCTAAAGCTGGTAGAGGTGTTACACTTTCGATTGGGGTTGATTTGTAACATCCCTCTTCAACCAACCAACCCAAAAAATGGTAGGTTCTTCCCTCTTCTCCTTCAAATTCATCCATTCTTAATTCATTCCATCTCTCTTGACAATTCAAATCTCTTGAGGATCTCTTGGGCAATTTTCAAGAATTCTCCAACATTCTCTCCATCCTCAAACAGTAATTCAACACTCCATTGCAGCAAAAATCCATCAACTCCATAAAGCAAGTGTGAAGCAAGCCATTACAGTGTGGGCTTGAGGTTTTGCAATACCTCCCTTCATCACAGTTGAGGCTATGGTGATTGTTCAAGCCTTCTTTCTCCTCCATTGGCTAGTGAGCTCTTGGTGGAGGTGGTAATGTTTCGCTCCTCTCCTTTATGATTTGGTTGAGTAGCTATTTACAGTTTTGTAGTGTTATTTGTGTACTTTCTTTCTTTAATTCTTTATCATACATTTCTCTCTCATTACTATCTGGCTATCCATGGAGGTAGAAACACCAAAATGGGGGTCTAACTGAGGCAGACCCCTGTACAACCCCAACAAATTTCCCCTCTTTCTTGTGTGTAGGTGGACATGCTTTTCGGAGCTAGCTAGCGAACTGGCATCTTGGTGAGATCCTCTTTGTTATCTTAGCTCTCATATATTTACTTTATCATATTTTTTTGTATCTTTCGCACTTTATAATTTTGTTTTATTCTTTTATAATTCACTAGCTAGGCTGTCAACTTGTTTTCTGATGATTCATACTATTTTTTTGGTCCTCTAGTCCTACAAACACCAACACACTTGAGAGATGCCAGTGCATTGTGCTATCATCCTAGAACCATGCTTTCATCCTCAAGTAGAGAGCTACCTGAGGCACAGTGTTGAGCCCGAAAACTGGGTCGCCTAGCCCCAAATTAGATCTCAAGTCTGCAGAGTGATTGAAGGATCTCATAGTCCTAATCATTCTCATCCCCTATTTCAAAACATCCCTTTAGAGTGAGGTAAGTTAGGGAAGCCTTCCGCTCTTGTCTCTCCATGACCTAGGCCCTTGAATATGGTTGGTCCCCCTCTCTTACACACTTAAGTAGATTTATCTTTAAGAATTCAACAACTTCATAAAAAATGAAAGATTTTCAATAAATTTCCATTCATTCATATTTTTTTTTGGAACATTTTCAAAAATTTAAACATCTAATCTAAAATACAGCATCAAAATAATAAAACATAAAATTTCTCTGTCATTCTCCATGCACGCCCCAAGACATAATCAAATCAAATCAAACCGCTTTATACTTCACCAGATTGCTTCGCAGCTAGGCATAAAATAGTGCGAGCTTTCAAAGAAAGGGATTTTAGTTTGGACATCGAGTAGGTTTTTTATGCGCCCTTAAACGATGCAACATATAGTCTTGTTCGAATGAACTAACAAAACCAACTACAAAGATACATGAGATAGATAGCTATCAAATTGGCTTCGATATTGATTAAACTATATGTGCATACAATTTTTTAGTCCAGAATGATTCAAAAAATAGGAAAAAGGAACAATACTTAAAGAAAAGTTTGGATCTTCTAACTTCCACAAATTCTAAAATTAAAATAAAATAAAGCAATAAACAGCCTCGACCTTTTATAGGAACAAGGACCCAAGAGTTCAAACTTAAAGTCTATCAAGAGAATCAGAAATAGAAAATCAAAATGTAGCACGTGGCATACACCAGTTGTCACCAGAATCTTCTAAAAAAAATCAAGGCTTTGATTTCTTCAGCAGCAACACTCTTCAACTTCAAATTTTGGTACATAGCACTCCACATAAAACAAGGCTATCAACATTCTTTAGAATACTGGATGGAAAACTTTTACTGAGATTGAGAACAACCTACAAAATCAACTTCAATGAAATGTATTTATGACACCTTCGGTATCCAATATCCGGTACCTCCTTATATCTTTTAGAGCTCTGATTCTGAGAACCTTTCTTCATTTTTCCTTAGCTGATATTCTTGGAAAGAACTTACTATCTAATGTATTCAATCTTTTGGAATTCCCTTTATTTCCTTCCAACTAAACTTGAGCCTGGTGTAATCTTCTGATATATGGAGTATATTGGAATTCCTTTGCACTTTCCTTGTTTTATACCTAACTATAGTGTTTCTGCAATGTATGATCTCATCAATAACTTCCTGGGTTAACAACTAAACAGGGTCTTTATTTATTCTCTTAGTCCATTCCTTGAAATCTTTTTCTTCTTTACCCTCTTGTCCCAGTGTCTGAGGATCACAATCTTGACATGCTAGCACTTCAATAAAACCTTGATCTTTATCAATACTTACTGCATTTCTCGATGACCTTTTTAAATCCTTCATTACATTGTACTAAAGTGTCACCTTCCCAACTTAACTATTTCTTCCATTTTTCACATAATGGAACTTCTTGTTCTAAAATTATATTCTCTCTTATCAATTCTTGGACATCCATTTGCATGAGAGTTTCCACATTTCGCTTTTCAGCATCAACCTACTCCTAGCGAAATCTACATTCTCCTTCCAATCTTTTGGATTTTTCAAACCAATGGTGTGCTTCCTTGTATTTCCCAATCACATTTGTAATAAGTTCTTCTCCTTGCCTTACCCAATACTCAATCCATTCTTCAAATAAATTCATCCTATGGTGAATCACTACAATTGCATCCACCTATTCTTGTGACATATGTACTAGATTCTGAGGCAATTCAGTCTATTCTTCACCAGATTGGGCTAATGATTTTAGAAAATTCTATAGGTTAGCAACCCATTCTTTCAACTGTCTTTTGTTCTATTTAATTTTATGTACCTTGACAACAGTTGTTTCTAAATTCATCTTCATTTCTTCCAATTGTCGCATCTAGGATGAGTGTCCAACATTGATATATACTTTTTATCTTGTACTCCTTAGGTGTTATCTCATGTCTATTTTTATTTGATATTGGGGTAGCTATATGGATTTTTCTGCCTCCATCTTTATTCTTCTATATGACATGTTTCATTTTAGCTCTCCTCCTTGGCTTATGAGTCTCCATTTCTTGCATAAAACTTTTAAGATCCAAAGGTACCAATTCCACTTCCAATGGGGAAGTCAATTCTATGATTAACCAATCAAGTACATTTTCATCTCATTCTACCTCTGTAACATTTTTTCATTCCTGGCCTTTAGTATGTTTAGGAACTTCTTCTCTTACATCTTTAACTTTATTTGTCACATCCTCTAAATTAGGAACATCTTCAGTATTTTTTGGCATGGATTCTGAATTACCGAGATTCAACACTACCTTGTTGATTTCAATACTTGTATTTTCCTATCTAGCCAAGTGTTCAACATTTGTTCCTAGGACATCACCTTCTTCATATCCTGTCACATCAAGATTTTCTTCATCTCTGACCTTATCACCTGAAACTTGTGAAGGTTCTTCATTTTCAATCTCAATCTGTTCCTCCCTTGATATTTTAGAGACCTGTAGTTGTTCATTATCATTTTGATCATTCCCAAGTGAAGGTTGGGAATCAAAGGTATCTTCAATAACAATATCATCGGCAGGATTTTTTCCTATAGTCTCCCCTATTTCCATTTCAAGAACATCAGGGTTCCCCACTTTTGAAGTGAGTGTTCCTTTTATGAATTCTTCTACTTCAATGTTTATAGGAATTGAACCTGTATCTAGAATTTCTTCCACCACTGGCTATACCATGGGTTTTTCTTTAGACTTATTTTCTTTTACTCGTTCCCACATGGCACCCCACTTATCCATTTGTTCCTTAATTTTAGCTTCATCCAACTTAGAAACTTCATCAAAAACCACAAGACTTTTCCTCAATGCTCATTTTACAGTAGCCATATTAACTGAAGGGGAGAAGTGAATAATATTGCAACTATCTAAGATGCAGAACTTGTCTGTGTACTAGTTTTTTCTGTTATCACCACCCCTTCATTAGTAGTAGGCTTGGTCCTCAGTTTTATTGTGGAAGAAGATGCCACCTTTGGTTTTACTTTTGATTGAACCTTGACTAATTTAGCATCTCTATGTTTACTAGTTATTTTTAATGAAACTCCTTGTCCTAGAGCCTTAGGGGTCCTTTCTTCAATGTGTATACCAACAGGTGCTTTACCAGCTTCCCTCTTATTCTTAACAGGTTCCCCACACCCGAATTCATTTTCTTCTCTTTGTTTCTTTCTTTTATCTTGTGAGTATGTGGGTTTTATTACTTTCTCTCTTAAAACTTTACAAAAATCATTTATCCATTATTGAGTCTATAGCAGAACCGGTGTAGATAATTCCTCCACTAATGTTATTTCTTCGTTTCTATAATCCGAGTCTGGAATAGGTTCATCATAGACTCTGCTTTCATTGTAAGCCTTATTCAGCACTTCACCATCATCTTCCTCCATATGATCTGGAATATCATGGATCTTGAAGATTCACGTAGATTCTATTGACAATCTTTCAGATTTTCTCATTCTCACTCTATGCTCTTCTTCACAATTTAACCAATAATCTTCAAGATTCTAGAAATGAGAATGATAACTAGCTATATTCTTGGAAATACTCCCTTTTGGGCCATAATACTTTCTTTGGAGTGCAAATTATTCCAAATTATAAATTTTCAACTCTTCTTCACACAAATTGGCTACTCTAATTGCACTACATTTGTAGTTCCCTATTACAATAGGAAATTTGAAAGAATCATTTTTTATGAGCCACATTATAAAGAGCTTGGGATGGCTTTAGTTGTCTTACCAATTCTAGCAACAGCATTTTATTTGTAGGGTACCTGGGCAACATGAAAGGATGTCCATCAAACCCTTCCACCCTAATGTAGGTGAAATTTGGAAGTTGAATGTACCAATATCCAATAGGTCTAATAATTCTTTGTGCTTCCAAAGAAAATATTTTAGCTTTGTTACCTTCCATTTTTCTGACCACCTTCTTGGAAAACACATCATTAACTCTCCTATAATGCTCCTTCTATCCATGGATAGTAATTTGAGGTAAATGAGCATATATTAAATTGTTTCCTACTTCCCGGCCCAGAGTACCAATCCTTTTCAACCCTTGCTTGTTTTCCCTTAAGGCATGGGAATAAATCACATATGAGGACATATAAAAACATCTAGACTTTGGAAATTCCCTTATCTGATCATGCACTCTATCACTAATAAATATTCCCCAATGCATTGTCACATGGCCCTCCATCAACTTGGATATAATTACAAACATCCATGTTTCAAATTTATTGGCATCTCACAATCCAACTATCCTTCTTAGCATAGTTATAATATCTTGAACATCTGGGTTGAACATAGACCTTAGAATTGAATTTTTTTGCTTTGTAATCCTCTCCTGGCACCATTGTGTGTTCAAAATTTCTCTATTGTGTTCTTCAATACTTAGGTAGGTTTTTCCTTTCGCCTTCATATCAATGTGGTACATTTGAGTAAATGTAGGAAGCCCAAATGTATATATAATTATTTTCTCAAAGAGATCTACATAATCTCTTCCCTCCTTCTCAATCACTATTTTGTCTAGGTCGTAGTGGTTCAAACATTACATAACCAACTCAGGGGCCTCCATTGCTAGTGGAAACTCTCCTGCTAAAAGTAACTCACTTACTATAAAATTTCTTGTACATTGAGAAGTATTTTCTTGTTGTGCTCATGTGAGGAATTTTAAATTAGAAGACCATCCCATATGAGTATCATTAGCAATCCCACGGATTTGTATAGCTTGTGAATTGTATTTTTGAATTCATCTTCTCGTTTTGCTTCAAAAGTACTCATTTTCATCAGTGTGTTTTGCATTTTCAAATACGTGCTTTGTGTGTGAGTTAGGGTTAAATTTAACCAATTTTTTAACAATTCATAAAATCTTCAATTCACCTTTTGATTAAATTCAAACCAAAATAATCAACATTTATATTTTCAAAAGGAAATATCATCTTCTCAAGACTTTCATGCATGAAAATGATTGACATAATTTGTGTTATTCGAGACATACCTAGTTTTGTTGATGATAGATCTTTTTAGAATGCAACCTTGAAACCCTTGGTAGCTATGTTCTCAATTTCTTGAAAATTATCTTTCCTTGTGCACCGCAATATTAATTTTGTTGGTTCAATGTCCTTTGCTAGTTTGCAGTATGATGTGAAGTAGAGTGTTATAGAAGCAAATGCATGCTCAAGGTGATACCAAGTATGTGTGTGTAGTTCACCACCTTCATTAATTACCTATTACAATGCATTAATTTCCTGAATAAAGGTGTAATCATGGCAAATTACGGTTCAAATTATGAACACCTAGGTTTTTGCGTGGGCTCATTACTAGAGGAAAAGATGGCATGAAAAATCTTATGTGACACTCTTGTGTCACTTTTATTTTTACGAGGCAGAGGCCTTTAGGATACATGATTATTTAAGATCATCGGGATTGAAAACCTCCGATACCGAATCTTGGAAAGATTACCAGGAACCAAGACACTTACCTCCAAGCTTTAGAGAAAATTGGGAGCAAAGAGAGGAACCGAGAACTGGGCTCAAGAGAGATCAAAAGTGATTCAAACATTTCATAATCAAACCTCTGATTTCAACCTCAAGCTAAAGAAAATGAAAAGAAACCATCAGACTATCTGATGTAGGAAAATGTGACCACTGGGAATAACCTTCAGGTGATAACTTACCGAGCGAGATTAAGACGATCCAAGATACAATATCCTTGACACAACCACAACAAATTTAGGATTTTGGTTTTCGGTAAATTGATAGAACGTTGTAAAATGATTGAGAAACCATATCTAAGAAAGAACAAGGACTTAAGCAAAGGCCAAGAAAATTGAAAATGAAACTTGCAATTTTACCAACCCCCAGAACAATGCCAAAGCAAGTTAAAGTGAGAGGAAAGAAAAGAAAAGAAAAGGGGGTCCACATTTTTCCAAGGGGAAAAATGGGGCATGTTGTGAGACCACACAATAGGGGGAAGAGAAAGAAGTGAAAAAAGAATAGATAAAGAGCTGCATAGCAAAGGAAGAGTTGCAAAGTGTGCAACATACATGTAAGTGCAATTGCAAATAAATTGCAACATAGAATTTTCATCAAAATTGTATTACCATGCATTGCAAATCTAATTGGTGGGTGCCATTAGATATATGGGTAGGTGCTTAGATTATGGAGTGGGTGCTCCTAAAAACTAGGGGATAGGTGTCTCCTTAGGGTTGGTGCCCTTAAATCATTGAAACAGACTTTCATTATGAAGTTGGATTAGGATAGAAGATCCTAGCAGTATTTCTCACTTTGGGTTTTCCACGTACATTTGGTGTTATATGATGATTGCATGTGTGATCTCTCTCATTTTTTCTCTTAGTAAGTTTTATTTTCACATTAAGAATTCAAATAGTTATTCTTCACTAAGTATTGAGAGGTAAAAATTTCAATATCTATTGTTTCACCCCCCTCTTAGTAGATCATTGTGTTCCAACAATTGGTATCTTAGCCCCAGGTTCCTTAGGTGAAGCTTAATCAACTCGGGTAGATTCTGGTAGTGTGAACACAATGAACAATCAAGAAGGTTCAAGCAAGCCACCTCGATTTAATGGAACAAATTATGCCAAGTGTAGTTATTTAATGAAGGGTTATCTGGGATCTCTAGGACTTGGTGTTTGGATTTCATTCAAAACCAAATACATTCTCCCTACTACTCTTCTACTAATGTTGTAGGAAAGAAGTGAAGGAACACAAAGACCACTAAGAGGGGGGGTGAATCAGTGGACTACAAATTTTATCTTTCTAAGCAATATAATAATATACATTGAAAGCACAAACTAAGAACTAAAGAAGGGAAACTAAACCAAACTCACAAAATGCATCTCACAACACATGATATACGAGGAAAACCCAAGATGGGAAAAATCTCATTGAAAATAGCTACTAGAGACTACTACTCTAATCCAACCTCACAAAAAAATAAAATTTGATTACAATTTATGGGCACCAACCCAATGGAACACCAACTCCAAGTTTATGAGCACCAACTCAAAGGAGCTTCTACCCCTAATCTGAGCACCCACTTAGATGATTATACAATAAGAGATTTCAGATACACTTTAAGTATCATGTTACAAATGAAATTTTATAACTCATATATATTGCTACACTTATGAAGTCTTTGTTGATTTTTCTATCCTCAAACAAATTCCAGTCTTTAATCATTAAATAACTCTACAATTATTCTCGATTGCACTAACTCTGCAAGACTCTATGATCTCCTCTACATATACACAATAAGTCTCTTCAAACTATCACATGCCTTCACACCCTTCTACAATAATAAAACATTCTTCACTCCAAAATGCATACTCTATTTTTTTATAGAGTTATCTTATCTCTTTCCCTTCGCCTAATCTCTTCTCCACACTAATCTCTCTCTATTCTCCACTCATCACTCTTCTACAAAAAATAATAACTACCTCTTTTATATATATTACTCCTATAGAACAAATAAATTTTGTATCCATCCCTAAATAACTTTTTTCTGCAACTTTCTGACATTCCTGTAGCTCACAATAATCCAGGCATATCAAGCTCTTTGTTGAATGTCAATCAAGTGGCTTACAATAAATTTTCTTATATTCCTATAGCACCATATTTTTTAATTGGAGACATCTTATCTCTATCATCACAACTTTTGCATCTGGCCTAATGCTCTTTAACAATCTTCTATTTTTGCAAAACATTAAAACCTTAAATCTTATCCTCCCTGTTATTCCATCTACAAGTTTTTAATGCTCTTCTTAAGAAACTAAATGATTTGATGCCGCTTCTCCTATTTAGACTAGACACCATTAATTTAAAATGCCTCTTTTTTTATTTTTTAATCAAACCAACTAGTAAATTCCTTTTGCATCGATGGTTTGATTTTCCCAATTTAACAGCTGCTTGCAAATCTGATTTTAACATCAAATCTGTAATAAATAGGAAACTTTATCTATGAAATCACCATCTACTTAACAGACTTTGCAAGAGGTATGTAATCCAAAAAATGTTTTGAAAATTTTTTCATTTAGCATAGCTACAAAAAGAGACTTCATCGCTAGGCAAAGAATAACCAAAATCCGATTTTGTTGACCGCCAATGCAACTAGAAGACAGGGAAGGAAGATTATAAAACTTAATTGTTTTCCATACTTAATAAATGAAAATTTGATATGCATTGAGCTAAGATAATCACCTTTCTGAATGGAAGTGAAGACAAAAAATGGTGTGTCAACTTAGGGTTAAACTGCCATATCTCGTGTTGAAGAGAAAGAAAAACAAAAACTTCCTTTGTAGCCATTAAATTAGCACATTACTCTTTGTTGGCATAACATCTAAGAAATTATAAAATGAAAACAATCTCCTTTAGCCATGCAAAATAGAACTGTGTGCATACATGAACCCTAGCAAATAAAAATGAGTCAATCGGCCAAACCTCTACATATTAACCAATTTATTAATATCATGTCATTATTCCACATACACTCTGCCACATGTATGCCATGTCATTATTCTCTTATTGGTCCAAGGTGTTAAGTTGTCCTTTTGCATTTTTAAATATTGGTAGTATTTGCAATGTTAACCATAATGTAACAAAATGTAGACATTTCCATGTTAGACCATTATGATGTTTGACCGTGCATTATGATGTTTGACCAACATTTCCTTTCATATGAACTATGAAGTTCCTGTCATTGTGAGGTTCCTATAGCTAAATTTTTTATCCTATATTAGCACACTGTGAGATTCATGTAGCATAAGGTGCACACTATGAGGTTCTTGTGGCATGAACTGACATCAATGGAAATCTAATGCCAATAATCTCCCCCTTTGGAATTGATGTCAACCAATTGATTTTTGTGCTTTCAACTGAATTTTCTCCCCTTCATCCAGATAATCTTCTCCCCCTTTGACAAAAATGTCAAAGGGTGTCATAAAGACCACTTTCAAATCAGATACCACCTGTATCAACATAAAAAGACTAAATAGACATCTAATGGAACACACCACTTTCAAATTGTCTCCCCCTCGCATGAAAATAAAAGATTCAAATCTTCACTAACCAAATGGTAATCCATTTTCTAATATGAAGGATAAAAAAGAAACATGTAAGGGGCAACAATAATCTTGGACAATAGGAACTACTATTAGAGATAGCAAGTGTATAGGTGTATTGTATGAGCAATAACCATCTCTCCTTAAAGAACCAATTGTCTTGTAAAGAACAAAAAACTATGAACAATATGAAAATAACAAGGAAATATATCTCCATTATGTAGTTATCATGAATGAAAAAATGACATCCCTTTTGAACTTGAAACTTGACACTTCTACCCCCTTGGAGTAGAGAAAACTTAGGGATGTAAGATGAATTATAATAAGCTCCCCCTGAATCATAAACTTCCATATCCAACTAAGTGTTAGAAGAGGGAGATACAACTCCCAATCTCATTCTCAAATACTCAAATGTCTCTTTGGGAAATGGTTTGGTAAGGATATCAGCTATTTGCTCACCAATAGTCACATATTCAAGTTGAACTTCTTTTTCACTCACTTTTTCTCTCAAGGAATGGTACTTAATAGCTATGCGTTTGGTTCTTGAGTGCATAATTGGATTCTTAGAAATATTGATTGCACTAGAATTATCACACATAATGGAAATAGGTTTTGAATATTCTACCTAAATATCTTTTAAAGTTTGTTTCATCTAGATAACTTGAGAGCAACATGAGGTAGTAGCTATGCATTCTACTTCATCTATGGACAGCAAGATAGATTCTTGATTTTTACTATGCCAAGAGAACAATCTACCACCAAGGAAGAAAGCACCACCACTTGTGCTCTTCCTGTCATCTATGCACCCTGCCCAATCTATATCCATGTAAGCTTGCAATGTGAAGTCATCATGTTTAGCATACCATAAACCATAGGTCAAACTACCTTGAAAATATCTAAAAACTCTTCTTACTGCATTCAAATGAGATTGTTTTGGGGAAGACTAAAATCTAGCTACCATACATACTGTTTGTAAAATATCTGGTCTAGAGCTAGTAAGGTACAATAGACTTCCAATCATGCATCTAAATATGGTTTGATCAACATCGGGTGAATCATCATTCTTGGACAGCTTGCATCCAGTCACCATAGGTGTACTAGCAGGCTTACAATTATCTATTTGAAACCTTTTCAACATGTTTTTAGCATACTTGGTTTGTGAAATAAAAATTCCTTTGTCTAATTGTGAAATTTTCAAACTAAGAAAGTGGGAAAACTCACCTATCATTGACATTTCAAATTCTTGTTGCATTTGATCAGAAAATTTCTTGCACAAATTGTCATGACTTCCAGCAAAGATGATATCATCTACATAAACAACAACTATAATCATATGGTTACCTTCCACTTTGGTGTATAGATTTCTATCAACACATCCTTTCCTAAATCCTTGTTGATGTAAATAGTTGTCCAATCTAGAGTACCATGCTCTAGGTGCTTGCTTTAACCCATATAGTTCTTTTCCCAATCTGCATACATAATATCCTTTTTCAGGTGACTCAAACCCTTCAAGTTGTTCCATGTAGACTTCTTCCTCAAGGTTACCATTCAAGAATGCAAAATTAACATCCATTTGATAAAATTTGTAGTTCTTATAAGCTGAGAATGCTAAGAAAATTCTAATAGCCTCTAGTCTTGCAACTGGAGCAAATATTTCCTCAAAATCCATGCCCTCAACTTGTGAGTATCCTTTGCATACTATTCTAGCTTTATTTCTAGTCACTTTACCTTCTTCATTTACTTTGTTCTTGTAGACCCATTTTGTGCCAATAATGTTCTTATCAGGTGGCCTTGGAACTAAATCCCATGTTTTGTTTCTTTCAATCTATTGTAGCTCCTCTTTCATAGCCTTTATCCAATCTTCACTCTTGTTGGACACATTTTAACTCTTTGGTTCTATTTCAGTTAGAATACATAATTTGACTTGATCATCAATTCTAGCATTTCTTGTTCTAATTTGCACACTAGTATCTTTGCTTCTTATAATCTAATTTTCAGGGTGGTATTTCTGAACATACTTTCTTGGGGGTTTGTTTGGATTTTTTTTAACTACATCTTCTTCATCACTATCAACTATATTTGAATTTTCAGATTGAGTAGTATTTTCAATCTTCTTGTCATTTAGAACTTCTTGATCCATGAAGATATTAACCTCTTTCTCATCTTCACTAGTGTCTTCAACTGAATCACTTTCATCATCTAATGTTTCACTTTCAATAGTGAGAAGACTTTTCTTCTTCTGAAAGTTTTTCTTCTTGGATTTCTACAACTTCTTAGGTCTAAACTTATTATTTTCTTTAGTGTTTTCTTCCTTCTTCTCATAAGGACAGTTAGCAGCAAAATTTCCAATCTTGCCACAATTAAAACACTTAAAGGGTAGCTTGTCCATATACTTGCCCGATCCTTGACAAAAATTTCTTTAGCATTGTCAAGTTCTTCTTGATCAAAATTTGTTGCTACTTCTTTTCCTTTCTTCACTAATTTGAAGGAAACTTCTCTCTTAGAAGGTTCAACACTCGCAGTCCTCATTTCATAGGCTGATAATGAACCAAATAATTCATCCATGGAGAAAGTGTTCAAGTCCCTAGCTTCTTCTATGGAAAAAACTTTAGTGTCATATCTTGTTGTTAATGACCCTAGAACTTTCTTAACAATTACATTATCATCAAGTTATTCACCAATTCCTCTTACAACATTAACAATCGCATCCACTCTTAGTAGGTGATCAACAATATTCTCATCTTCCCTCATCTTCAGTCCTTCAAAATGAGCTCTGAGATTTTTTAATTTACCTTCCTTCACATTATCATCGCCTTCATAAATATTTTGTAGTTTATCCCATGTTTTTTTTTCAGATTTGTAGTGCATAACTTTGACAAACTCAATATCACACAATCCACTAAGAATAGCATGCTTGGCCTTGGAATTGTACTCATATTCCTTTTTAGCATCAAGATTAGTTGGAGGAGTTTGGGGAACATTATAACCATTTTTGACAATCAACCAAAAATCACAACGTAAGGAGGACAAGTAGGTTTCCATTCTTCTACTCTAGAAGGCATAGTTAACTTGCCATCAAATATATGTACTTTCATAGAAGTGGATTCATGCTTAGCCATTGTGTTCACAAATCAGAATCCACCCAAGCTGGAGAAATCTTTCAAATAGGGAACTTGAGGCTCTAATACCAATTGAAGGAACATAAAGACCACTAAGAGGGGGGGTGAATCAGTGGACTACAAATTTTATCTTTCTAAGCAATATAACAGTATACACTGAAAGCACAAACTAAGAACTAAAGAATGGAAACTAAACCAAACTCACAAAATGCATCTCACAACACATGATATACGACAAAAACCCAAGATGGGAAAAACCTCAGTGAGAATAGTTGCTAGAGACTACTGCTCTAATCCAGCCTCACAAAAAAAAATATTTTTGATTATAATTTATGGGCACCAACCCAATGGAACACCAATTCCAATTTTATGAGTACCAAATCAAAGGAGCTTATACCCTAAATTTGAGCACCCACTTAGATGATTATACAATAATAGATTTTAGATAAACTTTAAGTATCATGTTACAAATGAAATTTTGTAACTAATATATATTTTTGCACTTGTGAAGTTTTTGTTAATTTTTTTGTCCTTAAACAAATTCCATTCTTTAATTATTAAATAACTCTACAAGTATTATTGATTGCACTAACTCTACAAGACTCTATGATCTCCTCTGTATCCACACAAAAATTCTCTTCAAACTATCACATGCCTTCACACCCTTCTATAGTAATAAAACATTCTTCACTCAAAATGCATACTCTATTTTTTACAGAGTTATATTCTCTCTTTCCCTTCGCCTAATATCTTCTCCACACTACTCTCTTTATTCTCCATTCATCACTCTTCTACAACAAATAATAACTACCTCTTTTATATATATTACTCCTGTAGAACAAATAAATTTTGGCCATCCCTAAAGAATTTTTTTTGGAAACTTCCTGACATTCTTGTAGCTCACAATATTCCAGGCATATCAAGCTCTTTGTTCGATGTTATTTTAGTGGCTTACAATAAATTTTATTATATTCCTGTAGCAACATATTTTTTAATTGGAGACATCTTATCTCTATCATCACAACTTTTGCATTTGCCCTAATGCTCTTTAACAGTCTGTTATTTTTGCAAAACATTAAAGCCTTAAATCTTATCCTTCTCCTATTATTCCATCTTCAAGTTTTTAATGCTCTTCTTAAGCAACTAAAGTATTTGATGTTGCTTCTCCTATTTAGACTAGCTGCCATTAATTTAAAATGCCTCTTCTTTATTTTTTAATCAAAACAACTATTAAATTATTTTTGCATTGATGGTTTGATTTTCCCAATTTAATAGCAGCATGCAAATCCGATTTCAACATGAAAACTATAATTAATAGGAAACTTTATCTATGTCATCACCATCTACTTAACAAAATCTACAAGATTTATGTAATCCAAACAAAAGATTTGAAAATATTTTTATTTAGCGCAGCTACAAAAAGAGACTTCACCGCCAGGAAAAGCATAACCAAAATCTGATTTTATTGGCCGCCAATGCAACTAGAAGATAAGGAAGATTATAAAACCTAATTGTTTGCCATACTTAATAAATGTAAATTTTATATGCATCGAGTTGAGATAACCACCTTGCTAAATGGAAGTGAAGACAAAAACTAATGTTTTGACTTAGGGTTAAATCACCATATCTCATGTTGAAGAGAAAGACATAAAAACTTCCTTTGTAGCCATTAAATCAGCACATTACTCTTTTTTGTCATAACATCTGAGAAATGACAAAATAAAACCAATCTCCTTTATCCGCGCAAAATAGAACCCTATGCATACATAAACCCTAGAAAATAAAAAATGAGTCAATCAACCAAACCTCCATATATTCACCAAGTTATTAATATCATGTCATTATTCTACATACACTCTACCATGTGTATTCCATGTCATTATTCTCTAAGTCGTCCAAGTTGTAAATTTTTCTTTTTTTCATTTTTAAATATTGACAATATTTGCAATGTTAACCACAATGTAACAAAATGTAGAAATTTCCATAGTAGCCCATTATGATGTTTGACCATGAATTATGATGTTTTACCAACATTGCCTTTCATATGAACTATAAAGTTCCTTTCGCTATGAAGTTCTTGTAGCTATGCTTGTTATCCTGTAGTTGCACACTATGAGGTTCTTGTAGCATGAGTTTACATCAATAGAAATATAATGCCAAAAAGGACTATGAGAACAACAAAAAATCTTGGTTTTCCATTATGAACAAATTATCAGATTTTGTGCATGGAAAGGTTATGCATTGTCAAACTACATATGATGTTTGGGAAAAACTAAAGAAAATCTATGAAGGAGATAGCAAGGTGAAGTTGGAAAAGCTTCAAGTACTAAGAGAAAAATTTGAAGGCTTAAAGATGACTGCAAAGGAGAATATTGAAGATTATCTTCTAACATTTGATGATGTGGTAAACTCTATAAGAGGATTTGGAGAAGAAGTAAAAGAGGATATTGTTCTGCTGAAAGTTTTAAGGTCTATGACAAATAGATATGACCCCAAGATCTTTGCAATTGAAGAAGGAAGAGAAGTGAATAATCTCACCCTTGATGAATTGCATGGAATATTCATGAAATATGAGATGAGAATGGGAGATACCAATTCATCCAAAAGAGAAGTTGCATTCAAGGTTGTAAAAATGGAAAATGAAGTAGGTAAGAAAGACAAGGTTGTAGCCTCTACGTCAAACCAAAAAGAGGTTGATGAAGAAGAAGAAAAATTTATAAGAAGACTGAGTAGAGGATCCAACAAGTATAAAGGTAAGCTTCCCTTTAAGTGTTTTAACTATGGTAGAATACGTCATTTTGCTTGTAAGTGTCAATATGAAAAAGAAGATAACTTTGAGCAAAAAGGAGATAGCAAAAAGAAGAAACCTTATTATCCTAAATGGAAGAGTTTTGGAAAGAAAAATAAGATTTTGTACATTCAAGAAGAAAGTGACTCATCTGATGCTAGTGATAGTTCAGATGATGAACAAGATCATGCTCTTGTAATGAAGGAAGAAGAGGGAGAATTCCTCTTTATGGCCAAGGAATCTAAGAATCAGAAGGATGAACAAGCTAAGGACTCTCACGAGGAAGATGAGGAGGAAGTTTTTAATCTTGAGGGAGAATTGATTAGTGCCCTTAAAGATCTTGATGATCTAAGGGATAAGTTTCATAATCTTAAAAGGGAAAACAAGTAATTGAGAAAATGTTCTAAAAAGGAGAATAACAAGCTAACCAAGGATCGTGAGGAATCTAATCAGCTGGTAATAAGCTTGAAACTTCAAGTGGAGGAAACCAAAAGAATGGAAAAAGTAATGAGGTCCAAACTAAAATCTGAAGTGGATAGATGTTTGAAGCTTAAGGTAGAAATAGTTTCCTTAAGAAAGGAATTGGAGAAAGCAAATGAGTAGATCAATAAGGTTCTGAAATTAAAAGGTGGTTTAGACATTTTGAATGAGTTAATAAGTATGAAAAAACCGATGAATAAATAAAAATTGAGCTTAGGACCGGAGAAAGGAAAGAGCTTGCTTGTTAACACCTCTGCAAAACTCTATGAAAGATTCAACATTGAAGAAAATGCAGTTCTTAAGGATGAAAAACTTGACAATAAGGATGACTCTGTATATGAAAATAAGTCTACTGAGGTAGAGACATTAGATGAAGAGAAGAGGTTGATTGAAGATAGGAAAGACAACAAGATTTCCCCTGCTTAGTCAAAGAAGAAGTAGAACAAAAAAAGTAAAAATGATGAGACATAGAATATTTTCACCTCCAATTGAAGGAAACACCATGACCAAGTACTCATCATACTTTTATGTGTATTGTTATACATGTAATCATTTTGGTCATAGGGCTAGAGAGTGTAGAGTCATTCCAAGGAGGAATACAACTTTGTAAGAAAAAATCCATTTTCTCCCTTGGTTGACATGAGTATAGTCTATTACAACTACAAAAAATTTGGTCATGTAGCTAGAGAGTGTAGAACGAAGTTTATAAGACCAAATGTTTAGTCTAAAAAGAAGAAAAACTCACCCCCCAAAATGGAAAAAGAAGCTAAAGGCTCTAAGAAGAGGGAAGAGAATGCTGAAAAGAAACCTAAGGTTTTGAAAGAGAAAGGGAAGAGTTCCACTCAATCTATGACCACTCAGATAGCATTGCATACAAAGAAACAAAATTTGTAGGTGATTGATAATGGTTGCTCAAAGCATATGACTAGAGATAAAAGAAAATTCATTGAACTCAAGAAGTGTAAGGAAGGGTTAGTGAGTCTAGGTGATAATACTACTGTAAAAATTTGTGGTAAAGGGATCTTGAGCTTAGACGGAAAGAATAAGGAAAAAGATGTCCTCTATGTTGAGGGTTTGAAACACAACCTTCTTAGTGTTAGCCAAATGTGTGACAATGGGTATAAAATTGTATTTAACTCTAAAGGCTGCAAGATAAGAAAAAATGGTTAGACAATTTCATAAGGGATAAGGACTAATAGTAACCTCTACAACCTATGTGAAGTTAAAGGCCACAATCGTCTAATTAGCTAGGTAGATGAGAGTTGGTTATGGCATAGAAGATTAGGGCATGTAAACTTTGATAATTTAGTAAAAATAAGATCAAAACGATTGGTTAGGAACATGCCTAAGATAGCAAGCCTGAAAATACAATCTACAAAGGATGTCAACAAGGAAAGGAAACAAGGTTTAAGTTTTCAACATAGGATTATTCAACCAATAAACCTTTGGAAATAGTTCATACTAATTTTTGTGGTCCAACAAGGACAAGGGGGTTGCAAGGCAAGAGATATTTTATGCTACTTATTAGTGACTATACTAGGATGGCTTGAGTCACATTTTTAAAAGAGAAAGCTAAAGCATTTGAGAAATTTATTTTTTTTAGAAAGTTGGTGGAGAAGAAGACTGGAAGAAAAAGTAAGTGTCTTAGATCAAATAGAGGTGGAGAATTTACATCAAGTGAATTCAAAGAATATTATGAAAATCATGGAATTAAACAAAAATATTCAGCTCCTAGAATGCAATAGAAAAATGGTGTGGTAGAAAGAAGAAACATGATTGTGAAGGAAATGGCTAGAGACATGTTAAATAAGGTAAATTTGGCAGATACCTCTTGGAAGGAGGTAGTTCATTTGCTATGTATATTCAAAACAAATCCATTCTAAGAGAAAATAGTGGGAAAACACCATATGAATTGTGGTATGGAAAGCCTACATCAATCAAGTACTTTAGAGTGTTTGGTAGTAAATGCTAAATTAAAAGAGATGATGAATACTTGGGGAGCTTTGAATCAAGATGTGATGAAGGAATATTTTTTAGGATATTCCACTCAAAGCAAAGCCAACAAGTGCTACAACAAGAGGCTGCACAAGATTGTGGAAAGCATTAATGTCAAGATTGATGAAAATGCAAGTCAGGGAAATTCTAGCAAAAATAATTTTGAGATTGAATCATATGATGATAACTTAAGTCCAACAATTGAAGAAGAAGAAAATGAAGAAGAGGTTAAATGAGCCCTTGCAAGATAGGTGCAAAAGGATCATCCTACAAATCAGATCATTAGCGAAAAAAATGAAGGAGTTCATACCAGGAGAAGCCTTGCAAGGAATAAGGAATAAGTAAACTTTTCTCTCTTGTCTCAGACTGAACCAAAAATATTTAATGAAGTGAACCAAAAATCTTTAATGAAGCGAGCAAGGATGGGAGATGGATAAAATCCACGGAGGAGGAACTCAACCAGATTAAGAAGAACAAGACATGGGAATTAGTTCCTAGGCCATCAAGCAAAAATGTAATTGGTACTCAATGGGTATTCAGAAATAAGTTGAATGAAGATGGAGCTATAGTTAAGAATAAGGCTAAAGTAGTGTGAAAGTGGTATGCACAAGTTGAAGGCATTGATTTTGAAGAAACAATTTCATGTATAGAAAGATTAGAAGCAATTAGAGTGTTTACTACATTTTTAGTCTATAAAGGATTTAAAGTGTATCAAATGGATGTTAAATCTGCATTTTTGAATGGAAACCTTGAAGAGGAAGTCTACATTGAGCAGCCAGAAGAATTTCAGCTTTTGGAAGAAGAAGATTATGTCTGCAGACTAAGAAAGGAATTGTATGGTCTGCAGAAAGCACCAAAAGCCTAGTATTCTAGATTAGATCAATATCTTTAGCACCAAGGATTCAAAAATGGGTGTATAGATAGTAATATGTATTTCAAATCAAAAGGTGAGAACATGATTTTTGTTTTTGTTTATGTAGATGACTCATTTTTGGAGGAAGCAATGATGAAATGTGTAAAATATTTTCCACACATGCAAGATGAATTTGAGATGTCTATGCTAGGAGAGTTATCATTTTTCCTTGTCTTACAAATAACACAAACATAAAATAGGATATTCATATCTGAAACTAAATATGCTAAGGAAATGCTTAAGAAGTTTCACATGGAAGATAGTAGACTAGTTAGTACCCCCATGATAACAGGCTATAAATTAAATAAGTTAGATGAATCACCTTAGGAAAATCATGCCATGTGCAGTTCAATGATAGGAAGCTTGCTATACTTAACCGCATCAAGACTAGACATTATGCAAGCAATATGCATGGTTGCAAGATTTCATACTACACCAAAGGAGTCTCCTGTAAATGTAGTGAAGAGAATCTTTAGATACATTAAAAGCACTGTTGACTATGGGTTATGGTACCCCAAAATAAAATATTTCACTTTGACCACATACATTGATGTTGATTGGGCTAGAAGTATAGATGATAGGAAAAGCACTAGTAGAGGAGCTTTCTTTCTAAGAAACAAATTGGTTTCATGGATGAGTAAGAAGTAAGAATTGGTTACTCTCTCCATAGTTGAGGCATAGTATGTAGCAGTAGCAGCCTATTTTACTCAAGTTCTATGGATAAAGCAGATACTCGAGGACATCAAGGTAGAGTACAAAGAACCAATCTCGATTCTTTGTGATAATTCAAGGGCTATAAAATTTCAAAGAATCCAGTGATGCATTCTAGAACAAATCAAATATATACTAAGTATGAATTTATCAGAGAAAATGTTGTAATAAGTCAGCATAGAATATATTCCAACAAAAGAATTGGTAGCTGAAATTTTTACTAAGCCTCTTCGCATAGAGAAATTTGAATATCTAAGGTAGAATCTGGGAGTAATTTCTCCCACATCACATCACTAAACTCTAGTGATAGGGTATGCATCCAAGGGGAGCCTAACTTTTATTTCATTTATCCCTAGAAATGTGGATGAGATCAAGTCAAGATGAGTATTTTGTCAAGGCGAGCCTGCACTTTTTCCATTAATGTCAAAGGGGGAGAAATGTGGAAAATGCTCAAATAGGAGTATGGAGGAAATGTATGCCAAAGGAGGAGTGAACTACTATGAAAATGATTTAATTGGTACAGAGCTTAAATATTACAATTGGTATGAGAATTTAGAGTTTTTTCATCAATGAAAAAGGTGGATATTGTTGGCATATTCTTGTCATTGATGTCAAAAGGTGTGGTTCAAGCTCTGGAAATGTGCAGGTCATTTATGGAGCAGAGAGCATATCTTACGAAGTGTTGCATAAGTTGATTGAAATTATGAAATGAGGAGTCTACAGTCACAGTGTTCAAGTAGTATTCTATTTTGTTAGTGACTTGTTATTGTAGGTTGCAAGTCTTTTAAGTCATCACTTATGTCTTTGCAATCATAGGGTAATCGGCCCCATTTGCCTAGAATTTAAAGGATACATTCAATGGCAATCAAAATGACCTTAAGAATTTGAAGAGATACTAAGTGAAGTCTCTTCAATTTATCAAAGTCCCTCTATGAAGGATCGTAGAGGATGCATATTTGATAAGGGAGAAAACACTATATCGAGTAGAGAGGTTTAAGTGTCCCTTAGATATTCTAATGGCTCATCATCGGTGAGATGAATGTACATCGAAATGACTCTATAATGAGTCCCTTCGACATAGTGAGAAGGTGGTATATTTGGCGGTGGTTTAGCAAATAGGTGGAGATATGTGGTTGATCCACATGTGGTTACTAGGGACCATATCATTGGTGTTGCATGGTTTATCGAATGGACCAATGGATTTCAGTGAGACTTTCCAAGATGTCTTGTTTGTTCAAAGTGAGTGGTGATGTTCAAAGAGACTTCAAGCTCAGTCCCTTTGACATCTCGATGGGTATCCTATTAGAAAAAAATGTGAATTTTGGAAGGAGCTATTTAGATGTCCCTTTGAAATAGTAATGCATGGTGATCACTTGGTGGGACTCACCTGTGAAGTGATATAAATAATTGGTGAAGTGTAACGACAAGTGGCAAAAAGCGATTTCCCAATAGGAAATTCACATCCTTATAAATTGTGTGGCGTTGATGTGCACATGTAGGTCAAAGGTATCTTATCTAGAAGAAAGAGTTCAGAGTGAGTGATTTACAGGTCCCTTCAATGTAATGAGGCATGATGATCTTAAAGCTTTGAGATTGATGATTGAGATTCAAAGGAGAAAAATCTGAAGACGATGTTGTAATATTGTCTAGATGAGTAGATAACCATGGATCTTAGCACATAGTGATAAGATCAACGGTAAAAAATTGAAGATGGTGGTTTCAAATGGTTAAGTCCATGTAAGTGGTTTTTTACTAGAATTCGATCAGAAGAATGAAATTAGTTGGTCTACCTGCTCCAACAATCGACTTAATTAGTGATTTGATTTGTAGAATGGTAGCACAAAGTGCTAAGTGAATAGAGATTGGGTTCAAATCTTATGTATAGAAGAATTACATTAAATGCATATCCAATTTAGGGTCAGTAGATCATCAATCTTAGAAGACTCTCTAAGACAAAATTTAATGTGGGTATGGCTCGATGTAGAGAATGCTTTTTGAAGAAGTAAGAATGAGAACCCTAATAGAAGCATTAGTTTCATTGTTCAATGGTGCACAAATTGAGGAAGTTTCTACCAGTTAAAATAAAAGGAAGCTAATAAGGTAGTTGTTGGAGAGCAGAGAAGTGGTCAGTAAGGTGAGAGAGAAGTGGGGAAGGAAGAGTAAGAAGCAATAGACTGCAAAGAATGTGATTGCAAAAAAAGAATGCACTATGCCTAAATAAGCTGAACCAAACAAAAATTAGGAATTCACATCTAGATTTACATGTGGGGTAAACCTTTGATTGTATTAGTTCTTTTTATTTTTTGTTTCGCTCATTCAAACTGATGTATTATAGAAAGGAGATGTATTGTTGAGTAAACAATAGATGTAGAGAACAAGGATGCAGAGAAAGAAGTGAAAAAAGAACAGATAAAGAGGTACAAAGTAGAGGAAGATTTGTAAAGTGTGCAACATACATCTAAGTGCAATTGCAAATAAATTGCAACATGGAATTATCATCAAGATTGTATTATCTTACATTGCAAATTTGATTGGTGGGTGCCATCAGATATTTGGATAGGTGGTCAAATTAGGGAGTGGGTGCTTCCTTGGACTGGGTGCTCCTAAAAACTAGGGGATAGGTGTCTCCTTAGGTTTGATGTCCTTAAATCATTGTAACAGACATTCATTGTGAGGCTAGATTAGGACAATAGATCCTAGTAGCATTTCTCACTATGGGTTTTCCCAACCTTGGGTTTTCCATGTACATCTGGTGTTATGTGATGACTACATGTGTGCTCTCTCTCATCTGTTTGCTTATTAAGTTTTATCTGCACATTAAGAATTCAAATAGTTACTTTTCACTAAGTATTAAGAGGTAAAATTTTCAATATCTACTAATTCACCCCCCTCTTGTAGATCATTGTGTTCCAACACTCATTATTGTACCCACCCTGGTACATGTTATGACAAAATGTTTACCATATAATCTTCTTCTTGGTAGATCATAGATTCATGCTATGGGTGCAGTCCTGTCTACCTTGCATAAATCTATCAAATTCATTCATAATAATCAAGTAGTCACAATCAAGGTTGACCCTAATGTTGTAAACTTATGTGAGATGGAAACTTCTAGTTGGGCTTCGGTTGCCCCTACTCTTAAAAATATTATCCCTTCAATGTCTTCCAATGTGATAATGTTTACTCGAACAAAACCATTACAAAGGATACTCTTGAGGTAGATTTCCTTGAAGAAGATCCTTTTGAAGCAAGAAATCCTAAGTCTACTCCTTCTACCTCTTCTCAAAAGAATGCATTTCTTGGTGATGATTGGGGTTCTTTAGACTTTATAGAATCCTTCATTGGGGAATATAAAGTCAACCCAATCCACTTAGACCTCTCAACAATATCATTCACACCCACTATCAAAAATGATCATTCTTTTGTATTGTGAGATAATGTGTGCAATAATTGTAATTTCCTTAATGTTGATCCTCCCGCTTTGGAGGAGTTGCAATCATGTTATGGATCTGGATTTAATATTATTTTTAAGCATGGATATAGAGGAAATGGTCTTGGGTGCATGGAACAAGGAGTTAAGGTTCCTTTGGAATCAAGACCTTGATCTTTTGTGAGGGGTTTAGGTTATGAGCCTTCTCATTTATCTCCATCCCCTCTTCCATCATCTGGTGTCTTCATGTCTTCTTCTTGTGAAAAATCAAGCTTTTCTCCATAAGAGAAAGGAATTCTTCCTACTCATTATTTATCTGAGCAAGAGCATGTTTTGTTTAGGCTTCTAAAATCCCACTTAATTACTCTTCCTCCTCTTACACATAAGAAGTTTCATAAACATGATAAATAAAAGCATTATTTTTGCGCATACCATCAAGTGCCTAGCCATTCCATTAGTGAATGCAAGGCCTTGAAGGATAAAATACAACAAATTCTTGATTTTGGTTCCATCATTTTTGTTTGTTGATGCACATGTATTTTGTCCACATGAAAAGTGATATTAAGGTCTATATCTATTGTGTCCATTCTAAGAATCTTCTCATGATGTTCTTACACCTACCTTCTATTGTATTGATGCCTATTATGTGTCAATTGTAGCTTTATTTTCTCATTTCCATTCATGGACATACACTATCATTTGCAACCATACTCTTCCTGTGGTAGCAACAAAATAGTAACTTACATGATTCTCCTCCTTTGTATGCTGGGGGTAGTGATAACTTGTTCTAGAGATGTGTGTCCTTCTTAAGGACCCCCTCTCTTCTCTTTTCCTTTCAATTGGAGCGCCCCTTTGAATGGGCCCCTTGGTGTCTTGAAGGGTTTTTTCCAAAGGATCCCCTTTGAAATATTCTCCTTCAATTGAGTTCCTTGATGATTTGTAGTGTGTGTGTCTGTTTTGGCTTTTGTGCCTAGCATATTTTGTCTACAACTTAACATGTTGCTTTGCAAGACTGAGACATATAGAGCTCTTTCATATCAATCTTGCTTTGCAAGATCGAGAACCTACAGAGATATTTTGTATCAAGCTTGTCTTACATGACCAAGAACCTATAAGGATCTTTCACATCAAACTTTGTAGGACCCAGAACTTGTAGATATCTTTCATGTCAAACCCTGTAGGACTAAGAACCTATGATGCTCCCTTTGCAGGATCGAGAACCTATGAAGCTCCTTATTTCTATAGAATTGAGAACCTATAAAGCCTTTGATCTGATGGCACTCTCAAATTTTCCAAATTTGAGATGCCTATTTCAAAAAAATTGCTTCTGCACTTTCAGGAATGCACCTGAAGAATCTACTTAGGTAACCCACTTTGGAGGCTTGCCATTTAAAGCCTGATGATTGTCATGCAAAACCCATATGCAGACATATTTAGTTGACATATGTGAACATGTGTGTTATTTTTCAGCTTCCCACGATAAGTTTTGACAGAATTTTGAAAAGTGAAGCTGGAGGGTTTTGACATTGTTCTGTTGTTTGCAGATTGTCAGTTTTGTGAAACAAAACTCCTGTGTGAGATTGGATTTCGTAACTAGCTGACAGCCATGACAAATGAATGTTGTTATGTGTTCTCCATACCTAAATTATCTTGGGTGTCAGTTTTTAGAGCCTCATGATCTGATTTGCTATTTTTAGCAGATCAAAACCAAATGCAGTTTGTTCAGTTTCACATATGCATTCCTAACAACATTTTAGAAAGGTCAACTTCGATCGTCAATATCTTTTGACCACTGAGGATTCAAGAAAATTCCTTTTGCACACATGCTCAGGATACCTTAATGAACTTGTATGTCTAATGGAAGCTCGCCATGAGTTGATTCACAATTTTTACAAATTGGCAGTTGAGTGAGTTTTAATTGGTTCAGAACAGCTGTTGTTTCAGAAAAGCGTGACTGGGCAACTTTCCCGATTAATATCTGGTTCCTCGGGTTTCCTTTTTCTGAGTCATTTGTTGCACTGTATTCTCAGGTCAAATGACTATGTCTACATGTTTTCATTGCTCCAGGAGGTCATTTGACCAGATTTCCAAGCCGATTCCTGAGGCAACTTGACTAGTTTTCACCATTCTCCAAAATTGTCAAAAAATAGATTTTGATGAAGACCCAGTTTGTTTTTCAACTTCAGAAGCACTCAGAAGCTGTGTTGAGTTAGTTGAGGGTAAAACTTGTTTGAAAACAAAAAAAAATTAGCCGAACCCACATGGGGCCCGACATGTTTTACATAATTGTGAAATTGGAATTGTTGCAATATGGCAATCACTTCAAGAATGTTGCTCATTTAAAGAGGTAAAACAAAGCTTTACTGGCTGTCTTTTAGTGAGAGTGATCTAGTTGATATGTTGATAACTGTTTTTCAAGTTTTTTACATGGGAGGGGACAGTGATATCCATTTGAGTTACCGTGAGGAAATTCATAACACTTCCATGATACGGTGTGAGGCAATTCCATGATACTAAAAAGTTGAGATTCTTGGAACAACAATATGGGGTGACAAAGGATACTCTGTTTTATATTATGCAATATAGAACATTAGGTCTGATGGAACATGAATTATTTGAGAGAATGTTTGAAGTTGCAAAGAGCTAAATGGAGAATGCCATGATGGTTGCGCATATGTACATAAATGGTTTTGTTGCACTGGCATCAGAAAATTTTAGGCGAATACAGTATGGAAGATTCATTTGCAGATGATTGGCCTTCTTGTATTAGAAATTACAATATCCCTTTTAGGTCTACACTCTGTTGATGTATTTGAATCTAAAGATAGTAAAAGAATTGCAGATTGCAATAAATGTTCAATCTTATATGCACAAAGTGGAGCTAAGAGGCACACATAGTAAGAGAGAATTGAGGATATGTGTGGGTGCCATCAAATGGAGGGTATTGGTGCAGAATGTGAAGGATTTTCCATGGACAACAAGGTAGGTGTGGTTTTGAGAAGGCTAAATGGAGAATGAGGGGCGCTCGGAATGCACATGTTTGAAAAGGCTTCAAAAACTTCCAAGCAAGGAAGTAAGGAGGGGTGCACAGCCTGGAACAGGGTATGTACATCCAGCAAATACCACAAAGCCAAATGAACATGGCACCAACATAAGAGATGGAACACCATAGGGCAGCATGGACAGGCACATGAAATATTTTCCAAAGGATAGGCATAACAGATCTGTTGAAAAGACTTAACTAACTTTCAAGTAAATGCAATCGAAAGTACAAAGGAGGAGGCTCGATCCATTAGTAGAGAACATTGCAGAATGCGCACAAAATTAGAATTGTCAAAAACACCATAGAAAATTTTAACCAAATGCAATGGAGAATGCGTTGGCCATAGGGAGCATTGGAATAGGGTACGCATTTCCATCAGAATACTCATGAACAACTGAAATCTGCAGAGAGGAGAGGCGTAGCTTGAGGTAATAGGGAGGCCCGCGACAAGTGAAGAAAAGACCATGTGAGGGGTTTGTGAGGAAACCCGCGCCAAGAGAAGCAAATATAACATAGGAGGCACGAGCCTGAGCAGAGCATGAACATCCATCAAAGTGCAAGGATGGGGGTACGCTAGTCACCATGGAGTAGGGGCGCGCACACTGGAGAGGCTATGCACATCCATCAAAGTGCAAGGAGGAGGCTCGGTGGAGAGGTAATGGTGGCCAAATGCAGAGCATGGGAGCTCGACCAGATAGAAAATGAAATTAGGGAAATCTCAACCCTTGCTCACACACCTCACACGAAAAAGGTGACATAATGAAATGTGTTGCGAGATTGGTGAGAGAATTTTGTGAATGGAGGGTCCCCGACAATAAAAAAGTAAATGCATAAATAGAGTTTAGTGTGGGCCCGAAATAAAGTGAAGGAGATGTGGGCATAATTTTAAGTGGCCCGATAAAATGAAGTTAAAGGCTTTCTCTTTTTAAAAATTAGAAACAATGAAATATTTTCATTAAGATGCAGCAAGGTAAAAAATAAAGTGAAACTGGATGTCAAATGAAAAATATTTTAATGGCACGTGAATACGGGGAATTCCATGAGGTGAATAAAATTTTACGGGAAATTACCAAAATGGAGAAAATGGTGAATAAGGGAGAGGGTAAAATAGTTTACCCAAATAAATTTTAAAATTGCACATGAGTGGGTAAATAGTTTAAATGGAGAATTTAAAAACATTGAGTGCACAGGGAAATATTATTGTAAAGTGAATTAAATATTCACTATTTGATGACCTTATTTGCTGGAGGTAAAGTGAATATGCAAAATATTTTATTTGCTGGGAGAATGTGAGGAGTGAATTTTATCTTCATTTTATATTTGGGAGCTTTTCAATGTGAAACATTCTCTGTGCTGGGGATTTTAAATAAAGTCAAAGGAGCAAAAATATTAAAGAGGAAAACAAAACTACAGCATTATAAAGTGGGGAAATATTTTAATGCAAAGTGAAATTCTATTGGTTGAGAAGTAAAAATAATGTGCTGCAAGTAAAGAAAGTTGAAACATAATTTTGCATGGGAAAGAGGTTTTTTCCAGTAGCTGGGTGAAATTATGAGATTCTCCACATGGGCTGATTTTCAGTTGCAAGGAAATGATGGGCAAAGGCAATTTTGAGGGAATGATTTTGTTGCTGCAATGGAAGGGAGATGAGATATTCTTTTCAGTTTGTTGATCAACAGTGAATGAAGATTCTAGATGGCATTTCCAGATCAAGTTTAGGGCTACTCATGTTTGCTTCTCTTCTTCTATATCTTCTTTTCTTTTCTCAATTGTAAAGGGTTCCAATTTTTGAAAGCTCTGCAAGTCAGGCAGAAGCTATGGGTAGATTGTAAAGCTAGGGGGAAATTTGACTATTAGTCATTTAATCTGAAAGTGTGTGTTCTGAATTGTTCTGTTATGTTTATTTTTGTTGATAATTGTCTCCATGGTTGAACTGTAATGCTATTTTGGATTCAATAATAAAATTGTCTGAGTTTGTTCATGCACATTTGTTACATTTGAGTTACATTTGTGGTTGCCTTATATTCTATGAATGATTTTATTTCTTTAATAAAGCACAAACTGCATTGATTATTGCCTATTGTTCAGGGAGAGTGTAATTGTTTTGAAAAATGTGACAAGAGTGTTATGTTTTAGGTGGATTTATAAGAAGATTTATCAGAGAAAGCTTTAGTGGTTTGGTTGTCATAATGTGACAACATTTGCATGACCTTCAGAGCATGTTCAACACTGAAAGATGAATGCTAGTTATATGACTCCATAGCCCATTTTTATGGCACTGGCCCATTATCATGTTTCTGTTGTTTTTAGTTTGGTCCCAACTCTTTAAATCAAAAACCAATTCAAATATATATTTTTGAGTTGTGTTTGTCATGTTCTCCATGATGGTTAGTGAAATTTAGTCAAGATGTTAGCCAATTTTGAGTGATATTTTAGGTTCCTCAACAATTCTATGAGAGCATAATTTGTTAAGCAATATCATGTTACTTGTGTGTCCAGATTGTTAGATGTTGCTAAAGGGTTACCCCCCTAGGTATTACAAAGCCTGAAGTGCAAGGGAAATGTGTATCCATTCCATTTCCTATCAGTTGGCCACTAGCCTTTGTGGTTCTTTAATATAGAGGTTGGCTACCTCTTAGAGAATTGTGAATCCTAGCTGGGTTGCATTTTAAAACACCAACATGTTCAACTTCTATAGGACTGAGAACCTATAGATCCTTTGTTCAACTTATGTGGGATCAAAAATCGATGAAGCCAATTATGCAGGACCTGGTACCTTTGGAGCCATATATCTCTCTCTCTCTTTCATGTCAAGGTTCCCCTATGGGACCGAGACCCTGTAGAGCTACCTCTTGCACATCCAAGTGTGCCAGATCAAAGATCTTCTTCTTCAATTATTCAGATATATTCTCTTCAATCTCTTTCTACTTACAATTGTATATATCGGATTGAAGACCTACATCTTCTTCATCTTGAATATATACTTCTTTCTCTCTTTTACATTGGTTGCTTCTACATCTTTTGTATGCATTCTTCTCTTGAAGCAATCAATCTTTACATTCTTCTCTCCATTTACTAATTCTTCTATGTGTTTTTTCTTAATTTGGGGATGACGCATAGTACTGATAAAACCTTCTACATTGAGGTCTCTTTCACTTTGTTGACTCAAATCCTTTAGTTTGTTATGTGCTTGTGTGTATGTGTTATCAATATGTATGTTCTAACCTTGTTTTCATGTGAAATATTTCTTGTCTAATGCATTTTTTTTGTAGGTATTCTACCTAGGGGCACGTTTCCTTAGTTCAAAGAACTATATGTTTCCTCTATAGTATCCTTTTGGTATCATGATGTTATTTATGTTTAGTATATTTCCTTTAGCATGCATATTCTACATGTAATTTCATAAGCCCGCTAAAGTGGGGGAAAATGTAATGTCATAAAATTGCACCCCTTGCAATTTCACTTACAATTTTGTGTCAACTTTAGTGTCCATTCTCCTAGTACTTGTGTAGGCTCATTTTATTCCTTACATCAACCCTTTTTCCTCTCAGGATCCTCAGGACCCCTTTTTAGTAGCTACCTTTGTATGCCAGCTTTGCATGAAACCTTGTTCTTTTCTTGTTCTCGTTGTTTTGTAGCATGATTTTTTTGGACACTAGTACATCCCATGGATGTCTACATGTTGTGTTAGTGTCCTATGATATTTTGATGTTTAAACAGCCATTTCCAAGTGCCTTGCCACTTGGCAACTACTTTTGTCGATGGTAACAGTTTAGGACACCTTGTAATGGCTTGAGAACCTTCTTTTCCCTCCTCTTATCTCTTTAAAAGTGGTATTTTCAATTCATTTTGGGCTTTTTGGTCTTTCTCTCTTGGAAACACTCTCTTTTCTCTCTTTCTTGCTCTCTCAAGCTTGCACAACTCTCTTGCTTGTTACAACACTATCACATTCTCACAACACTCTCTACTACTCTCTTGGCTCTCACAACTCTCTCTCTATCTCTCTTTGTCTTCCTCAAGCCTTGTAGGTGATATCTTAGTTCTCTTGTTTCTTTGAGCATCTTGAGATTTCTCATATCCCTTGTCTATACATATTATTATACTGTCTTTTTAATTTTTTTCCTATCTATCTCATGATACAAGTTCTCCTCCATAACATGGTTTGGTTTTATCACTCATTGCACACTTTGGGTGTTTACATTCTCTATCTATCCGACTGTTGTGGAGGTGGAAACACCAAAATAGGGACTTCACTAAGGCAAATCTCCAAATGGCCCCAACATTTTTCCTCGGTCTTATGTGTGCAGGTATTGAAGTTATTCATTTGTTGGAGGCTTCATTGCTTGGGTTGTTGTGAGTGTTTTCTTTCTCTTCCTTAGTATTATCATCTACATTGCATTTAACCTATATTTTATTTAGTTCACGTTACTTTATTTCAGTTCTATTATTCTTTGTTACTTTCTCACATTCCAAGAGTTCTTAGCGGTCAAAATAGAAGTAGCCACTAATTTTTTTACTGAGATATTCCCGGTTTAGTCTTTACAAGATGCCAGTGTGCCTTTGGGATGCCAAGGCATTGAACTACCATCCTTTCGCAGGGAGCTCATTAGTTTGTCTAGAAACGCTCTGTGATCTTTTCATTCTGATTCTAGAACTCTCATTGAGGTAGTTTAAGGTAGTTTAGCGCAGTTCGTTCCTAGGGACTCTCTTGAGAACAAAGAGACTCATGAGCATCGAATCCCCCTTCTCTATTGGCTTGATCAACCCCACCTAATCACAAAGGAAGCTACCAGGGTTGTGACTATGTTGTGCTCCATTGGACCTATGTCAACATTCAAGTCCATGAAGAATGAAGAGGGTATGAAGCTTACAAGTGCAAAATTTGACAAAAAAACCCTAACTATGTGTAATGTCCCAATATTGAAGCTAGGGGAAATTCCACATTTTTTCACCTTTTCCTTACATTTATGACACCTTAGAGCGTTAATGACAAAAATACCATGAGTCAACATTTCATGATTACAATCCCATGTGGACCAATGGTGGAGCAATAGAAGCCTAATGACATGTTTCTCAAAAATTGATGTCTTGGATGCCTATGCAACGTGCAAAAGTTTGTGCAATGTGCTTGTATCCTATCAGTTTTCTGAGTCTAAAACAAGGAATCTTGAATCTTGACTCTTGACAGATGCCTTGGAAATCAAGATTTTAGGTGTAACAACTCTTTACCACCCTTGCATGCAACAAAACCCCTCATTTTCTCTCATTTTGTGGGTTCAAGTCATTTAGTCAAGCTTTCTCTTCAGTGATCACTCTTAAGTTTCTCTTCATTCTTGATAGCAACACCCTCACAAGCGAAGCCATGTCGGACTGAGGTCCTTCCAGCAGCTACAACTCTCAAGCAAGCACTCAACGGTGTGTCCATGTGCTCTAGAGAGGGTCTAGGCTCGTGGGTAATGCTCTCTCTCTCTTTTACTCTTTCCTATCTACTTTTTCATTTACTTCTTAGTGGTGTGGGTTCTACTATTGAAGTGGGTTTTTCTTTCACCACATGTTTTGTTCATTTCGATTACACTCCTTTCCAATCTAGTTTTTTGTGGAGTTGAGAACACCAAAATGAGGGTCTGACTAAGGCATACCCCTATAAAGTCCCAACATTTTCCCCTAGTAATTTTGTGTGTAGGTTAAAAAGTGGAGCTTGGAGTGAAGACTCGAATGTCTGGGTGTGGGTAAGTTCTCTCCCAGTTCTCCTAATACTTTTCTTGCATTTTTTGTTGTTTATTTGATTATTTTGTTTAGTAGACCTTAGATCCATGTAAACAAGTGAGACTCCATCTTGCTCAATTGAGATCCTAATCTTTTTGTTGCTTAGGACACTAGTGCACTAGTTGGACGATAGTGCGTCATGTTGGCATCTTGAATCTACACTATCGTCCTTTGGGCAAGAGCTCCTCTGTCTGAGGTAAAAATCTGGAAGTTCGACTCTCCCAAGATCTGAAGTATTTTTCCTTAAAAGTTAACGTATGTTCATTTCCTTCACAATTTCTTCATTTTTCTTATGCTGAGGTGGATAAGGGCAGTTCGCGCCTTGGTGACCTCTTGAGAATGAAGAGACCCACGTGCAACAAATCCCTCTTATCTCACACTATGGATGACATCTTTGACTTAGGGGTTTGGTATGCCATGATGGGAATTGCATACAAGGTTTATTACACAAAAAGGAAGGGCTTGTTACCACCATAGCCATCGACACTTCTCATCATATGGTCAAGGAAGGAAAGGATTATGATCTTTATGAGCTCTTATGGTAGCAATTATTGGGGAAATTGTGAAGAACCAAGGATTCATGCTACAATTTTTTATATGGTACTTTGATTATGTGTCTTATGTTCTATTTCATGAAGGAATTTCCTAGATTGAAGAAAGTGATTTGGAGAAGGGATATTCTTGTTGCACATCAGATTAGGTACCACAACGTAGACTTTTGGATACCAAATAATGTGATACAATGTTTTGGGGATTCTTCAAAACACTCCAAAATGAAATTCATCAGAGGGATAGAATACCTTCACAAGTTGTGGAGATATACAAGAATGATATCACTTTTATGGTGGATAAAGATATTTTTTATATGGAGGCATTTAAACCAAGAACTTCATGGATAACAAATTTGTCCTATGAGGTCTCTTGACCTGACCGGATTGCATATGTTGACATTTTTCTTAGCAAACCTAGGTATCCCAATGTTGAAAGGTTTGGAACATATCATGAGATAACCAACAAGTTAATCAAAAAGAAAGTAGAAGAAAAGTTGGATAAGATGAAAAATTAGGGGAATATGATGTCTAAGTTGGAAAATGTGTTTGGCACTCTTGAGGGCACTGTGGAAAAATCACAAACCACTTCTACCACAACTCATGCTCCTAGAGGTTCAAGTAGTTCTATCTTTTCCATTTCTACTCCTCTTAACATTTCAAACCTTCTCAAACACCTCCTAGTAGAAGGAGGTCTACTACTATAGTACCAATGCAAACAAACAAGAAGAAGCCAAGACATAGGCAATAGGTGAAAAGGGAAAATATTAATCCTATGTTTTTGTATGATGATGAAGAAGAAGTACAATCTCCTCTAAAAAATACAAATGAGAAAAACATATCTAGTTAGAAAGAAGTACAAGGACCCTCCAAACAAAAGGAAGGATAATATTTCCCTACTATGCATGACAAACATGAAGTATATTTTGTTGGTTTGGAAGAAAATTTTGAGAAGGAAATGGAAAAGAAGGTCAATGATAAGAGGTTAGCAGAAGTTTCTAATAAATGTGGTACTGCACACACAAAGTTGCAAGGCAACTTGGAAGATGTCAAGAAGTGTTTGGATGAGGAAAAACAATTTTTTCAATTTTATTTGAAGTGTCTTGGTTCTACAAGGAGCATCAAAGATCAAATGGACTCAATTGAGTCACAAATTTCTCAGGCCTCAAGAGTATATGATTCATTGAATGATACAGATGGAGCTACAAGGGCTATCATTAAAAAATTACATGGTCAATTATTTCTATTGCAAGAACAAAAGGATAAAATAATAATGCAATATGGTCAGCTCAGAGATATGATAAGTGCAAGGCTTACCCCTTTAACTGGAGTTTTAGATAATGTTGAGAAGGTGGTGGAAATGAATCGAGTGCCTATTTCTCTGGAAGAAAGAGAAGACCTCCATATTCAATTTGAAAATCAGTGCCATATGCTTGCCTTTGCTAAAGAGGACTAGGAGGTTGTAAAGAAAGACTAGGAGGCACACCTTGCAAAGTTGAAGGAGTCTTATAAGGGTATTTGACCCTCTACTAGTTAAGTTGTACATTTTTTTCTATATATATAGTTTTCTGATTTCAATGTACATATGTAGAAGTAGTTGATGGTGCTGCAGTATAAGTTTTGTCATTTTTGATGGATAACATTGTTAGGGGGAGCCACTTTGATGTAAATATTTCACTAAGGGGGATATTTTTGGAGAAGTGTCTTGAGTATAGAAGTGAAGTGTCTTTTTAATACCCTTTCCCCTTGATGTCAAAGTGGGAGAATGTTTTGGAGAGTGTTTTGGATGAGTGTGTTGCCATCAATGAAAAAGGGGGAGATTGTTGGAAACATGAGAATGATAGTATATGGTGTTTTCATTGATGGAAACCCATTGTAGAAATGTAGAAGTGTTTGTTCGGAGAAGACCAAGTGTACTGAAGAATTGGCTAATTCCTAGTGTGTATATTCAGTGATCAGAGGAACCATTTTGTGGTCCGCATTGCTTCGCTATGTAGAATCTTGTTAGGATATTTTGAGGTGTTCATGGTATGTGTTGGATGTGTCTAAATCCAAATTTTTTGGGCTTGATGTCTTCCACAGTTGAAGATATCGATGATAGAGTATCGGGCTTTGTAATGACATAGTGCATGTTGGAATACTCTACATTCCACTACGGATGAATATTATGTTGTGTGGTTTTGAGGAAGTGTTGGAAGTTGTCAGATGTGTGTGTACTCCAAGTGGAAAGTGATTTGGTGGTCTATGTGCCGAGTTGTGAATGAGAAATCGGTTCATTCAATTGTTGCTTCACCAACAGTGTCGACCTAAAGGTTTTGGGGTCGTGTAGAGTTGAGTTGTGTATAGATTGAAATCATGTGAGTAATTATAGGTCATGCTGACCTATTTTTGTGTGGTACATGTTATTTTTTTCTCTACAAAGTGTGTGTTGGATTTTTTGTTGCTAGGTTATTGTGTTACACGATTCATGCAATTAGGCCAACCTAATTGATGTTGTGGATGTTTGTGGTATGTAAAAGGTTGATTTAGTGTTTGAAGGAGATATGTGAGGTGTGAATGAGTGTATTGGATGTAAGTAAGAGTGTGTGTGAGATCTGATGTAGTGTGAAGTGTGAAAGGTGATAGTGGTGAAGTATGAAGTGTGTAAAGTTAATTTTCTAAGCTTAATTGGAACTATATCTTAAGCACATTGCAGATGCATAGTTAGCAGTTCATCCTTGGTAGCGAGACACCTTTTCTTCTATATCTTTCTATTTTAGGTAGTGAGCCTATGGTAGTGATCCATTCTTTCTGGATAGTGATTCCACCATTTTGTAAATCTGGTGTAACTAGTTATTATATATTGTGAGCTAATCCTCACTGTAGTTTTTCCTTTTCAATGTTTTTCCACATAAATCTGGTGTTCTTGTGTTCATTGATGTGATGCATGCTTTAATTCTTCCTTTCCATTTTTGCAAGTTTGATGAGATGCTTTGAATGCATTTTTACGTTGACGAAGTTAATGAATTTCAGCGAACACTGATTCACCCCCCTCTTAGTATTCTACGAGTTTAACAGTTTGTGATTCATGTATTATTATTGTTATATCTAGCTATTGTGACAATTTATGATCCATTATCAATTTATTATTCTAGTGGAGAGTGCGTCTATTATGATTTTACATACCATTTAGAGTACTTCATTGACCTTGTATTGACATATTTTACTTTACTTTAAGAGTTCATTATTAATCCTTATTTCCATTTCATTTGTGATCTTCCCTTGCCATATAAATGTCCACTTTGGGGGTTTCATATTTTCCACCTTGTCACATTGAGATTTATTATCATATTTGATTATTTGGATCTAGGCATATGTCACTTATCTAGTTATCACACTTGTCATAAATGAATATTTTACCCACTATTGGGCCTTGGTCCATATAATCCTTTCAATCATATTCATCCTATTGATTCATGTTTAGTCTTTTTTCATTGATCCTATCCTACTCAATGCCACATTACGGTTACATATCTATTTTCATCACTTATACACATGCTTACATGGGTGTTTCCAGTCACTAAGGGCCACATCACCATATCATAGCTCATGCCAGGGACAACACCAGTATCCTTTGATCCTATCTCCAACTTAATGATGATTGATTATGACATAGTCTTTCACTTTGTGTGTTTGTATGCTTATCATTTCTTATTGATAACTTACATGATTATGATGTTGGGCTTCTAATGATGTATATTTTTGTTGCTATTGTGGATCTTTCACAATGTATTATTTATATTGATCACGTATTAAAAGGAAAGAGTAAGGACAAAGGGTTCATAACACATGGGTGTACTTTAGATAGATGTTTCAGATTCAAGCATAAAGTTCAAGATATCATAGATAAAAAGAAGATAAACATTGCACATGTGAGCTTAATAAAGTGATCATATGAACATGAATGAAGAACATCAATACATTAGACATGAAATAAAACAAGCAAAAATGGAAGAAGAAACACAAAGATATGAATATAAACTTGATAAATTCTTTTTGGATGATGAGATGGTCATAGGAACATAATATATACATTTGGTTTATTTCTGAGCATCACTATAGATTGAAATCACTTTTTCTTTGTCTTATCATTCACTTTTATCTTTCCTTTCTTTCTTTTTTATATCTATCTTTTTGTCTATGGGGAGCATGCTTAGTTTCTTTAATCATATGTTTACCACATATTTTTTTCCCCACTTGGGAAAATTATATAAATTATATTGTTTACTTCCCTCACTTGGGGAGCATGTTTGATATTTTTCATCCCTCTTCTTCCAAGTCTTATCTTATTGTGATATATACATTTACCTTTGGGTTTGTCTTGTATATATTTGACCTTTTACCTTTAAATTGTCTTATATTATCTAGTCACTTTATTTTTTCACATCATATATTGCACTATTATCCTTCAACCATACCTTAGGATCCTCATATTTATCACTTGTCTTATTAGCATTATTCTATGATCTATTGTTATTATATCTAGCTATCTTGAGTATTTTATCTACTAATGAAATATGGGTCAATAAAATTGACTAAAAAATGAAGTAGTTGAATCTTGATAAAATGTAACATATATTTTATGCATGATCTATCATTGCCATAGCTTATTTTATTGAGAATCTTGTTTATGATTCACATATTATTATTGTTATATCTAGCTATTGTGAGAATTTATGATCCATTATCAATTTATTTTCTAGTGAAGAGCACATCTATTATGATTTTACATACCATTTAGAGTACTTTATTGACCTTACATTGACATATATTACTTTACTTTGAGAGTCCATTATTAATCTATTTTTCCATATCATTTGTGATCCTGCCTTGTCATATACATGTCTATATTGGGGGTTTCATATCTTTCGCCTTGTCACATTGAGATTTATTATCATATTTGATTATTTAGATCTAGGCCTATGCCACTAATTTGATTATCACACTTGTCATATCTGAGGATTTTCCCATGTATTGGGCCTTGGTCCATAAAATTGTTTGAATCATACTAATCATATTCATTCATGTTTAGTCTTTTTGTCATTGATCCTATCCTACTCAACACCACATTAGAGTTACATATCCATTTCCATTGCTCATACACATTCTTACATGGGTGTTTTTAGCCACTAAGGGCCACATCACCGTATTATAGCTCCCATGCTAGGGACAACGTCAGTATCCTTTGATCCTATCTCCAACTTAATGATGATTGATTATGACATAGTCTTTCACTTTGTGTGCTTGCACGCTTATAATTTCTTATTGATAACTTACATGATCATGATGTTGGGCTACTAATGATGTATTTTGTTGTTGCTATTGTGGATCTTTCACAATGTAATATTTAGATTGATCACCATATATCCTTGCTTGCATTATTATATATACACATGATTATACATTTAAATTACACTTACTTTTCTTGTACATTTTCCTTTTCTTATCATTCATTACATCCTATGAATGCAAACAATCTTGGAGGGCATTTGTTGTCACTAATGCTTTTCATATTGGGATATTTCAAATAGTTATAGTCATGTATAGAGATTCACTTTTTACTTATAATGGAGAGAACATGTACAAAAGATAATTTTTACATGATCACATCTTGTGGGGTCTTATGAGGCATATACTTTTTTGTGTTTAAATATATACTTTTGTGTATATTTGTTAGTGCTACATGTTTAAAAATGCATGATTCATTTAGAATTTATATCTACCTCAAAATATAAACAAAAATAATGATGAAAAATACACCCCAATACCTTCTCCCAATTAATTTTGTGTCTATTCGAAAAAATATCTTTAAAAAATAATAACTTGATTATATGTAAAAAGGCTCCTCACCCTTTGTGCTATCCCTCATCCACATCACCCCTTACCCTTTGTGCTATTCCTATCCACATCACATGTTAATATTTGACTAGAAATTCATCTATCAAGGGATCAAGTAACACATCTCATTAAATGATTCACATTTATTTCATTCTTTTGGCCGTCCTAGAATATCACATAATCAATTTTACAATTAATGTTCATACTTCAATTTAAAATCTGCATATGCCTTGTAGCGATCCTCCTGAATCTGCATTCAAACAACTATTCTACTGCAATTGCCTTTAGACATATAATACCACATCCCATTTTATTAATGTTGCCCTTTCTTTGAGGTACTTTGATTCCTGCCTGTGCTTAAACTGAATATCCATGAGAATATCATTGTTGTCAAGATCTGAATTTCAGTCTATTTGATTCATCTGGACTGCAATGCTTAATCTAAGTCAATGGTGCTTATGTATATGCATTCTATGGAATTAATCTGGATTAAAGTAACAATACAAGAGTGACAGGCAATGTAAACATATAGTCATCAAATTTTTGATTTAACAGAGTCTGCAATGTAATATTAGCATACAATTGAATTCAGAAATCACTTATCAATAATCAAAATACAGTCCAAGCCATATTTCTTTCAATAAAAATAGAAAGATTCATTACAATTATAAATGTTATTAACAAGATCTAAGGAAACCCCACATCTCATCACATGAAACCTTTTTCACTATGTCAATAATCTTGGAAAACCCTCATCAGCATAATATATTGATACATTTTGGTAGAATACATAGGATGTTTTTTTGGCTCTACGGCGGATTTCACAAAGATATTAAAAAAAAAATCCATAACATTACTATAAAATTTGCTACAAAGAGATTTATCTTGATGATGAATCATGAAGTGTGATTCGAAACGTGGGACTGTAGACTCAAATGATCTGCGAAAATCTAATTATACTAACTAACATGACCATACAACACCAAATACAAGATTTAGGTTCTGGGTTTTGTTGGAGAATGCAGGGGGAACAGAGGAAGCAGCTCTGGTTCTCTTTTCACTCTAATGGCAGAAGCTTCAAAACAGAACTCTTCATCCTGCTCTTCCAAATATGGGTATTGATTGCTGGAAGGAGTAGAACAACATGATGGGCTATAATTATAGCAATAACTTCTTGATGAACAAGTGAATGGATCAACAGGCCCAAGAGGAGTGCATGGGCTGGGATTCAGAGTGGCTGATAACATATAATCATTACCTGCTGCTAATTTTGGTGCAGAGGTATCATGACTGAGGCCCAACTTCATCTCTAATCTCTTGTGAAATTGCCTTCTGTGGTGGAGCTTAAAGGCTGATTTCTGAGGACCTACTTCAACCCCACTCCTGATCAATGCAAAACCATTGCCATCTGATTTGAGCCCTGCTACTGGACTGCCTCTGCTTGGCTTTTTTGCAGGCATGGTAACAGGAAGCTTTTCCCCCTCTGAAACACCAGTATGTTTCTGCACAAGCTCCTTGAAGCAATGGCTCTCTGTCTCAAGAAATGTGGTGTAGATTATTGTCTGCTTGTATGAGGTTGTACATTCAGAATTTGCAGATCCTTGAGCCATTGATTGGGATTTCGTCATGATTTTCTTCACCCCCTTAAGAGAAACTGGAATTGAACCAGTGAATTACAGCCAAATTGTGCACACTATGCACATATATAGCTCAGCTGCGATTGACTCCAATCCCACAAAATTTCTTTCACCCCATCATATGAATTTTCAACTCCAGAGATTTCTATGCAATGTAGGAGACGCGGAAGACAGAGTTGAGAAGGAATCACACGCAACACTCTTCAACTGTTAGTGACAATTATGTCAACCGTGAAACGTACGTTGCAGAGTTATAAACTAATTCTCTCTCGTTTAATTGTCAAAGAAGACGATATTTTGGGTTCGTAAGAGTCAAAAAGGCATTTGGGTTTACTGTTCCTTTGGCGATGTGAAGCTGAGAAAAGCTCCATGTTGAAAATTAGGTGTGTTAGGGTTGAAGACTTGTCTGTCCGAGGATCACATTTTTATGTGGGGGAAACGACAATGGAAACTTATGTCATCATATAGTCGGTTTGGAATTTCACTTGACAGGTGTATGTTTAGTTTTACTTTAGATATCAAGAGTTGAATCGTCATAGCAATATCATAATAGTCAAAATTACATATTTTTGAAAAAAAAACTTTAATAGCGTGTAAAATGATGTATCTTGTGTAGTTGGAAAATGATTCAATCTTGAATTTTATTTTTTCAAAGTTTGAATACAATTCTTAAATTTTCTATTATTTAATTAAAGGTGAGATTCTCTATTGTAAAAGTGATTTGGGTTACTTTTGTATTTTCAGTAATGACTTTTTTATTTCAAAAAAATATATAAAAAATAGGCTCAATTGTTTTCCCTTTAAGTAACCATTATAAACTAATTTGAAGTATAAAATAACTGAATTGTATGCTAGGATGTTATATTTAAAGACAAACCTTAATCTATTTAAAACATCTAGCAAATCTATGAATTGAATACCTCTTAGAGCCTCCAAAGAAACATTTAGTGGTATTATCATTGCATCAACATCCTAGGGCATATTACATGACTATTTGTTATTTTGTTCAAAGTCATTGACTTGACATCCTTATGGAGGTCTTGCACACAAACCAAGTTTTTTTATTTCAAGATAAGATTTAGAACCTTAAGGGAAAGAAATTTCCTAAAGTATAGCAAAGATTAAATCTACGAGCTTGGTTAATATCTACACTCACAATATTGATTTTGTAGTTGTAGAAATGACCTTGATAGAAAATATATTTTATAAATTTTAATGCATTTCTTTGACAAGCCCTATTTTTTTGAACATTAACAAATTGCTTTGGAACACCTAATAGAGTCATATTATGCATTGTGTAGTGTTGTAAATTGTACACCCTCATAATTTCACCTATATTTTGTGTCCACTTTGATGTCCATTTCTTTAGCATATTTGTAGACTCATTTCAACCCATGCATCCACCTTTTTTACTTCTCAAGGTGCATAGGCCTTCTTTTCCACGATCCCTTCTTTATGTCATTTTTATGTTAACCCTTTTATTTTTCTCATCTCCCATCATTTTTGAGCATAAATTGTCTGGACACTAGCACCCAGCATGGACATCCATGTGTCACACTAGCATCATTTTTCCACTTGTCACCTTCCTAGGTCAATAGAAATAGCTCAAGATGAATCAAAATGGCTTGTCAACCTCTTCGTCTTCCCTCTCTTTTTTCAATTAACTTTTCTCATGCAAATATCTCTCTCTCTTAGATTCATACACAACACTTTTAGGCTCTTTTATAACTCTTATAGCATTTTATTTAAGCTCTCTTGGCATCCTCAAGACTTTGCAGGTGTGTGCAATGAAATTATGCTTCTAAATGCAAGGAAATTACAAGAAAACCAAGCAAAACATAAAATCAAAACAAACACTTGAATTAGGGCTGAGAACTCATACATTCAACAAAGTGGATGAAATGATAATATGTCGACGAGCTTGATGCAATGATTTCCCTAGTGATATTTGATTGGATGTGTGCTATAATGCAATTTTGACAACATAACATTAAGATTTTCTCAAGGTAGATGGTTGCTCAAGTATTCAATGTGTTGAAAAATGATTGTGTAGTCATTAGAAAGGGATGGAGTAAATCAACGACTAGGATAAGATCTTGGAAGATCAAGGGTTGAGATGCCTTGAGACACCTCAACCCACATGGTGGTGACAATTGCCACCATGAGAAGGGGTAATAGGAGATTTGGTACTTTACAAGTACCATGGGGGGATGGGCAAGATCTCCCTCATAAAAGGATTTCTTGTCCAATCTTCCTAAATGATTGAAAAGAAGGGACAAATTAAATTAAAAATTCCATCTTGATGTATAGGAAGAATAAAGAGGAATTACAAATTCCTCAAGGGTGTGGGGTTACTTCTCCAAAAGGAGATAATTTAATGAGTTGACCCAGGAGGTGCCACAAATGGGAAGTGGATGAACTCTTCATAATCAAAGGGTTTAAGTTGTGCAAGCAATTAGGGAGGATGTTTAGGTGAGGGATTAAAGTAATGACGGGGATTATGGGGCAACTTGCAAAAGTTGAAGGATGTGACACCTTCTAATCATGGATTAGGTGTGTGCATATCTCTAATTGTGGGATTAGAGAGTGGATTAGGATAATGAAAAAATTATGGAAGATGGGACTAGGAGAGAGAAAGGGAAGAATTAAATATTAATTTTAATTCATGTGGAACATATGACTAAATTAAATAAATAGGCATATTTATTTAATTTAGAGAAGAAGCGTGAAGTATTTAATTATTTAATTAAATACCTTAGAGATTTAGAGGACTATAGGGGAATGAGAAATAAATTAATTTAATATTATTATTCTTATTTGTAGACATGGAAAAAGTACAAATTCATTTGGGCACACCTGATCCCGATTTACTAACAACATTTTTTCATAAATCACATTCTCAGCATCTCATTACATTCTATCCCTTAATTTGATAAATCATTATTTATTGGATTAAGTCTTCTCCTTTCAATGATTAAATTAATCAATTAATTTAATTAACCATGGCATCCCTGTTTAATTAAATAAATCATTTTATTTAATTAAATTCTCTAAAAGTCTTCATATTAAATTAAATAAGTTTAACCTTATTTGATTTAATCTAACATATTCCTCCTTCATTAAATAAATCAAATCATTTATTTCCTCTCAATTTTTGACTTAAATCAATTCACAAACCTAAGTCTAAATTGTCACATCACCTAAGTCTTCATTAAGTTAATCAAATCTTTGATTAAGTTAATCTCAATCCTTAAATTCCTCTAGAGAATGCAGGTTGCACAATAAATCAAATACTTTGATTTATTAAATCTTCTATTTTCCCTCACAAGGCATCAAAAAGGGAATATTCCTCTTTTGAATTAAAAAAGGCCAAGTGGACTTGGTCCTTCCAACAAGGCATTTAAAGCCTCTTACATGTCCTTGACCTTGAGCCAAGTGACGTTAACTTCATTCCTTTTCCCTCTTCAACAAGTCATTTCTCAAATTTGAAATGCCACCTAATTGCATTTATTGGCACTTTGGCCAAAATGTGCTCATTCCTCATCCAATCACATGTGGACAAGTGGCACAATACCATTTGATTATCTTTTATCCCACATTGCTCAATCTTGCTTATTCTTCCAAGATTGGAATCTATAAATTGGAGACCCTTCTCCTCAATCTTCATCCACAACTAATATGCAAAGTTACTCTCTTCAAGTGAGAACTGATTTTGCTCATTTCATTCATACACTCCTATCATTTTCACATTTGCACCAAGGTTATCCTCAAATCTCTTTGGAGATTTGACCATTTCTTCATCAATCCACATTGCAATCATAGGAATTGGGAAAGGGCCAATTGCAACACAACATTGGCACCAATTCCCCCATAAGATCTTTAACTTATTGGCTAAATTAGGATTTAGGTTAAGTTTCTTGCTTTATGTTTTTCATTTTCCTAATTTTAGCTTAAATAGGTGGATTTCATGGGGAATCCTTCAAATCTTTGCATGCATTTTGATCTAACACTAACAATGTTTGACGTCTTTGTGCACTTGCAGGTTTAGGGGTTCACATTATTTAATTAATATGGATACAAAGAGATTCTAGATGAAATCCTAGGGATAAATTTGACCAAATCTGCAAGGTCAAATTTAGGTGTCTACATTTTGCCCCTCTTTGAAATATATTAAAATAATAATGTTTCAAAGACAAGTAAAATATAGCCAACTTGATAGAAGAAATGGGTAAAGAGATATCCCAACATAGAGGAAATATGATGGGATGGTGAGAAAGTGGAATATTATGGGATGATGCCCCTCAAGAGGGTAGACAGAATAAAAGGGGCCCAAGCAATGTCTTGAAAGAGGAAAAAGGAGCACACTAGCAGGGTTGCAGTGAAAGATGATGAGGAATGGTGAAGGAACAAAGGAAAACAGAGTTATAGGGAGAAAATGGGAGAAAAAAGAATAAATTAGGGCAATTAGGGTTAGATATAAATAGTAACTAGGGTAAATTACTATTCACTTTTACCCTAAACATTTAAGTCATTTGAAAGAGAAGATAGAGAAAAATTCCATGCGAATAGAGCATTCCCCACCGGATGGATGTAGTGAGGGCACAAGTGTAGAGAGGAGAGCATGGTGCCTAGGTACAACCTTCAAATTTACTTTGTAAGATTCAATTTTTTACATTTATGATGAATCAAAGTCAACTAATAGGAAAATCCACCCATCATGACAGGGTGGATCCACCCATGCAGGTGGATATGTAGATACACCCTAATGGGTGGATCCATCGGGGCATGGATGAATGCATTGAAAGGAGGTTACGCTCGGGGATGGGAAGATGTGCCTATGCATAGGTGGATCCACCAGAGGACAGGTGGATCTATCAATAGGTAGATCCACTTCTAGACAAGTGGATAGGAAAGAGGAGCATACTCGTTTTATAGATGGATCCATAACTAGATAGGTTGATCTACGAGAGGATAGGAAGATACACACCTAGATCTACAGGGGTGGATTTGTAGATGAATAAGAAAATGCATGTTTTCCCACAAGGGTGGATGCACATGAGGATAAGTAGATTCACAAAGAGGTGGATCCACGATTAGAGGGGTGGATGCGTAATACGCCACAAAAGCAGATGCACATGGGGATGGGAAAATATACCAAGGGGCAGATCTACTTTCTGGATGGGTGGATGTGCCAAAAAGGAAACACAATAAGATAGAAGAAATTTAGATAGAAAGACCTGACATGTTTATGGGTGCATGCAGGCAACATCAAATATATGGACCTGAGAGAGGTGGTCGACAATGTTAATGTTGGTGAGAGATATTAGAGACATAGATTGGGAATTGCTAGATGCATGTGGATTGGCATATGTAGTGCAAATTTCGGCACTAAGGGCACGTAGGCCCATCCTAACAGCTTTGATAGAGTGATGGAGCCTAGATACTTGCACCTTCCTCCTTCCCATAGGGGAGATGATAGTCACTCTAGAGGACTTATGGTGGATCTTGTGGTTGTTGATACAAGGGGCATAGGTAGTAGCATCAAGTGCCCATATGGTGCCATAGTTGCTATGAGACATATTCGATAGGATGAACCTAACAACTATAGGAAGGGCTTTGGATGTTAATGGATATAGAGACATAATGTCATTCATGGCACTATATTTATGTGGATTAATTAACAGGGCGTTTCTTGACACTAGGGGGTGTGGTGCTGCATATGGTAGATAGATCAAGGAGGTTTGCATGGGGGGCCTGCTTACTGGCCTAACTCTACAGGGATATAAACATAGTGTGCTATAGGAGAGGGGCTAGTTTGACACATATCACTCTTCTACAGGTATGGGCCTCAAAGCATATCCAAGTGAATGACTATTTAGAGAGAGGTCACAGAGGGCAGCGAATGAGTTGATGGTTTTTTGCTGGAGGGTCATTTTTCATTACACATACATCAAGAGAATGGTACCCTAGAGGAGAAGGATGGATGACTTAGATGATGGGGACATCATCTGGAGGCCCTATAAAGAGATGGATGACTAGGAGGAGGATGGGGTATACTACAACTATATTTTTGATAGATGCTACCTGATTGGACAACAACCCTTCCTAATTGAGGGGTATAGACCAAATAGAGTGACATACTAGTTCAACATAGTATAGGACATCCCAAAGCTAGAGGAGGTATTTACATGATTATTGTGCGAGACGGGTCTATGGGCCCCACATATAGTATAGAGGGTGGTGATTGAATCCTAGAGAGACCTAGCAAAGGTTAGATGGGATTGGAAAGTGGGAGTATATTATCTAAGAGTCACCCTGAGGCATTAAAAGTGGTGGAGGGGTAGGAGGCTAGAGGTAGTGATGCCTCTAAGAGGACATGCGATAGGTGTCAAGAGAGTAGCACCCATACAAGTAGAGGTAGTCAGGCAAGACGAGGCTATAGTGGGAGAGGGATAGAGGATGCAAAGGAGGACCATGCACCAGGAGTAGAGGTAGGAGGGTTCGAATGTGGTGTAGGAGGAGCTTGTGGAGGAGGATGATGATGAAGGAGATGAGGAGGACATAGGAGAGATTGGAGATGATAAGGAGGATGGTAGAGATGGAGAGGAGGAGAGGAGGGAGATGTAGGTAGATCCAGAGATGTTGGGTTTAGAGGCCATTCCCCATGTATGGTAGGAGGAGGGGATGAGAGGTGATGATGATCTAGCAATGAGATTGGTGGTCGTAGAGAGTGTTGGGTCTCAAAAACGTAGGTTTGAACCATGAGAGGTTGCCAAGCTCTCACAACATTTTTGGCCAATGTAAAAGGCCAATTGATGCAATTGAACTTTCTTCTCTTTAGGTTCTGCTAGACCAAGGCGGGTGAACCTATGTAAATGATGCAGACTTGAGTTTTATGATTCCTACTTGTGCTACCTATCCCCGATGGCAAATAGTGAGGGATAGATAAAAGATTAATAACTACTTCTACTCCTAATGATGTTTGAAATATGAATATATAGATAAGATTTTGTGAGATCCTAAAACGGAATTGGCATGACCAGTGCCTACTTTTGTTGGGTAAATGGAGTCAAGATGTAAATGATGTGTGATCTACTAACTGGATACAATTCTAATTGTTTGGAACTTACACTTGTTTATACTTGGTATAAACGTGCAAGGATGTGATTGACAAAACTCTTCTTATTGATCCAATCAAAGCCTACTAGGTTACTTTGATCTATCTAAAAGGGTTTTAATCCTTCCTTGAAGGAACCAATTAAAAGGGGTCACACAGTGGCAACAAATGTGTACTGACAAAATGAAACATATACTTGATATATTCAGTTTTGAATAGCTTAATAGGATTGTTTGGAGACAGTATGGCAACCTTTAATTATAGACTCTTCTTATTGATCCAATTGACATTTCCAAATTACTGTAATCTGTTAAGAGGATTTTAATTCCTACTTGAAGAAACCAATTAAGCAAATTACACAAGAACAACAAATGTGTCTGATGAATTTTAGTATTCACTTGGAATAAATTCAATTAATAAGGAACACCAACTTGGAGACAGCCGAATAATTGTTTAATTTGACAAACAACTGACACCAATATTTGATCACCAAATCTATGTATTCTCCTCCATTATATGATCTGAAAATATTTTACAATGTACATCACGATATCTTCTTTTGGCAACTGTTCACCTATCTAACTCCTTAAAATGTCCCCTTCTTTAACTGATTTTACAAAATATTTATACATGATATCCCAAGGGTCGTGACCCTTCAGTTCTTGGTAAAACCGTTTCATATTCTCAGACAAAAAATAAAATATTTGATTAAGTTGCCTTATCGACAAATCAAATATTTCTAACTATAGTCAAACTTTTAATTTTACTTTAATACATTTCCTGCCTTTTATTTCATTTAAAATATTGCTGTGAAGTCTTCTTTTATTCCTACCGCGGTCAAACTGTCTGCACCTCATGGTATAGCGATATTTTGACTTTTCCACGCTTCGCCCTTTCCACCGCTCTACCATGGTCATATTGTTTACACCCCGCGGTATGGCAGTTTGACATTAACTGTCAAATCTGGCTATTTACCACCTTACCGTAGTCTTCACTTCATCTGTCAGCGGTACTGCAGTCTGACTGTCACAGTCTATCTTCCTCCACCACTCTACCACATGCTTCGTTTCTGTCATTGGCGGTATGGCAGTATTAGCATTTATTTATCTCTCATCGCCACCTCCGTTACTGTGGTCCACCCTTTGGCCAGTCACGGTGCGGCGGTAGCCAACTTTTTTGTCTGCTAACGGTTTACCGCACTACCGTGGTCACTGGCTTGACTGCTAGTGGTACCGCAGTAGCCATCTTTTCCAATTACCTCACCGCCACCTTCATCTACCGTAGCCATCGCGATCTCCATTAGAACCATGTGCGGTACCACGGTAAGCCTTCTGACTACTTCCTCCTATTTACTGTGGTCACCGTGGTCTGTGAGATGATCGCCAGCGGTAGCGCGGTGAGTGTCGCCTCGCCCTTGGTAACCATCCACCGCGCCACTGCAATCTATGCTTAGACTGTGTGCGGTGGTGCGGTAACTGTTTTGTGCTTGTTTGTTAATTGCCACCGCCATACTGTGAGCCCATTGTGGGAGGCCGCGGTGAATGACATGAATAATGAGAATGGTGGTTGAAATATATGATTCAACTTTGGCCTTTTTGAATGGCGGTAAAGGTATTTGAACATTATGGATGGGGAAAACAGAATATTATTAGAAAGATAGGCAAATGATGGGATTTAAAATGGGCAAAGAACTTAGAATTTTAATGGAAATTTTCAGTTCTAACAGTGGCTCCTATTGGGGATGAGTGATTTTTCAAATCACTGCAAGGATCCAGAATTCTCTGGGAGAGCAGACCGAGACATAACTGAACATGAAAATGAAGGAAATGAAAGATGGAGGGGATGAAAAAGCATAGAGGAGATGGAAAATGAAAAATGGAAAACGGAGAAACCCTAGACTACCGTACATGGAAATAAAATAGAGTTTTCAAAAAGAGAACCTCTAGGAATGTCAATGTATTGGAAAACCCAGACCCTTCAAAAAATTTCTACAACTACTATGCATGGAAAAGAATGTTTAAAGAGGTTTATGTAGAATTGTCCATGCACTGGCAATCCTTAACCCTCTGCTCTTCCTTAAGAGAAGAAATGCTTCAGGAACTACCCTTCTACAGGCAACTCCTGCTCTTCTCCAGACATATTTTGTAGGAAATATGACTCTTCACCTCCTTTACCAGTTATCACAAAAGGGCCCAGCCATAAAGCTTCAAACTTGCCATGCTTCCCCTTCTCCTGACACCGAGTATTCCACATCAACACTAGGTCATTTTCTTCAAAATTCATCTTCTTGGCCTTTTTATCAAAAATATATTTCATTTGTGACTATAACTTCATGTTCTGCTTTTGAGCCATTCTTCTTATTTCATCAAGTTTTGCAAGTTGTTCCATTCTTTCCTCCATAGATTCGGGAATATCCAAATCTTCTTTTAGGATAAAGTTATAAACTGGAAAAATGTTCTACAATGGCATCCTAGCTTGTGTCCCATACACCAATTCAAATAGATATTTTCCAGTTGCCTTCTTCACTGTAAACCTATCTGCCCATACAACCAATCTTAACTTTGAATCCCATGCCTTTTTATTTGTATCAAGCATCCTTCTCACTATCTTCAAAAGACTTTTATTACTTGATTCTGCCTGACCATTTTCTTGTGGATGATATAGGGTAGAATAAGAAACATTAATGCCATTTGTTTTGCAAAAATCTCTAAACTCATCATATCTAAAACACATCCCATTATCTATGATAAATCTGATTGGGGTGCCAAATTTGGTTATAACATTCTCCATCATAAATTTCATCACTACTTTGCTTGTTGCTTGCTTAGTTGGGACAGCCTCCACCCACTTAGTAAAATAATTTGTGGCCACCAGTATCCATTTGTGTCCTCCACTTGATCTTTCTTGTATTTATCCAATGAAATCAACTCTCCATTGGTGAAAAGATGCTTCTACCTACAAAGGTCTAAGTGGAAATGCTCCTTGATACTTCAACTTCCTTGAAAATTTCTGACAAGCTTCACATTTCCTCACATGTGTAAAATAATCATTGAACACCTTAGGCCAATAATAACCAGCCCTAAGAATCTTGTGTGCAGTGGTCTTAGCGGAATAATGGCCTCCACAAATCCCTTCATGCATTTCTCTCAAGACATGTCTTGCCCGGGACTCATCTAAACATAATAGCAATATACCATCCCTATTCTTCTAGAACAACTCCCCTTCTATAAAAACATATTTAGAAGCCTGCAACTTCAAATTTCTCCTTTGATTATCATTCAGCCCTTTAGGACATTTCATGTGTTTAAGATAATACATCACATATGTATACCATGGAGTATGCTCAATACTTGCTACAACCTCTTCCTTACCTTCTACATTGCAGATTTGGTTTGCTTCAATATTTGTTTTTGCCATCAACCTGGCTAGACCCTGTCCTCTTACCAATTTGGTAATCTTAATCTCCATATTGAACTCTTGGATTTATTAATCCATCTACATATTTTCCCTATCACCTCTGTCTACACTAGGATATCCTTCATAGCTGCATGTGGGACATAATAAATTACCTTAGCACCAACAAGATAAGGTCTGAAAGCCTTTGTTGCTTTGACCAATGCATAAGCCTTTTTTTCCATAATATCATACTTCAATTTTGAGCCCTGCAAAGACTTGCTGAAAAAGGAAACAAGTTGCTCATGGCCTTCATCATTTTTCTGCAACATGATAGTTGTTATTATGTAAAATGAAGCAAAATAAAATATCTGAAATGGTTTACTAAAATCAGGGGACTTCAAGATAGAGGCTTCTTTGATAGCTCCTTTTATAGATATGAAAGCATCCATAGCTTCAGCAGTCCAATCCAACTTTTCTCCCTTTTTCAACATCTTAGATATAGGTTTAACAATCTCAGCAAAATTGGACACAAACCTCCTAACAAAATTAATTTTCCCAAAGAATGATTGGATTACTTTGATAGTTTTGGGAATGGGAATTTTATCTATGGCATCTACTCTTTTAGGATCTATCCTAATCCCATCTCCTGACACAATATGCCCCAAAATTTTACCCTCTGTGACAAAAAATGATATTTTTTAGGATTAAGACTTGTAGGAGTTGAGAAAATACAACACCACAAACCCCGAAGATCACCTGCATGCAAATAACCTGTCACAAAAGAAGAGATGGAGACAAACAAGCAAGGGTTCTCTGAAAATTGAAAATGTATATATCAGAGAGAATGAGAGAATGAATTGATATGAAATACAATGGGATCAATCCTTATAAAAAGGAGATCATGCAAACCCTAATAAAACCCTAATAGGAAAAACCCTAATAGAAGCCCTAATAGGATAACATTTAATAATTAATATAATTATTAAATGTCACATTATGCAAACTAACGTGAAATCTTAAGAAGGGAATAAAGGTAATTTAATCAATATAATTAAGTTAAGACCTTTACTCTAACACCCCCCTTAAGATGAGCAACAGTGCAGCTACAAACAAATGCAGAAAAGCAAAGGTAACTTCAATGCAAGAAGGCAAACATGGGTCCCGACAACTAGGCCAGATCAGGTACCCAAATACAACCAAATCTCTGTAAAATGGAGAAATAGAGAAAACCTCATGGGAAAAAGCTCTACTCCAAAAAGAGAAGAAGAAAGCCAAAAATGAAGAACATCACTGAAGCAGAAGAAGCTGCAAACAACTGTTGAAAGATGACTATTGTGGTGCTGAAGAACCTCCGCTGAAGATAAGATGATCAGGATCAAAACAACAACAATCTGTATGAGTGCCCCATATGACACTACTCGAATCAGATGGCAAACAAAGGCAAACACTTGGAACGAAGATACAAAATCTGCATGAGTGCCCCAAACGACACTATTCGAATCAGATGGCAAACAAAGGCAAACACCTAGAACGAAGATACAAATGGAATAAGTACCAATAGTCTGTCAAGAAGATAAAATTCTGCATGAGGGCCCCAAATGACACTACTCGAATCAGATGGTAAACAAAGGCAAACACTTGGAATGAAGATACAAATGGTACAAGAACCAATAGTCTGAAACACTGATCAACTAAGAATGGAAGATTCCTTCCAAGGCGAAACCAAGGAAGCATTAGCACGAACAGTATAATACCCCCCCATAATGGTGAACTGGGAGCCTGACAGATCAACTGAAATGGTGTGCAACACCCTGTAGTGCATGAAGAAGATACAACATTTGAAAGTGCACAGGAAAGTACCTACAACTGAAAAAGTGGTGTGCAAAACAAAGCACACATGCATGAGGCTAGAATAATATGGATTCACTGTCGTCATGGAGGGACACTCACCAGAAAAAGATGTGATGGAAAAACAAAGGCAAACTACACAACCCCTCATGGCACTTTATAATATCAGTGTGAGTACAAAATATGGCACAACCTCATGTGCAAAATCCCCAAAAGATGCATGTACAATAGTGTGGCACTTTATCTCAGTGCGTTTACATAAAAGATAGCTTACAAATGATGTTCAAAATTGCCCTTAAAGGACAAAATGCTGTAAATACATGAAAAACAGCCAAAAACGAAGCATCCCATGCAAACAAAAAGTTTCCAAGAGCAAATATGTCCAGGTAATCCACTAGAGTGTGAAAATACAAATAATTGAATAAAAGATACCTGGTGTGAAATCTGGAAAAATGGCATGGATGAAACTGAAGAGCTCTGAAATACAGTTCCAACGTCGCTGAGATTGCAAAAAACGGAGAAACTGATCAAAAGTTATGAGCTTGAGACTGAAAATAGACCCTTTGTCTTCAACTAGCTGTAGAATGCACCAACAGAAAAATAAAGTGATGAGACCCACACCACTGGAAAGATGAGAAAACCAGCTTTCCGACGATATCTCGTTTTCCAAAAAATGATAGCGTATGCCCAAGCTACGGCCTCCGAAATAAAACAACTCCAAAGAGGGACAAAACCAGTGCTGGGTTAAATTTGACGGTCATACAGCCGTCATAGCAAAAACACTAGGTTAAATTTGACGGCCAAACAACTGTCACCATAAATGCACAACTGGACTTATTTTCGAAAAAAATTGTTTTTTAAAAAATAAAAAACAACAAAAAGAATGTTTTTAAAAAAATTTTGCACAGGCGAGGGTTGCCGCCTGCGGCTGCCAACGTACCACCATCGGCGGTACTGTCTACCGCTGGTCGGCACTAAGGCCACTGGCGGTCGGCAGTACGCCGGCCGGCAGGCAGGAGGGCTCGTAGGCCTGCAAGCGCAGGTACCTATGGGTACCGGGCCGAAAATAAAACTGCGAATAAATTTAGCTGAAAATAAAGTGAATTTTTAAAAAAAAAAATCTAAAAAAATATACAGGATTTTTCCGAAAAATAAAATGACGGAAAAAAAATGGAAATTTTTTTTACCAGCAAATGGACGGCCGTACGGCCGAATTGTAAAATTTTTTTGCCTCAGATTTTGACTTTGTTCAAAATGGATGAATGGACAGTTGATTTAGGGGTTTTGGACCGCTGTGGACGCAATGGCAATGTCCGTTTGAGCTGAAAATGCTTCAAAAATGCAGGTGTGCCCTAGATCAAGAAAACAAGCCCCAAACCCTTGAAGCTCCAAAAATCTTCAAAACAAGAACAGGAAGCAGCAGGTGTGGAGCTCTAATACCATGTAGGAGTTGAGAAAATACAACACCACAAACCTCAAAGATCACCTGCATGCAAATAACCTATCACAAAAGAAGAGATGGAGACAAACAAGCAAGGGTTCTCTGAAAACTGAAAATGTATATATCAGAGAGAATGAGAGAATGAATTGATATGAAATACAATGGGATCAATCCTTATAAAAAGGAGATCATGCAAACCCTAATAAAACCCTAATAGGAAAAACCCTAATAGAAGCCCTAATAGGATAACATTTAATAATTAATATAATTATTAAATGTCACATTATGCAAACTAACATGAAATCTTAAGAAGGGAATAAAGGTAACTTAATCAACATAATTAAGTTAAGACCTTTACTATAACAAGACTAATACCATATTCCAAATCTTTGATGAAGATCTTCTCCAACTCCCCAACATGATTCTCTGCTTTTTTGGAATAAGCAATGAGATCATCTTGATATACCACCATTATAGCATTGATTAGATCTACAAATGCCACATCCATAGCCCTTTGAAAGGTAGCTCCTTCATTTGTGAGACCAAATGGCATTCTTACATAGACATACATTCCCCATGGTGTAGTGAATGTTGTCTTGTACTGCTCAGATTCTTTGACTTTGACCTGGTTATATCCATAAAATCCATCCATCATTGAAAATAGCTCACACCCTTTTACTTCGTGCAATATTGCCTCCATGTTTGGAAGAGGATAATTATCTTTTAGGGAAGCAACATTCAAATTTATAAAATCTACACATAGTCTTATGTCCCCAGTTTCTTCCTGACTAGAACCAACTTTGAGACCCATGTTGAATGCCTAATGGGTTTTATGATACTTCCATCTCTGAGCTTTTCTAGCTCCTCTTCCATCTTAGGTTCTAGAGTTGGGTTGATAGGCCCCTACTTCTGTCTGAATGGCTTTGTGTCTGGCTTAAGTGGAATCTCATGCTGAAAAAGATATTCTCTATATGCCTTCAAATCCTCATAAGACTAAGCAAACACATGCTTGTATTTTCTCAACAATGTAATCAACATTCTCTTGATAGTTGGGCTTATTTTCTTTCCAATATAAACCCTTTTTGGTGCTAATTCAGTTCCCAGATTTATTTCTTCAATATCTTCTTTCTTAATAGGTGTCTACTTTATGATAGAACGATCACTCCCATCATACACTCTCTCCAATGCCACAAGCCCTTTGGGAAGCTTGTTAGTTTTAAGCTGCAAAACTTCCTTCCCAAATACAATTTGTTTCCCATCCACTTCTTCCACAAAAGCATTGAAATCTATCTCCTGTGCCTCATACTGATCTATACAATAAAGAAATTTCAAAACGTTAGTATCATCATTAAAAAATTTCCAACTATATATGTTGTTAGGGACTGCTGGTCTTGTTTTGACTTCAACCTGAGACACTCCTACCAAAGTGATATCATCTTTCTTTAAGGCAACATTAGCCAAAAATTCAACCATTAAATTTTCAGATCTATCTATCCAATCAATTGAAAATGCATCAAACAGTTCCATTGTATCCCACACAGTATTTCTATATTGTTTCATCCTCTTGTTCTTTGCAACATACTTTGATCTAACTTGTGACACAACTAGCTCAAAATCTCCCAAGACAGACAACAACTTAATCTTATGTTTGATAGCCATGTTCAAACCAATCAACAAGGCTTCATATTCTGCCACATTGTTTGTACATTCAAAAGCCAACAAAAATGAATAATTAAATGTTGTACCTTCTGGTGAGATGAAAAATATCCCAACTCCATTGCCTTCTTGACTGCATGGCCCATTAAAATACATTTTCCACACACCTTGCTGATTTCTAGAAACAAGCTTATCAATTGGGTCAGTATTCACTAATTCTGGCTGAGATAATTCTACTCTAAAACTCCATAAATCCACATCACAAAAGCAATTAAGTTGTTCTTGAGGAACATACTCAACAATTTGATTCATTCTTGGTTCTCTATACAACTTTACTTCTTCACCATTAATTGGTATTGTGGCATATGATAAATCAAACTGCACATTACCTCCAACTGTTGCAGTCCATTGTCTTGACAAAAGCATTCCAAACTGAGGAGGTGTATCAATCATAGTTATATCAATATTATAGGTTGCATGTGGGTAGGTTGCTAGTTTTACTTCTACATTTTTCATAATCCCCACAACTGGGACATGCCTACTATCCATGGCATAACATTTACCACCCTCAATATCTATCCACATACCAAGTTGTTTCATTACCCCTACTGGCATAATATTCATAGAAGCACCTTAATCTATCATGCAATTTATTACCAATTTACCGTTTATGAGTAGGGTAGTAAAAAATGGATCAATTTGTGGCGTATTCATCAATGCATTATCTAGGCAAACTTCTGAAACTTTTATTTTTCCTTTCTTATCAGCAACTCCAAGATTCTCCTTTTGTTCAAAGTTCACATTTTGATTCCTCCCACTAGACATTAATTGAATAACACTTTCCCTATACTCCTTAATTTTCATCATTTCAAGTAATGGGACATACATTTTTACCTGGGACAAAGCTTGAACGAAGTCAAAAGATGCACCTTCAGTCCTGATCACCTCCTTTTGCTTTGTTGGCTCTCCTTTGTTCTCCTCTTTCTCCCCTTTCGGTGCCTGATCTAGCTTTTGCTTGTCCTTAGGAAATTATTTATTTCCTTCTTTAGGGACATGCTTCTGTTCTTTTTTATCAGAGTGCTTATCATTTGTCCCTTTTGATATTTCACGGCATATCTTTTTATTTTTCAAAAATATTCCTCTTGGAACACCTTTATTCTCATTCACTATTCTATTTATCAACCAATACTTGCTTTTATCTTGTTCAATTGTTGCAATGGTCAATCTTCTAATTTCTTCCTCAGATGGTCTCCTCATATTTCCCTTATTGGTTTGATATGATGTAGTAGGATAACCTTGTTCATCATCACTTTCCTCATAGTAAAAGAAAACTTTTTGTTCTTCCATGTGAACATTATATTTTTGATGATCAACATCATATTCATACCCTCCTTCTAAAGATGAATACCCTTGCTCTGCTGAGTGAAGAGTATGAGAAGTCAAATGGATATTATGATCTTCTTCATTATCATTTTCTGCTATGTCTTTTCTTGGCACTGACTGAGCTACAACAAAATTCTTTGAAGAGTGTGGCAAGTCACACACTGGACACCAAGGACTATTATCAACCATGTATGTACCTCTCTTCTTTAGAGGATCAAGTGTCTCTTTATTTCTTGGCCTATTATCCATCACTAGCTTTCCATCTGTCCAATTTGTATTATATGGCATGTCATGTAGTCTTGGCCTTTCATTCCTATATGTGTTTTCATGTTTATGATGGAGGGGCATATTGGGGAACCCTAGGGTTATCTCTCTTGGAAATCATCCCTGTAGCCTTCCTATTATTTTCAATAGTGAGTGCTATCCTTTGAGCTTCAGCCAAATTTTTGGGACCTGTGTTCCTAAGCTCATATCTTGTCTTAGGATCAAATTCTTTTAAATAAATACTTAATGCAATAGGATCAGCTAATTTAGATCCAGGAGGTATCTTATTATGCAATTTAGAAAACCTCTGGTTGAAATCATAAGCTGACTCATTTTGATGCTTCTGAATAGTCACCAATTCATGCAAAGCAAATTTTGGTGCATATTGATTCCCATACTGCTCAAGAAACTGTTCATAAAACACATGAATAGAATCAATAGAGGTTGTTGGAAAACTATTAAACCAATCTCTGGCATCTTCAATCAGTGACATCATAAACAACCTCATCTGCACATCTTCATGTTGCATATCCAAATCCTGCATAAAAGCATTAAAGCTTCTTAAATGTTCTTCTACTGTAATTGCACTAATTCCTATAAACTTTGGGACAAGGCTTCTCCAACTGTTGTCCATAGGGTAAGGACATATTTGAAATCCAGCAAAATCAAACTGCCTGATCATAGTTGTGTATTGTGGAAGAGGAGGATTGGGATGGTGTTGGTAATTGTGCAATGGATTATTGTGAGACAAAGATACATATTGTTGACCTTGTGGGGGCACATGCTACTGGTAAGGTGGTGGCTAAGTACTTCGGTGTTGTGGTGGAACATTTGAGGTTTTATACTGATTCCTTGGCTGATTTTGTTGGGATTGTGGAGGACTCGAGGGTCCTATATTGCTATTCCCTTGTTTATGAGGTGGCACATATTTTGGTGAATCAGTCATTGGTGTTCTAATCCGAGTTTTCTTCAACTTCAATTCTTCAAGCTCTCTTATTGCTTGAAGATTCTTCTCATGTTCTATTCTTGTTCTCTCTACGTCTTGTCTCTTGCATTCCAATCTTGCATTTATTTCATCCCTAGCCATAAGTTCATAATTTTCTTCAGAGGTTGTTTCATATCCAAGTCCATCCTCAAGAAGTGTTGCTTTTTGATCATATTCAAACTGTCTCCTTTCTCTTTCATCTTCAAATCCAGCCATGATCTCTTCAACTTTCTTGGGGTCTATTTGATAGAGGGGATTTCTCATCTCCTCAGGAGTGTGAGGTTCTTTAGATGGGTTGTTTTCATTTGCTAGTGTATCATATGAATTATGTGTTTCCACTAGTATTTTTGATGTTTTGTTTTTAGTTGTTGGGCCCAGGTCATCAGACACTTTCTTTCCTTGATCATTTTTGTAAGTCCACTTACTTTTGTCATTAGGACCATCACCATCTCTGTACAAAGACCTTCTTCCTTGCATGTTGTGAGTAATTGTGATAGTGTGAACTCTAGGATGATTTCTTTCCGATCTGTATTTTATTTTATTAGTCTCAATGCACTTGTTCATTCAGAGTCGCCACCCACTTTTAAAAGTGAGAAAATAAAAATGTTATTATTTCACCCAACGGAGTCACTTTTCAAACTTCTTAACTATGAATCTCTCTTCAATGACTCTACATGGAAAGGTTGCTTGCCACCAAACTTTTCTCAAGTTAGTCCCCAATAGATTCGCCAAACTGTGGGGTCTCAAAAACACAAGCTTGAACCACAAGAGGTTGCCAAGCTCTCACAATGTTTTTGGCCAACATAGAAGGCCAATTGATGCAATTGAACCTTCTTCTCTTTAGGTTCTGCTAGACCAAGGCGAGTGAACCTATGTAAATGATGCAGACTTGAGTTCTATGATTCCTACTTGTGCTACCTATCCCTGATGGCAAATAGTGAGGGATAGATAAAAGCTTAATAACTACTTCTACTCCTAATGATGTTTGAAATATGAATATATAGATAAGATTTTGTGAGATCCTAAAACGAAATTGGCATGACCAGTGCCTACTTCTATTTGGTAAATGGAGTCAAGATGTAAATGATGTGTGACCTACTAACTAGATACAATTCTAATTGTTTGGCACTTATACTTTTTTATACCTGGTATAAACATGCAAGGATGTGACTAACAAAACTCTTCTTATTGATCCAATCGAAGCCTACTAGGTTACTATGATCTTTCTAAAAGGGTTTTAATCCTTCCTTGAAGGAACCAATTAAAAGGGGTCACACAGTGGCAACAAATGTGTACTGAAAAAATGAAACTTATACTTGATATATTTCATTTTGAATAAATTGATACGATTGTTTGGAGATAGTATGGCAACCTTTAATTATAGACTCTTCTTATTGATCCAATTGACATTTCCAAATTATTGTAATCTGTTAAGAGGATTTTAATTCCTACTTGAAGAAACTAATTAAGAAAATTACACAAGGACAACAAATGTGTCTGATGAATTTTAGTATTCACTTGGAATAAATTCAAATAATAAGGAACACCAACTTGGAGACAGCCGAATAATTGTTTAATTTGACAAACAATTGACACCAATATTTGATCACCAAATCTATGTATTCTCCTTCATTATATGATCTGAAAATATTTTACAATGTACATCACGATATCTTCTTTCGACAACTGTTCACCTATCTAATTCCTTAAAATATCCCCTTCTTTAATTGATTTTATAAAATATTTATACATGATATCCCAAGGGTCATGACCCTTCAGTTCTTGGTAAAACCGTTTCATATTCTCAGACAAAAAATAAAATATTTGATTAAGTTGCCTTATCGAAAATCAAATATTTCTAACTATAGTCAAACTTTTAATTTTATTTTAATACATTTCCTACCTTTTATTTCATTTAAAATATTTCTACGAAGTCTTCTTTTATTCTTACCGCTCTATTGCGGTCAAACTGTCTGCACCCCGTGGTATAGTGGTATTTTGACTTTTTCATGCTTCGCCCTTTCCACCGATCTACCGTGGTCATATTGTTTGCACCCCGTGGTATGGTGGTTTGACATTAACTGTCAACTCTGGCTGTTTACCACCTTATCGTGGTCTTCACTTCATCTATCAATGGTATCGCGGTCTGACTGTTACCGTCTATCTTCCTCCACCACTCTACTGCAGGCTTCATTTATGTCACTGGCGATATGGCGGTATTAGCATTTATTTATCTCTCACAGTCACCTGTGTTACCGTGGTCCACCCTCTGGCTGGTCACGATGCGGCAGTAGTTGACTTCATTGTATGCTAATGGTTTACTGCACTACCATGGTCACTGGCTTGACTGCCAGCGGTACTACGATAGCCATCTTCACTGGTTACCTCACCGCCACCTTTGTCTATGGCATTCACCGCGGTCTCCGTTAGAACCATGTGCGGTACCGTGGTAAGCCTTCTGACCGCTTCATCCTGTTTACCACGGCCATTGCAGTCTGTGAGATGACCGCTAGTGGTAGCACGGTAAGTTTTGCCTCACCACCTGCTAACCATCCACCGCACCACCACGATCTATGCTTAGACCGCACGCGGTGGCGCGGTAACTATTTTTTGCCTATTTGTTAACTGCCACCACCATACCACGAGCCCATTGTGGGAGGCCACAACAAGGTGGTGAATGACATGAATAATGAGAGCAGTGGTTGAAATATATGAGTCAACTCTGGCCTTTTTGAATGGCGGTAAATGTATTTGAACATTATGGATGGGGAAAATGAAATATTATTAGAAAGATAGGAAAATGATGGGATTTAAAATGGGCAAAGAGCTTAGAATTTTAGTGGAAATTTTCAGTTCTAATAGAGAGTAAGATTACCCAATTGTAGGGCCTCCTGTGACAAACACTAGATGATGTAGGCAATAGGACAACCAAGAGAGATAACCTCAAGCTATATGTGGCTACACAGTAGAGATATATGGCTACTATGACTACAGAGTGGGATAGTTTTTAGGTGGAGGTGGGAAAAATGCAAGGGGATCTATCCACCATGATGACAAAGCGAGAAAGACTAAGGCTGACACGAAAGGCATGGATGGTGGAGAGGACTTGGTTGTAGGTCGATAAAGATAGGTATTGGTAGGAGAGGGACATTACCAAGGCATAGGAGGAGGAGGAGTGACATATATGAGGATTATGGTGTAGCTAGGCTGAGATACATAGCATTATAGGGACTTTTACTATGTAGTGGTGCCAATGGAAAAGAGGAGGCCCACATTTTCAGAGGGTGTGAGTTTAGAGTGAAGTGGGTCATTGAGATTGGGTTCAACTAGGAATGAGTCGATATGACTCCCATGGGGAGGAGGAGGTGGGATGAGTGGATCAATGCCACTATCCCCTACACATTCAAATGCATGAGCACTGGGTAAAGTGATAAAAGTTGAGATAGGTACTAGTTCTGGTGGACACAGGTTTTTGTAGATGAGAGACCATGTACAGGTAGCTTAGTTGATTCATTGATCGGGATTTAAATCCTAAGTAAATCATTTAGTCATCATTGTATTCATTTTACGTATCATATGTATACAGACTTTTATTTTGATGCACCTATACATGAAAATTTGTATTATTTTGATGGCACCTATGGATGTATGATGGACATTATGATTTTGGTGTCGATATTTAAGATATGGACTATGATGATCATGTGGGTTAAAAATATATATGTTTATGACACGCATCTTTTTATATATGTGCTTATGTATTGATATATTTATTTATGATGTATGTATGGCATGGCTTATATTTTATGTTTATGGATATTTTATTTTGATGTATATTGATGTATGGGTGGATGTATGTATCCATATGATGACGAATATGATTATGATGTATGACACTAACCATTTGTAATGCAGGATACCACAATATGTATATATTATGCAAATATGATATGAACTAACGAGTTCTATGCAGAATGGATATGTATGCATATATGTGATGGTTTCTAATGATAATTTAACATTTTATGATGTTTATGTAGGATATGTGATGAATTTATAAATGGATAGATTTGATGTGATGTATGAGTGCAAATGAAATGAAAACAGATTAATGTGCAATGTTATGAAAGATGGTAAATGAACCTAATGCAATGCAAAATGAACTAAAATACAATGAAACATGAAATATACTAAATGAACCTAATGACATACTAACACTACATTAATAATGCAATGAAATGGAAATACCACTAAAATAATTAATGCACTCTAAAATGAGAATGAACTAATTTCAATCATAAACTTTAAACAACTTTACACAAATGGAATGAAAATAACATGATAAAAATATTCTTAGAATAACATTTCCTAAACAACTTAATGCATATGAAATGATGAAAAGATGCTTAGAATAACCAATCCTAAACAACTTAATGAAAATGAAATTATTATGAAATGATGAAAAGATACATAGATAACAAATCCTAAACAACTTAATGCAAATGAAATGATGAAAAGATGCTTAGAATACCAAATACTAAACAACTTAATTTATAAATGAAATGATTAAAATATGGATAGAGGATAGGTGTCACCATAGTGTACTAGCCGAAACTGAACCATTGTGACGAAGAAGGCTATGGGGAGAAACACTTGCACAATCTAAACACAATGATTAGGAAAGAGATAATAGGAATGATGACAAAAAAATGAGGAAATGGGAATGGTAGATGGTAGGATGTGGGATTGAGAAATTTGATGTTATACATTATGCAACCATATAGTGAGAACTTTATTTTATATAGAATGGGATGCTATGCACCATGGTATGAGGAATCATGGTGACATTCTATTATTGGTAGTTGTTATCATTGATGTCAACACTAAGGTGATTGTTGGTATTTGTTATCTTTGTTGACAACATTATTTGTTGTTTATCTCTCATGCTAAATATTGCTATATGTGACTATCATTTGCATCAACATTGAAAGGTGGTTAGTCCTTGGCACTGGTTATCATTTTTATATTCAGTTTGGGCTGACATTGGTGATGAATCTCATGGTTGGATGTCATGGCTTATCAAAGAAGTATCGTTCATGTTCATATAATGCATTATTACTGACAATAGTGTTGATTTCATAATGATATATCAAGATGAGGATTAGAAGAATGAATAATAGCGGAGAGATGTTTCTAAAGGTCTACAGTATGTCTTACAATCTCTTCTAATGTTCCTAATGTAGTATGTTTTGTTGAAAGAAAGTTTTGGCCTTCACAAGTTGCTTAAGTGTTTCTAGTTTAGGAAGTTGCATTGAAGTCTACTTGGGAGAATGTGAGATTCTTTTGTTTTGGTATTAAATGTTAGTGTTCTTTGGATGTTGCATACCTATATTTTCAAGTCACCTATGTTGTTGAGGAGAGTTTTGTGAATTGTAGAAGGTTGGCAGTTTTGTTGATTGTCTAGACTGGTTCGAAAAATGCTCCACATTTATTTGCATTGATGTTTGTCCTCCTATGGCTTGGTGAATGTGCACTTAAATTTTTTGTAGTGTCTTAGTTCCAATCGCATGTACTAAAGTGGTTTGCAAGCTGATATGTTAATGTTATATCTCTTGTCTATGCATTCTATGAATCCTAGATAAAGTATTTTATACCTATTTGATCTGTGGTAGTTGTAGATGACATGACTATATGAAAGAAATGTATGAAGGTGTTTCTGGATATTCAAGGAAAATCCCCTTGTGATCCTCATGTTGCTAACTGGCCACTTTGGTATTGTATTGTGTCTTGAGTTGGCTTTTTAGGTTATTTGTGGATATCTAGCCAATAGGGATTATTCCTTTGTTTATGATGTGTTCTTGGGGGGTTGCACCAAATATAAAATATGTGTTATGATATATTTGTGTCTTGACCTATCCTATTTGGGAAATCATCAAGTAAATTCAATTAATTTAAGTATGTTTATGGGTTGATTGATTATGTGTGTTAACATTGTAAGGAAACTCAGGTGCGGAAACAACTTCCTACACTAATCTCTTAAGGAAAGTATGGTGCAAATTCGTTTTAAACCCTTACAATTTCAGATTCGTTAATCTACTTAACAAAGATATTGCAGAAATATACCATACATACAGAAAATGAAGAATGACACAATGATTTACCCTGGGGAAAACCTTTCGGTAAAAAACCCCAGCACTCCAAAACCTGCACAATGTATTATCTTCAACACAACGGTTACAACACACTTGCAATGCAAGTTCTTTCAGGAGATTTCCAACTCTTGAAGACAAAATGCGGAAAAAACGTTCCAACAATACACTCACATCACAAATCTTCGCAACCCTAAAAAACGCTTATATCATGCGCTTCCCTTTTATTCCGAAGATTATTAGGGTTTTACCATTCTCTAAAATAGGAACTCCTCCCCTATCGTGGAAGAGTCTTTACTCAACTTTATCAGTTGCCACATGTCTTCACCTGTCATTGAATCTTCACATAGCTCTTACGTGTCATAGGAATCCGTCATAACCGTTTCACCATGATCTCCTTACACACAATTCAAGATGCCGACACATTAAGTGGAGTGACACATCAACATGCAAACTAGACATGTACACTCACACTTAATTACATTATTTGCAAGAAATACATTTTACAAAACAAATAATAAGAATAGGAATTATCCAAGGTTGAGACACCTTATTCCTAACAAACATTTCATCCACACATTTCCTTAATGTTGACTTAGGTTGATGTGCACCTACATGTAAAGTGTTTTGGATCATATTGGAAGAAGTGATAAGATGGTTTTTGGTCCTCTCTATCTTTTGGATAGGACCACATTATATTTTTGGTGGCTGACTAGTTGACTTTATTGTTTATTCTCTTTTTAGCTGACCAAATTAAAGAATTGAAGTGTTGCAATGGATATAAATGAAAGATCATTTTAGATGCAATTGTGAGAAGTGTACAATTATGAAGAATTGTGTGTGATAATTTTATTGAATATCCAACATAGATAGTGCTAAATATTGTGAAAGGAAAGATCAATTGTGCTATAACACCTTAGTCAATAGAGTGTTGTGTTGGAAAATCATTGTAATTCTCTCTAAATCATATTGTATCCTACTTCAAGATAGTGAGACTCATCAGGTCCTTGTATCTTTCTCCTAAAGTCATTTTGTCTTTAGTTCAACCAGGTCTTTGTATCTCGCTTTAAGGCAGTGAGCCTTATATTGTAAGTTAACTCTCACTGTGGTTTTTATTTTATTAGGTTTTCCACATAAATTTGGTGTTATCCTTGTGCATGCGTGTGTTCTTAGTTTCCTTTCCTTAGCTGTAGTTCTAATTATTGTTATATCTTTCATTAGTAAAGTTTGTTGAAGTTGTTAAATATTTGAATTGCTATATTCTTCCCTATTACTGCTCTGCTTGAATTTTTATTTTTATTTGCTAAAGGATTTTAAGTTGTGTTGAAAGTTTCAAGTTCTAAAAGGGGTTATGTTTTTGTGTATTATGATTCACCCACCTCTTAGTATTCAATAGTGTTCAAAAATTGGTATCAAAGCTAAGTTCCTATGTAGAAGATTAACTACTCGAGGCAAAGATTTGGGATGGCACATGATGGTTTATAGAAGGGTCTTAGGTTTGATGGGACTATTTAATCCTTATGGTAAACGAGAATAGAAGGATACCTAAAATATCTTGGGTCTAGGGTGTGGAAATCAGTCAAAAGCGGTTATATTGCTCCAACCACTCCTCTTATAGATCCAACTAAAATTAGATTGTATTAATGCAATTCAAAAGCCAAGAATGCTATCTTGTGTGGGTCAAATTATTTAGAACTTTTGAAGGTGATGAATTGTATTTCTACCAAAGTTGTTTGGGAAAATTTAGTAGAAAATATGAAGGAGACACTAAAGTAAAGAAAGCTAAGATGAAAATATTTAAAATTAGATTTGATACTCTAAAGATGACTGAGGATGAAGAAATTTCATGTTATATGCTCTAGGTTCAAAAAATTATCTCTGGCATCTCTAGAATTGGTGGAGAAGTAAAAGAAAGTGAAATTTTAAAGAAGGTTTTGAGATCTCTCCCAAAATATTATAATCACAAAGTATCTTCCATTGAAAAATCTAAATATTTGGATTAGTATTTAGTTGATGAAATATTTGGTATTCTTATTACCTTTGAGATGAGAGAGTTTGGTCAAGATGTTCCAAAGAAGGAAGCTACATTCAAAGCCAAAGAAGATGAAGTTTCTAATCAAAATAATGAATTTGATGAAGTTGAAGAGAATTTTATAAGATTATTGAATAAAGGCACCGACAAATACAAAGGTAAGTTACCATTCAAGTGTTTCAATTGTGGAAGAGTTGGTCATTTTGCATTTAGATGTCCCTATAAAGAATCTGTTGATGATAACAAAAGAGAGAAAATAAAAAGAGGGTTCTACTCTAAGGAGAGAATTTATTCCTTTGAAGATGAAGGTAATGATTCAAAAGAAGAAAATATGTTCATGGCTTTAGAAGGAAAAAAAGAACAATATTGGAGGATGTAAAAGGTCTGGTACCCTACAAAATAGTAAGGTTAATTAAAGATCTATGGTAGTATGGACTTATTTTCATGCAAAGGAAGAGGAAAATGCTTGGGTGATTGACAATGGGTGCTCTCACCACATGAATGGTGACAAAAGTAAGCTCATTAGTCTCAAGAAGTTCAATGGTGGAGTTGTTAAGTTTGATGATGATAAGTCAACACAAATCTTATATTGAAAAGGTGATATAACAATTGATGGAAAGAACAACACTAAAGATGTCCTTTATGTCAAAGGCTTGAAACATAATCTCTTGAGTGTTAGTCAAATTTGTAGAAAAGGGTACAATCTCGTATTTCATTCTAATGGACGTGAGATCAAAAATGAAGGTTTCAGAAGGCTTGTTGTTGAAGGAACAAGGAAAAATAGTAATCTCTATCATTTAAAGGAGGCTAATGGAAGAATTTTCTTATTGCCTTAGTCTAAAGAATGTTGGTTGTGTCACAAAAGAATGGGGCACATCAATTTTGACAACATGGTGAATATCAACTCCTCTCATGCAGTGAGATATATGCTTAGGATAAGTAAGCTTGGAAACACCTTATGCAAAGAATGTCAAATGGTAAAGAAAAAAAAGACTAGCTTTAAAAGAAAGGAGTCCTATGTTTCAATGCCACTAGAGTTGATTCAAACTAGTCTATGCGGACCTACAAGGATAAGGAGTCAACAAGTTGAAAGTTACTTTATGTTTCTTATAGATGATTATACTAGAATGACTTGGGTTATAGTCTTAAGAGAGAAATCAAAAGCCTTTGATAAATTGAATATTTTTAAAGAAAACGTTGGGAATGAAATGGATGCTAGGATCAAATGTTTAAGGTTAGACATGGGAGGTGAATTCAATTTCTATAAATTTTAAAAAAATTGTGAAGATCATGGTATTAGGAGGCATCTATCTGCTCCTAGAACCCCTCAATAGAATGAGGTAGTTAAAACAAAGAATAGAACAGTGCAAGAAATGGCTAGGACAATGATGAAAGATGCTAACCTACTAGTTGTGTATGGGAAGGAAGTAGTACATACTATTATCTACTTACTTAATAGAGTACAACTAAGGGTCAAAATCAATAAGACCCATTATGAGTTGTGGTATGGAAGATCGCCTACTGTTAGATATTTCAAAATATTTGGCAGAAAATGCTACATAAAGAGAGATGAAGGAGACCTTGGAAAGTTTAATTCAAGGTGTGATGAAGGAATATTTCTTGGTTACTCAACCAAGAGAAAGGCATATAGATGATACAACAAGAGATTGGGAAAAATGATTGAAAGTACAAATGTCAAGGTATATGAAGACTTGTGTCAAATCTCACATGAACCTAAGGTTCCTAGATTTAATAATGCTTCCTTGGATTGAAGAAGAAAACGAAGAAGAAATATAAGAGAAAGAAGAAGATGAATTGGAACCAGTGAAGACCTCAAGACTCCAAAATATGTGCAGAAGAACCACTCTCTAGATCAAATCATTAGAGACAAAAATGAAGGTGTGCTGACAAGAAGAAGTTTGTAAGAGCAATTGAACAAGAAAACTTGTGCTTATTGTCAATAGTAGAACATAAGAACTTTGTTGATGATAGAAAATATGATAATTGGATAAAGGCAATGGAGGAATAACTAAATCAAATAGAAAGAATCAAACTTTGGAATTAGTTCCTAGACTAGATGATAAGAATGTAATAGGAACAAAATGGGTGTTTCAAAATAAGTTGAATGAACATGGTAAGGTAATAAGGAACAAAGCTAGATTGGTTTGCAAGGGCTATTCACAAGTTGAAGGTATTTATTTTGAGGAGACCTTTTCTCTAGTAGCTAGATTGGAGACAATAAGGATGTTTCTTGCTCTTGCTACTCATAAGAACTTCAAATTATAGCAAATGGATGTCAAGTCATCTTTCTTGAATGGTGATCTAGAAGAAGAGGTGTATATTGAGCAACTAGATGGTTTCCAGTTATCTAGGGATCCAAACATGGTTTGTAGACTCGAGAAAGCTCCCAGAGCTTGGTATGCTAGATTGGAAAAGTATCTACTTCAATAAAGATTCAAGAAAGGTAATGCAGATAGTAATCTACATATCAAGGTTGAGGAAAACAAATTGTTGATTGTAGTAGTATATATTGATGACATCATGTTTGGTGGAGATGATGAAATGTGTAAAACATTTGTAGAAGAGATGCAAAAATAATTTGAGATGTCAATTATTGGTGAGTTGTCCTTCCTTGGGCTTCAAATTATTCAACAATATGGTGGCATATTCATTTCTCAAGATAAATATGTCAAGGAGATGTTAAAGAAATTTGGAATTGAAGACTCCAAACCAGTGAGTACTCCTATGGTGATAGACTATCACTTAAGTAAATTTGATGAGTCTCTAGAGGTTGATCAAACTCTTTATAGGTCCATGATTGGAGGTTTGGTGTATTTAAATACTTCTAGACAAGATATCATGCATGCAATATGTTTGGTTTCCATATTTCAAAACAATCCTATGAAATCTCATGAGAAGGTTGTAAAAATAATCTTCAAATATTTGAAGGGTACTTCAGGTTACATCCTATGGTATAAAAAGGATCAAATTTCTCTCTGAGTGACTATAAGAATATTGATTGGGAAGGTTGTGTTGATGACCAGAGGAGTACAAGTGTAAATGCATTCCTTTTGGGAGAGAGATTGGTCTCATGGTTCAATAAAAGCAAGATTTAGAATCTTTGTCTACAACAAAAGTAGAATATATTGTTGCAGTATCTTGTTGCACTCAAGTGCTTTGGATGAAGTAGAATTTGAAGGATTTGAAAGTGGTTTATGTTGAAACTATTCCTATACTATGTGACAATACAAGTGATATCAATATTTCCAAGAATCTAGTAATACACTCAAGGACTAAACACATTTAAATTTGGTACCATTTTCTAAGAGAGAAGGTTGAAGAACATGAAGTCAAAATAGAGTATGTGCCTACCAAAGATTAGATTGCATACATTTCCACCAAGGCACTTTCAAAGGATACTTCTGAGTATCTCTGATAGAATTTAGGGGTTATTGCCCCTCCTTGTTCTAACTAGATGCATTAATGGTGCATTTGTCCAAGGGAGAAATTCATGGCATATCTATTTCCCTAAATTTATGAGTGCTACCTCTCAGGGGGAGCTAGTAGAAAGGGGGAGTCTTGAAGAAGTTGTGCAATTGTTATGAATGTATAGCTTATTGAAGAAGATGTGTTGTTGGTCAAAGGGGGAGTATGTGTTTTTTTTTCAATAGATCTTCTTGCACTTTGTCCTTAAAGTCATAACATGTGCTATTGCTTTATATAGACATATATGGTCATTTTTCCTTGATGTCAAAGGGGGAGAGTGATTAGTGTGTGTTACCATCAATGACAAAGGGGGATATTTTTGGTAGTTTCCATTGATGTCAACACTGGTGGTTGTCATTGATGTCAACACTAAGGTGATTGTTGACAGTTGTTATCTTTGTTGACAACATTGTTTGTTGTTTGTCTCTCAAGTCAAAGATTTGTATATGTGACTATCATTTGTGTCAACATTTGAAAGTGGTTAGTCCTTCGCACTGGTTATCATTGTTATATTTAGTTTGGGCTAACATTGGTGATGAAGTTCATGGTTGGATGTCATGCCTTATCAAAGAAGTATTACTGATGTTCATATAATGCGTTATTAATGACAACAAAGTTAATTTCGTAATGATATATTAATATGAGGTCTAGAAGCATGAATAATAGTCGAGAGATGTTGTTGAAGATATAAAGTATGTCTTATTCTCTCTCCTAATGTTCCTAATGTAGTATGTGTTGCTGAAATAAATTTTTGGCCTCTACAAGTTGCTTAAGTGTTTCTAGTTTAGGAAGCTACATTGGAGTCTACCCAAGAGAATGATCTACATTCCTCCACTATTGATGCTTTGGTTTTGCGGTTTGGTATATTCAATGTTAGTGTTTTGTGGATGTTGCACATCCATCTTTTCAAGTCACTTGTGTTGCTAAGGAGAGTTCTATGAATTGTAGAAGGTTGGCAGTGTTGTTGGTTGTCTGGATTGGTCTAAGAAATTCTTTGCATTTATCCACATTTATGTCTCCACTCTTGCAACTTGGTGCATGTCCTCTCAATGTTAATGCAGTGTCTTAGTTCTAATAACATGTGCTAAAGTGGTCTACAAGCTGATATGTTAATGTTATATCTCATGTCTATACATTTTGTGATTCTTGGATTAAGTATTTTGTACCTATTTGATATGTGGTAGTTGTATATGGCATGATAGTGTGAAATAAATTTATGAAGGTGTTGTTGGATGTTTAAGGAACATCCCCATGTGATCCACATGTTGATAATTGGCTACTTTAGTGATGCACTATGTCTTGAGTTGGCTTTTTGGGTTGTTTATGGATATCTGGTCAATAGGGTTTGTTCCTTTGCTTGTGTTGTGTGCTTGGGGGTTGCACTAGTAATGGAAGATGTTTTGTGATAGTTTTGGATCTTGACCTATCTTGTTTGGGACTGCATCAAGTAAATTCAATTGAAATTATGTTTATGTTCTAATTGATTATGTAGTTCAATCTTTCATCCACACGTTTCCTTAATGCCAACTTAGGCTGATGTGTGTGTGTGTGTGCAAAGTGTTTTGGATCATAATGGAAGAAGTGATAAGATGGTTGTTGGTCCTCTCTATATCTGGGATAGGACCACATCATATTTTTGGTGGCCGACCAGTAGAATTTATTTTTTATTCTCTTCCTAGCCGACCAAATAGAATAATTGAAGTGTTGTAGTCAATATAAATGCAATATCATTTCAGATGCAACTTTGAGAAGTGTACAAGTATGAATAAGTGTGTGTGAAAATTGTATTGAATATCCAACAAAGATAGTGCTAAAGATTATGAATGGAAAGATCAATTGTTCTATAATGCCTCAATCAACAAAATGTTATATTGGAAAATAAATGAAATTCTCTCTAAATCATATTGTTTCTTGCTCTGAGATAGTGAATCTCATCAGGTCCTTGTATCTTGCTCTTTAAATCATGTTTTCTTTAGCTCAACAAGTCCTTTGTATATTGCTTTAAGGAAATGATCCTTCCTGCAAGTCTTTTTGGTAGTGATATTTATATTGCGAGTTAACTCTCACCATGGTTTTTCCCTCATTTGGTTTTCCACATAAATTTGGTGTTCTCCTTATGCATGTGTGTGTTCTTAATTTCCTTTCCTTATCTTTATTTCTAATTATTTCTATATCTTTTATTAGTAAACTTTGTTGAAGTTGTTAAAGATTCAAATTGCTATATTCTTCTTTGTTACTGCTCTGCTTAAAGTTCTATCTTTATCTAATAAAGGAGTTTAAGTTGTGCTAAAAAATTTAAGTTCTAAAAGTGGTTAAGTTTTTGTGTAGACTAATTCACCCTCTTTCCTAGTCACTGATAGTGTTCAACATGTATAACATGTATAGGATTGGCACATCAAACAAAAAGGTTTGTCCAATATCTTGTAAAGTCATGAAGGGATTTGGTGGGGTTGATGTTGGAAAAGCACAAACACAAGATCACAGAGGATCTTGGTGGGTAAAACATGGGACAACCAAAAAAACATGATCACAAAAATCCAAGATGTGCCCATATTTATACCAATCAAAGTGCACCATGATATGATGGATCATGGTGACCTCAAGTAGGTATAGTAGGAAGCTCAAAAGATAAAGAAAATGTCAAAAGCATCAATAAATAACAATAAACCAAAAATATCCTTTTCCATGAGGACAATGGGTGGATTGATGTGGTTTGATGTGAGGAACAATGGATCCTACGAAGAAAAAATATGGATGGATAGATTCTAAGATCAACATGACAATAACTAACCAAGATGAATTGAAGCCTGAGGGGGCTATTGCATTTTGTTATAGGAACTAGCTTAGTAGGGACTCTTAGCGACACAACTAACGTAAAGATGTGACCTAGTGATAATTATATATAATGATGGAAGCTAGTTGGAAACATGAGATAGATCGTATGTACACTATATACAACCGATGACAACTGGAAAAAAGCCTAATTGATTGGAGGATACTAGATATCAAATAATAAGAACATATTAGAATTGTGCGGATATATTCCAAACTAAATGGGTGAAGCTCATGAATTGGGATAATAGATCCAATCTCTCTAATTCTTAACCAAGATATGCCATGCGACTGATAGTAGGATGGTGAATAGATAATGGATGTGATAGGAATAATATGGATAGGATGGGAAAGATGGAGGGAAAGCATGGAGGAAAGTGGGATGCTAGATAGATAATGGTTGAGCCCTCTCGGAATGGCATCTCTTGCCAAGTTCAAAATAGGAATTATTATCCAAGGCACTACCTAGGGTGGTTTTCACCATAAGATTATTTATTTCTCTTTACTATTTTTTTCTATTTTTTGGATTACTCGATTGATTCAGGCATAAAATTGCTTGAGATGGATGATTTTGATAGGCTCATCCAAGGGTTACCCTTCTACTATATCTAGATAGTATGCACCCAAATCATAATTTGCGGTTATGACAAATGGACCCAACCAATTAGCCTCAAATTTACCTTTCTTCTCTTGATCCTATTGGGTACATTGATTTTATTTGAGAAAAAGGTCACCAAGCTAAAATTGGTGAGGCATGAATTTATTATTATAGTTTCTCTTTAACCATTGTTTATAAGACTAAAGATGAGTGTAGGCATTGAGTTTCCATTCATCTAGAAGCTCTAGCTAATAGATGTGTAACACAATACTCATCATTGATGAGATTCTTCAAAGAAATAAAGAGTAATGGGAGTTCGACCTCAATTGAAAAGATCGCTTTGACACCATAAATAAGGGATTATGGAGTGGTGTTGGTTGGAGTATGAATAGTAGTGTGGTATGACCAAAGGGAAAGATTTAAATGGAGGTTCCAATCATGACCAACAACATTGGCAACTTTCTTTAAAATTTTAATTAGGGTTTTGTTAGTTTCCTCAACCTAACCATTACCTTGTGGGTAATAGGGGGTGGACCAATGATGGTTGATATTAAATTTATCGCATAATTAATGTACATTTTGGTTCTTGAAATGCTTTCCATTATCAGTAATGATGGTGAAGGGGATACCATATTGACAAATGATATGGTATATGATGAAATATGAAATTTTGATGTCAATGATGAGGGCAATTGGAACGGCTTCCACCCACTTAGTGAAACACTTAGTGGTGGTAATTATGAATGGATTTCCATTAGGTGAGGAGGGGTGGATCTTGCCGACTAAGTAAAAACCCAATTGTGAAAAGGGTCATGGTGAGTTAATCAATTGCAACACATGGGAAGAAACATGTATCAAATCCGTATGTTGTTGATAAGGCACGCATTTCTTAACAAATTTATAAGCATCATGCTCCGGAGTTGGCCAATAGTAACCTATTTTGAGAAGATTATTTGATAAGACTATTCCGCTAGTGTGAGCCTTGAAAATTCCACTATGGACTTCGTTCAATGCCAAATTAACTTTTGTATCATTTAGACATCTCAGTAGAGAACCATCATACCCCTTATAATACAAGGTGTCTCTGAGAATAGTGTATCAGGATGATATCATGAAGGTAAGTGTATATATCATGATACCAGGGTGATTCAGGACCAATTATTTTACATACCATTATTGTTTTAGGAAGATCGTTTGTCGACATCAATAATTTTTTAACTAAAAATTTACACTTATAAATGCATAGATTTAAAATTCAAAACAAAATCCAAATAATCAACAAAGTAAGTTATATTAACAATAATAATTAATGATTACATTAGTATAGGTGTAATAACTCCATACAAGCCATACCATCATATGAAATATCATTCCTGCATAAACATAAGTACATAAGATAATTGATACAATAAGAGACTTAGGAATTCCATTGCTAAGAAGTCATAATAATATAATGAAAGTAAAAGAAATGTACACATACACTAGAATCATCCACAATAGATGTACAAAATAGAAGTACATATGCCAATAACAAGTCAATATTAATGTGGAGATGTAAATAATAAAGTCTCTAGCCTCCATTGACTCTCTCATAGTTATCTACAAATCAATAGATGAGAACATGGTCCAGGCACTTTTTCCACCCAATCATGAAGCTTACGCTTCCTCAAAGTGTTCTAACTAACATGAAGAACCACCAACCCTACACAAGATGCTTAGTAAAAAGAAATCAATGTATAGGATGGAATTTGGTGCATGCTTAGTATATATCTACATGCATTTCTATCATACTAGAACATGTTATGATCAATACTAGGATATGGTAAAGAGAAATAATATAAAATAAATCCATATATTTCAATGGTCTACAATCGCTTGGCCAACCATATTGTCATATATGAATAATTTAAGTAGAATTGGAAATAGTAGTCTACGCTCCCTGTTAACCCATATTTGAAACCCATCCCGAAAGGTAAACTTTCCATAGACACTTGTAAAAAAATAAAATGTATAATGGTTACAATAGGAAAAAACTCATGAACACGATACTAGGCATACATTCCCATAGTAAATAAATAAGAACTCTTTACCCTTTCAAGAAAATGATTAAATTAACATCTCTCTTCTATTCAAAATTTTCATGCATTTTAACGACAATACATATATGAAATTATAGACCTTTTACATCTAAATGTAATTATTGACTTGCAATTATTTTCTTTATATACAACTAGTTTTATCATGCTTTGATCTTTTAATGTCTTCTCTTTCTTTATGAACTACTGGTAGAATAACAATACACATATATTAACTCAGATCTATATATAAGAAAAAAAAAAACATGTTCACATTAACTAGAAAAGGTCAAATTTGTTACAAAGGTTTAATACATCTTGTGAGTGCCTTGAGTATAGGAGATTCCTCAACTATTGAAGATAAGAAAATTTCATAATGTTAATTAGACTCACAATAGGGTATAAAAATCTTGTATTCTACGGAATTGAATGATAATGTTCCAACAAATATATATAATTCTAGTAAGTGGAATCATTATGGAAACATTTTCAAAGGATTTTGAAACATGGAGGTAACTTACAACATGGATTCTCAAAAAGATAATTTATAAATTTTAATGATGTAATTATCTAGTAGGTTAGACCCATTGACCTTTGGTCTTATCAAACTAAATTTTAGTTGAGTTTAAATTCAACTAAATACTTATGTTATAGAAGCATTGATAAGATCATATTGTAAGAGAGTTCCTAGTTTTATTTTATGCATCTTGGTATGACCCTTAACCATAATCTTGATAGTTAAGACTTAATTCCCAATTTATGCCTATGACTAGTTTAAACAATAAAATATTTCCACGCTTGAGTCATAATATCAGAGTTTATTAGTGGTTAGACCTAAAACTTCATATCACTGGTTCTCTTAAACATTGAATGAAAAAGAAGAAGTAATATTATAGTTGACCAATATTAAAAGGATTAAATGGTTTGAATACCAAAAAATAATATTTGTAGATGGAACTAGTACATTTAAGCTAGACATCTCAGATAAATCAGAGACAATTACAAGAGTCTTGCAAGGAGAGATTCCCTTTTGGGAAATATATCAACCTTTAGCCCTTGCAGACCCGGAGGAAGAATTGACAACCATGGCAGCCAAGGCATTTGAGGAGCTGATCTAAGAATATTTGAACAACAAAGGTGGACCAAGATTGGAGGAGGTGTTGATGTCTACTTGGTGCAGATTTCACAATGCACCTCACTCCGAATTGACTTGCTCATCATGCATGAACATTATCACTCAAACCCGGTCTTGTTTGAACGAGTTGGAGCAGCCAAATTTCGATAAGGATGAGTCATTCCATGAGGAAAAGAAGCTGTCAACCTCTGGAGGAAAACACATTGCAGATGAACCAAGAAATCCTACGCAAACTAGTGTTGGGACAATGGTGTAGGAGCACCTAGGCTAACCTTCATTGTTTGGAATTTTGGCTTGTATCTAGCCTTATCCAAGTTAGAATGTTTGAGCATATTTTTTTTTACCTTAGATGGTCTTGCTTTTCCTTGGGCTAGGTGACCTTAGTCCTTAAGACTAAGGTCACACTATTTGCCATAGTTAATAAGTTAGATTTCTTAATGTTTATTGTCTAGGGGAGTAGAGTCTTTAAGTTGTTCAAATGCTTAATGAGGTTGTAATGATTCCTTAAGGCCATTTATGGAGTTGGTTCCTTGAATTCTTGAGGGAAGGATGGTCCTAAGAAGTAGGCTCAAGGCATGGAAAAAGATGCCAAAGGTTAGAAGGTAGTTTGCATTGTTTGTTGCATGCAATCCAGTTACCCTTGGATTCCCTTGGGAATAGGAAGTGGAGGAGGAATTCGACCAATAAGCCTAGAATCATGGAGTGGGCATCCATTATGACCAAAAAGACTTGAATCATTGAGTAGAGAGTAGTGTTTTGTGAAAGGAGTTAGTCGTTTTTGTAATGAAGCTTTCATAAATGAGAAAACAAGCAAGTCTGCAAATTCTGTGTTTTTTGGTTGATGCCGATTGTTGTTGAGTGTATGTGACTATAAATACTTCAAATGTATTAAATTAGTGTTATTATTGTTTTGATAGCATATTTGTAAGTCATTTCCATTTGTTAATCAAGCTAGGTTAAGTTAGATTTAGTGTTAGTTGAGTCATTTTTGTGGTAGAGCTCCTGCTGGTCCTGTCCTGACCAGTTGGTGTTCTCATGGCTCCCCCATGAGCTCTAACCTTGGGAAACACCTGAGGAAGGGTGTAATGGTAGGGGAGTCAGTAGTGTACATATTTAGTAGTGTTAGGAAGCATGACAGTGAGTGGAGAAGCTTCTTGTAGTTGCTGATCTCTAGGCGAGCAAGAGGAGCTCGATTAGAGAGCTAGAGAAGAAGCTTTAAAGGTTTCTTGCAAGAAAAGGCCATACAGTATAGTTTCAATACAGTTCTAGGAGGGTTAGGGACAGGTTTTGATGTGATAGGAGGTTAGATATCTCATGGAGTCATTAGAGTAAGGTTTGAAAAGGAAAAACAGTGAATTCCTAGAAACTAGGTTTCAAAACCCTTCACACCCTAGGTTATAGGAATCACCTGTACAGACCCTTTCAGGCTAGGAGACCAATTGGGTGATTTAAAAATATTAAAAGGGTACTCAAATATGTCTTTAGATTTATAGAGTATTTGGAATTATTTTGCAAACAATAGCAATTTAGGACTGGTAAAGATTACTAGAAATAGGCCTAATTTGAGGTCTTCTAATGGTGGAAACTTGAATCCGACCAGAACAAGGCTCAATAACCTATGGAAATGGTTCCATTTGAAATGTTATGAAGGTCCTAAAAAGCATGAACACCCCTACAATGAGTAGCAATGGAGAATGAAGATATTCAAGAAAAAGACACTTAGAGTTCTCCAAGTGAGGAAGGAAAGTGAGCAGGAAATTGAACTTGTGAAATGTTGTCTGACCTCCAAGGTGAAGCACAAAGGGAGAGCTCTTAGAATAGAGCTAATATTGGAATTAGTTTCCAATTAGGACCTAGAGGAGACTAGGTTCCTAGAAGAGACTATCTAGGTCCCTCAGCAAGGTGCAAGCAAACCGAGGAGCTCATACATCAGACAACAAACACTGAAGCTGAAAATCAGTAAGAAGAAAAGGTTGCCAAGCTTGGGATAACAAAAAATGATGATGAAGGCATAACTGAAATCAGACTGGAAGACTTCTCCTTCATCAATGATAGTGACCAAGCATATGAAAATGCGGATTTGGAGGAGTGGGAACAATTATAGGTCGCAGTTGTTCATTACCAGATTTTTGTTCCAAGTGATGATGAGGACCCAGTAGCAGAAAGATATGACCAGCTCGTCTCTAGATTAGCAAAGGATTGGTTAGAGCTAAAATACCAGATGGATTTGGAGGTATTTATGCTACCAAATTGGTGCAGGCTCCATGATTCATCCCACTTGGAGTTCACGTATGGACTATTCCAAGAAGCCATGAAGCAAGTCAAAGAACAATTGAGATAGACGAGTAAACCACTTCCTGCACTTGCTTCAAGGATGAAATGTGAGGACCAAGAGCCCGAGCCAAGTGACAACTCAACTAAAGGTATTCCTCAAGAGGATGTTGGGATAGCAATAGAAGAAGGAAAATAATACAATCTCGAGCTTTCGAGCGATGAAGTAGATCAAACAGGAATGTTGTCCACCAGTCATCAAGAATTTCTTCCTCTTGAAGAACATTTGTGCATGATGGACGATGGAAGTTATGACAAGTCCTTGGAGGGAGATTGCATGGTGGATTTTGGTCCCCTTGATGAGGTTCCATCAATTGATGAATTATTTCCATTGGGAGCTGTATTGCAGAGGTAGTCTCATGCCGAGGAGGAGCACATCCCAAAAGATGGTAGCAATGAAGACATACTTCTTGAGCCTCTAAATGGTGATGCACTAGAGTTTCTAGATTGGGAGAGGGGTTCCTTCTCTGTATATAGAGATAGTGAACAAGGGGAAAAAAGTGAACGTCATGATGAGATGAATGAACAAAAAGGAGAAGAAGACAAAGGAAAAAGTGTTGAGATAGTTGCCAACAGGGATGAAGCACCCAGGTGACCACAAGATGAAACTTGGATCCCTTCCCTCATGATCGTTGTTGATCCTCCTTCATATTTAGATGGCTGCAATAGGATAGACTTGCACATTTCATCATCCCATGACACTAAGCACCATATAAATAAGGACAACGCTTGGGAAAGGAAGTGGGACAGCGTGCTACCTTTTGAGGACAACAATCATGTGGACGCTTGGTTTGCAGAAGATCAATGAGATGAAGTCTATCTTCTCAAGGAACAACTGATAGGGATTGTTGATCCCACGCAAGACATGGAAGAAGCATTTTTTGCCCCGTTCTCCCTACCTTATGCAGGCTTGATTCCTAAAATGTTGCACCCTCCACCATGCCTGTCTGAGGTTGTTGATGCAAAGATTGACGGTGCAGTGCTTTCTCTTGATTGTCAAATGTTGCCACCTCCATGTGATGAAATCCAGGTTCTATCCTTCCTTGCTCCTATTAATTGTCATAGCTGCACTTATCATTTTGATTATGGGAATGAGGAAAAACAAACGTGTTTATGGATTAATCATGGGTTTAGCGAGCCTCCTCAATTGTTGATTTTCCCTAACCGGGTGACTGAACTTGAGTGCTGCAATGTTGAATTTATTTTTTCAAAATATAAGGATAAATCTACATGGTTGAGAACTATAACGATTTCCCACCTGTTTGTGCATGCATTGCGAAACCTAATGGGCATGAATGGCAGTTGGCCTTGCTTGAACGTAGTTCTTTGTGAATACTTGTACATAGGTTAGGATAGGTTTCCCTACTTTGTCCTTTTGTTTTGTTCTATTTTTCTCGTTTATTAGCTATTTTTGTTTTGACCTTGGAGGAGTCTCCACGTTCTGCTATGGTGGTCGTGCTTGGCTAGATAAATGGTTTTCCCTACTGCCTGCTCTTGCATTGTTCTCTAGATAATCCTACATTCCCTATTACTAACCTCTGAGAGCCCCTAAGCATTGGTTTTCAACTTTCGAACTCTGAACTAACATGGGATGGTGTCCCGCTTGAATTTCTTGCGTCTATCATGGAACACATGGAAACACATTTTTTAAAAATTTCCAAAGAATGGTATGGTGATTGCTAAGAAGGCTGGATAAGTGAAAAATCTAAAGTCTACTCCAGTGACCACTATGGCTCCCAAGCCCATAGTGCGCTTCGTTGCTTACATGGTTGAACAAAAAGAAAAAGAAAAGTGTTGAAAAGAAAATATCAAATGAAAAAATAGACAATATAAAGACAACAATCATATGGGTGTGCGAATATCTCTACTAGGGCTATGGATGCCTAGCTGGCAGTAGATCTATGTTCGTGGGGTCATAGCGACAACTCTATCAGGGCTGTGGATTCTTGACTGGCAGCGAAGTAATGTCTAGGTTTCTTTTGGGGTCAGGTGAACTACGTAGCTTATCCTTCTTGATCATTGGTTGCCCATGCTATCTCTAAGGAAAGGAAATGAACTCACCAAGCACACACCTCCATGATGATGTCACAACGTGATTCAATTTCACCTTCCTTAACTTGCTCTTAGTTCAACTTTGAAAATCAGTTGTGGCATGCGAAACCAGAGATCATGGGTTCAGAATGAATATTTATCTTTAGAACATCGAGAGCATTCTCCTAGTGGAGTTGTCGTTTGTTGTGCCTTTTGCACACACACCCCATTCGGAACAAGGACCCTCTCTTTTCCTTTGGCTTGTCGGTTCCATTTTGCTTTGCCTCATTTTGCATGCCCCAATTTGGTTTCCTAGTTGGTCAACGCATTCTCAAAAGTCTCATTTTAGGGTTGACCTAATTTTGCCCCTTTAAAAAATGCTAAGTCTTAACCCCTTGCAGGTTTTCTCTGTTAGTTAGCTTCCCTGATGTTCGTGGGACCCTTTGGACCCAGACCCTTGGGTTTCCCCTCTCGAGTTTCCCTTTGTGGGTTTCTCTTTCAACTCCATTGTTCCATACGGCCCACAACTGGCATCTTCCCGAGCTTCGGACCCCGGTGCTCCGATGCCTGTCAGAATCACTTGTTAAAACTTGGTGGCTACACCCGCGTCTTTCTTACCCTCGGACCCCGACCCTCGGACTTCTGTCTCTGGAATTTCATCTATGTTTCACCTTTTCCAATGCCCACCCTCCAAGGTCTTTCTGATCCTCAGACCTCAGAGTCCTCTTTTCCATTTGGATTGCTTTGGCAGACTTTCCAACGGTTGTGCCCTGACGTCTTTCTGGACCTCGGGCCCTAGTTCTCCCGTCATCGTCCTAAAATTTGAATTCACCTACCTAATCTGCCATCGTACCAAGAATTTACTAAGGTATTAATTGCACTGGGGGCTATTTAAATAAGTTTTGTCTTGTCATTTTCACATGTCAAGAGTTATCAAAGAGCCCAGTCCTGCCTCGACAATCCCCTCCTCCGCGCCCGGACTCCAGCTTCGCCATTCTTCAAGGATTCGATCTTATGCTCCTTCGGGCCCTCGAGGTAGGATCGCCGTCCACTTTCCTTTCTGCTTCTTCCTCAAAATCATGAGTCAAACTAAGGGAAAAGTAAAATAAACCTTAAAGTCTGGTAGGATGGTGCCTTCACATGAAAACCCACAAGTTAAAAAATTGAAAAACGATCATTTGAAGGTTAAAATCGAAAATCGGAACATCCTTGTCCCATCGTTGTTCTTTGGAAGGGTGACTGCATCATCTGGGCCCGAGCCTTGCCCTGACCGCGACTTTAACTTTGAATTTTTTTCTCTGACAATGAAGTTCATCTTGAGTTCCGACCCTCGGAATTCCTTGACCATTTCGTCGTTCCGAACAACAGCTTCGTTCCATCCTCTCGGCCCCCGGACTCTAGTAATGCAAAGTCTGTCACAAAATTATGACAAAATCAAACTTCGAAGTTGTCCTTGAACCGCGGCCCCTGGACTTCCATCCCCATGATGCTGTCTCCGCTTTTCCGTTTCAAACGGCTGCCATTGGACGTCTTTCCGGTTCCTGGGCTCTAGCCGCCATTCCTCTCTGCATAATTTGAACAGGGGAAGCTTAAACGTCCAAAATTCTTTCGGACCCCGGCCTCCAGAATTTCGTCACCGGAATTCCATGTCGCTTTTTTCATCCTGAACAGCTGAACCTATCTGCCTTTCTAGACACCGGGCCCCGAACCTCAATCTGCCCCTAGAAATTTTACCAACTGATAAACCTGACTGGGTCTAATCCTCTGGATTTCTGTCTTTGGAATTTCGTCTGTGTTTCATCATTTCACATGGCTATCCCCAAGCAGCGTCCTGGCCCCTACGACTCAAACTCCGGAGCCCGCCTCCTGGGATGTCGTTTGCCCTGCATTGTTTTAAAAAACCAACCCAGAATGGCTTTCCTGTAGCTAAGGCCCAAATGCCAGAATGATGGCTCAAGTGGCCTCCAAATCGAAAACGGACTTTGACCCACATGTTCAAATTGCATCCTCTCCTACATGAACCTTTGAAATTCCAAATTTACAGCCGAGAGAAACCATCTGGGTTGCCCTGCCTTGTTTGCCCTTTCAAAACAACATTCCAACCTCTCAGGCCTGGACCATCTGAACTCCCCCCTAGTAAACTGTTAATGGAAATTCACACTAAATATTATGATCTTTTGATGATGCATGGATGGATATAACAAGGATTTTGCAAGATTTGATTAACATTTGCCTTGATTTATGTATGAAATCACTTATGAAACTTCATGCATGCAGGTTTCAAGAAGCCTACCGTGAGTCCGTCGGGAGACCCATTGAGAAAGCTGAACAAGGAAAAGCACGTGGCTCCTGTCACCATTCATTTTATGCCCACCTCTCCTCATGGTGCCCATCAATAGAGCTGCATTGGAAGAAGGCCTATGCCAAGGAAGTCAATGAAAAAATGCAAGGGGGTGGCCTTGAAGACGCATAGGGGAGCTATCCTACCTTTTCACTAGATGATGGTGATCTTTAAGGGGTTGTCCACCCAAATCAGGGGCAACCAATCCATTGATGCCATTTTTCGACAGACCCATTTGATCCAATGAAGAATGTTGCTATTCCATTGGGCGAAGTGCAACTTTCAGGCAGTTTCAACTATAGTAAAAGGGAAATCAACTAGAGGACAAAACTGCTACACCACCTGAGCACTAGATGATAAACTAGGGAAAAGACAACAGATGTATTTTAAATTGCTGAATATTGTGGGGTAGGTGAAGCCCTGATGTAATTGAATCTGGGCCACACAATGTAATTCAATCCTGGCCATTCATTCGAGCTTTCGAAAACTATAAATAGGGGTCTCCCCCTCATTTGTAAAGGGTTGGAGAGTTGTTGTAAAAACATTTTGCAGAAATAGAAAGCAATATTGCATGATCTATGGGTGTTACTTTTGAGTTTTCTCATTATGTGTGCATGGTTCTACCTTCCAAGTTAGTTTTAGTTGTTAAGTTTCTTGAATGGAAGTGGTAATGGTGATTGTTGTTTCAGTATTTGATGAATTTCTAGCCCATACTTTTGGCACTTGTCGATGACAAACTATTGTGCAAATTTAGCCTAGGCTTCTTTATTTGATTGCTGCAACTTAGTTCACTTGCATGTTCATGATGTGTGTATGCAAACTAAAATTTGTAGTCCTTAGAAGATTGCACTGGTTTTGTGTAACTGTAGGTTTCTCTTGGCCAAAGAAAACCCAGTTTAGGGAGTTTGTCTACTATAGCAACCTCCATGATCACTGTCCATTCGTAGTTTTAGATCCAGGAACCTTCTCTCTTCCCTGCCCTTTTTTCCTTTTTTTAATAAGTAACCTATGCTAAGGTTCATTGCACATTATAAAGCTAAATCCAATGTTGAAATGGAGTTCTAGACTATTGTTTGAACCTCCAGCAAACGCTCAACAACTCTCCCATCTTAAGAACTCCATTTGTAGATCCAACTTCCCCACTTTGTAACTCATCCGTAAGTCTGCCTTGTGATTCCAGCAAATCACATAAATCAACTGAGATATTCCAAGCACTGTCAAGACCTGACATCCGAGAGACCTTCGGATAGTGTTTTGCAATTTGCTTGTGGAAGATTGTCTTTCAAGAGATGTGATGCACCTACGCATCGCATGTGTTGAGGAGTGCATAAAAACACCATCAACAATTGTTTATTTCATTATATAAGGCAATAGTTATATTCTCTTCAAAGGTTTTATATTAAAGATATGAGCATAATGGGAAAAATACTGGGGCTTTAATGGCAATGCCCTAAGATTTAATTCCTAGGAGACCTATTAAGTGATGGATTTGTGTAAAATATTTCACTAGACTCTATGTATGTCGCTAACTAATTGGCAAGCCTTGGTGCAGGTTTTGGTTGAAGATAACCCTCAATACTTGCATCTAAGTTGAATGTTACCACTAGAGAAACTTAAATATTTAATTTATGGCTATATACAATGATGATCATAAAATCATGTCTATATTGTACATGCACTATCCTTCAACACCACATTCTAACAATGAGTGTTTCCTTCTTTTGCTCTCTCCCCATAAATTATGAATAATCCCCCATTTATCTCCCAATTTCCTCTCCTTAACGTGGCCTTTGTGGAAAATTTTATTCATGCAATAGTTACACTTTTAAAAGATATCTCTCTCATGTAAACTCATGCAATAAAGTTTAAATCTCGCATTAAAAATTGTAATCCTACATGTATGCAATTACTTATTAAAAAATTATTTATTCAAATTTGTTTTTCTTTAATAATATTTAAGAAACTATTTACATATTTTAAAATGAATAATTAGTTTTTATTTAGTACTAATAATCATGTAATTAAGTTTTAAACTATTTATGTAATTATTTAATAGTTAATTTTATGAAAGAAAACGAGATGTGACATCCCACTAGGACGATACATCATCCTAATGTATTATTAAATAAATACTAAAGTAATTAAAGTATCACAATATTCTAAACAAATATCCCAGTATACAAAATCAAGTGTCACAGTATGCAACAAAATACCATATAATATATTTTTAACTTCTCAACTCATTTATCTTTCAAAACATATTAATCCTAAAGTATAATCATTAGTCAAATTATAGCATTAAAACAAAAATAAAGCATACACTCATAGAATACACTTGGCCAAACTATATGCAAAATGCGAAACATATGAACCTATGTGGTGTGTGTAAGATTATATCATACTGACCAATGTCAATCGACTAAACACCCCTACCTCAAACATGTTCTCATCTTTGACATGTACTGCACACACTTGCACTTAAATTTTCATCAATAGCATTAGCCTATAAACCAAAATTGAAGCATATAGAATTTAAGATAATAGTAATAACATGATACTATTTAGATTTAATTTCTAAGCATCTAGATTAACCATAATTTCTATTTCTATTTAAATTTTAAGCATTAAAATAAAATCTAATCTAAATCACATTCATCCACAACCATAACATGTCCCATCAATATTCTTAATCTGTTCAATTTTAACACATCATAAGAGAAAAACTTATACCTTCACTATCATGATGCCCAACTCAAACCCACCTAAGGATTAAACAATTCAACAAGATCATGACCACAATGTTGAATGAAAAAGACAATTGAGAGGGGGGTGAATTAGTTGTATCTTATCAAAAAATAAAAACCCTCATTAACATTCAGATCCATAAGCATTCATTAAACCCTTAATCTGTTATGAAGATTTAACATGAAAAGAAAACAACATAAACTAAAACAACTTTAAAAGCATGCACAAGATAACACCAGATTTACGTGGAAAACCTAAGGAGGGAAAAACCACGGTGAGGATTACCTCACAATATAAGTAATTACAAAACCAATTACAAGAGCTCACTACTAGAATAGGACACACTATTCAAAAAGGCTCACGAGCAAGGCTCATTGCCAGGATAGAAAAAGAAGATAGAGAAGAAATGTTACTTAGATAACATGATCTCAATGCAAGAGAAAATCCACCACAATAGCTCTAACACCTTTACAGTCTATTTGAATGATTGCAAACACCTTTTGCTCACTGTATCTAGTAATCCAACACTTGAAAGCTCGCACTTCTTTTCGCAATTTTGCATCATTCACATCACACACTTCGCACATTCATCTACCTTGGTCTCCTTCAACAATTCAACCCATATTTATATCATCCTCAACCTTGAAAGCCTCTCCAAGGTTGGTTATACACCTCAAACGTACAAATTCAAAATAGGTTAGTTCCAAAACACTTCCATGGAAAATAGAAGTGAATGTGGACCACACCAAAACTTAATTGGGACCCAAATCAACAACACCACTTAATCACATGCTACCAAAAATAATATTTATCCTTCGCATCTAGTGTAAACACCAGTAACCTTTGAAGTACACACTTCCTCAAATGAAAAGATGACTTGCAAACCACACACCATGCTTGAACATGATCTAGAACATTCCTCAAATGCCCTGAAATCCAACAAACTCCTTCGCAACAACTTCCCCTTGAGAAATGTACAAACCAAGTACATTCAAACTACTCTACCATACACTCACTTAAAAACTTAACTTCTAAAGCACCAAACCTCAAATCCTTTTGACTGAGGTAAACTACTAGCATCATCAACATACCTTCAAAATTGAAAGAATTGAATCATAACTATGGAGATATGCAGAGCAAAAACATTTCTCCCAGACACCTCTACAATGCACAGTCACACACTGGTGAACAAAACTTCTACTATATGGAAATCCATCAACCATCACTTGAATATAACATCTCTAAACACCTCTCACCAACATATCTATATTGCATAGATAGATATTCAATCTAGAAGATATGTGGAGAAAAACTAGAACCTCTCTTTGTAACCTAGAACAACACTGCAACACTCTATTTCATATTTTTATCATTTTTTATCAAAATCACTTGGAAACCAAGCACCAGAGACACATCCACAACATCTTCAACACTACCACAACCATAGACATAATCTTATCAAATTAACACTAGATTTTAACACTAGTAGCTTAACTAATGACAACATAATGCAACAAATCAAAGTATAAACAATACCAATTGTTCATCTTCAACATCAAGATGTGAAAAACCATCAAACACACAACAACTCTTAACACACTTGTTTTATTTATTTTTACTCACTCTCCCCCTTACATGGTTCTTTCTCTCTTCCTTATTACTTATTATTTTTCACATTAATCTTCTCCCCCTTTGACATCAATGGCAAAGTATTTTTATTTTGCATTATTCTCCCCCTTGACATTAAATAACCTACTTACAACTACTCTACAACACTTTTCCATTACTGCTTTGAATACTCCCCCTTAGGAGCACACACCAATATACAACAATCTGCAATACCACTACCTACTCCCCCTGAGTGGTAGCTACCAACATCAGTCTAGAATAATGGATAGATCTTGAGATCAACTAGACTGATGCATCTAGTTCATGGAGGGGCAGTAACCCCCAAATTATCCCGAAGATACTCAAAAGTATCCTTAGTGAATATGTCAACAATTTGATCCTTTATAGACACATATTAAAGCTTCACTTCATTCTCCCCAAACTTCTCTTTTATAAAGTGATTTGATTGAAATATTTTTTGTCCTTGAATGCATTATTTAATTCATTGAAATATTTATTGCACTTGTATTGTTACAAAATATAGAAATAGGTTCATCATACACCACTCTGATATCCTTCAATATTTTTCTCATCCATAACACTTGTGTGCATCAAAAATTTGTTGCAATGTACTCAGCCTATGCAGTAGATAAAGAAACTGAATCTTGTTTCTTACTTAGCCATGAAACCAATCTAAATCCAAGAAAGAATGCACCAACACTTATACTTTTTTCTATCATCCATACAACCAGCCCAATCAACACCTATGTAAGCACTCAATGTGAAATTAGTATCCTTTGGATACCACAAGCCATGATCTGGAGTTCCCTTTAGGTATCTGAATATCCTTTTCATTGTTGCAGCATGTGACTCTCTAGGATCTTCTTGAAATCTATCCACAAGATATACTGCATGCATAATATTTGGTCTAGTAGCAATTAGATATAGCAGTCCACCAATCATAGATCTATACTTTCTCTAATCATACTTAAGGGATTCATCATTCTTCCTCAATTTGCAACCAGTAACTATAGGAGTACATATTGCTTTGGATTCTTCCATTCCAAACTTCTTCAACATTTATTTTACATACTTTGATTGTGAAATGAATATGCCTTTATCTATTTGATTGATTTGTAGCCCAAGCAAGAAATTCATCTCCCCAAACATAGACATCTCAGATTATTTCGACATATCTTCTACAAACATCTTACACATAGCTTCATTTCCACCAAAAACTATGTCATCAACATACACAACTACAATCAAGTTTTGATCTTTTTCAACCTTAAAGTAAAGGTTACTATTTTTGATACCCTTATTGAATCCTTTGTATATCAAATACTTGTCTAACCTTACATACCAAGCTTTGGGAGCTTGCTTCAATCCATATAAATCTTTCTTCAACTTGCAAACCATATCCAGTTTATCTCATAACTGAAATCCTTCCAGTTGTTTGATGTAAAATTCTTCCAATTCTCCATTCAAGAAAGCAAACTTCACATCTATTTGATAAAATTTAAAGTCCTTATGTGCAGAAAAATCCAAAAACATCTCGATTGCTTCCATTTCAGCCATCGAAGAAAATATCTCCTCAAATTCTATTCCTTGAACTTGTGAGTAACCCTTACACACAAGCTTTGCCTTATTTCTTACTCCATTCTCATTTAGTTTTTTTCTGAATACCCACTTAGTACCAATAATTTTTTTGTTTTCTAGTCTTGGGACAAGTTCGCAAGTCTGATTCTTCTCAATTTGCTTAATTTCTTCTTCCATTTCTTTCATCCAATGTCCATCTTTGCATGCATCAATCATTGTTTTAGGTTCACCTTTAGTAAGTAGACACAAATTTACCTCTTCTTTAGCAGCTTTCCTTCTTATCAAAACACATTTTCTTTTATCTCCAATGATTTGTTCTTCAAAATGATTTCACTTCTTATACTTAGGGGTTCTATGGGTCTTTTATAGAGCTTCTTCCTTTTCATCCTAAACTTATTTTTCCTTATCTTTTTCTTCTTCTTCTCTACAATAAGGTTCATATGATTCATATCCATCTATCACCACTTAATTATATAGTTCTTCATCAATTTTGACACTTGCACTCTCAACAATCTTTCTCAATATTTTATTGTAGTATCTATAAGATTTTCTTTTATTATAATATCAAAGGAAGATACCTTCATTAGACATTATATCAAACTTTCCTACGTTTTCATAATCTCTTCTGATATAGTATTTTCTTCCAAACACTCTAAATTACTTGATAGTAGGGATCTTTCCATACCACATCTCATAGCGAGTCTTTGTGTTGTTTTATTTTGCTTGAAATATGTTAAGTATGTAAACAGAATATGAATTGATTCTCTCTAGTAGATTTTTGGTAGGTTAAATTCTTTCATCGCAACTTCTTGAAGAGTCATATTTTTCCTTTCAACCACTCCATTCTACCGAGGAGTCCTAGGGATAGACAAGTGCCTCTTTATTCCATGATTCTCAGAAAACATGTCAAATTCATTGGAGGTGAATTATCCACCTCTTTCAGACCCCAAATGTTTGATCTTCAAATCCATTTCATTCTCAACCATAATTTTAAATTCTTTTGAATCTATCTAGGGATTCAAAATTTTCTCTAAGAAAAGTAAGCCATGTCATACTAGAATAATCATCAACCAAAACCATAAATACATGTCACCTTGAAGACTTCTCACTCTTGTAGGGCCACAAAGGTCTATATGCACCATTTCCAAGAATTTGGTAGAAGATTATTCTTTACCCTTGAAAATTCTTCTTATTTGTTTTCCAATCTAACACTCCTTGCAGACAACATTGATAGGCTTTGTAATTCTTGGCAAATCTCTCACTGTTTGTAACAAACTGATTCTAACCAAGTTATCAAAATTGGTGTGACACATACTCCTATGTCATAACCATATTTCATTAATCTGAGTCATAAAACAATGACCATCAACACCCTTGAGCTGATAAACATTTCCATTTATCCTATTTTCACCAACAATCACAATTCTAGATCCTTTTCTGATGTCACATCCATCATCCTGAAACATAAGATTGTATCCTTTTCTACACATTTTTACGACATTGAAAATGTTATGCCTTAAACCCTTGACATAGTAAACACCATTAGTATTGTGTTTTCCATCAAAATTTATTGAACCTATTCCACAAATCTTAGCACCTAAATCATCTCCAAATCTAACAAGTCCCCCATCATATTTTTCAAGTTTAAAAAACTTACTCTTGTTTCTAGTCATATGATTTGAGCAACCACTTCCAATAATCCAATAGTTCTTATCTTGTCTAACATGAAAATCCAAAACCAAAGTACCTCTAGTCTTATCCTTTCTCTCCGAAGCACTTTCCTTCACACATATTTCAGAATTAGCAGAAATAGATTCATCCTTTAAAGCCATGAATAAGTATTCATTATCATCATAATCCCCATAATCAAATTCATCATTAGAAATACTTGCATCTTGTCTAACATAATAGCTTTTCTTGATCATCTTACCTTTGTTATCTTATTGTTCACAATTCTATTTGGACATCTTAAAGCATAGTGACCTATTTTTCCACAACTCAAACATTTGAAAGGCAATTTACCTTTGTACTTACCGATGCCCTTTTTCATCCTTCTCACAAAGTTAGCTTCTACATCATCAAGATCATCCTAATTTGAATCTTCAATTTTCTATGATTTTCTAGCCTTAAAAATAGTCTCCAATTTTGCACCAATATTCAAACCAAATTCTCTCATTTCAAATGTAGTTAGTGTACAATACAACTGATCTCTAGTGTAAGTATTAAAATCTGTAATTTCCTCAATAGAAAAAACTTTATGACCATAAGATTTATGAAGAGTTATAATAATTTCCTTTACCACTTTTGGTTCTTTGAATTTTCCTCCAAGGCCTTTGATTGCACTGACAATTTCATCAACTCTCTGCATGTAGCTTGTGATATTTTCTTCTTCCGAAATTCGCAAGTTCTCAACTTGTGTCTTTGAATTCTACATCTTAGCTTGTTTAACCTTAGGATATCATTCATAAATACTTTCTATCTTATCCCAATTTTCTTTAGCAGTTTTCAAATCCATCACTTTCACTAATTCAGAATTTGCAAGACTACTCAAGAGAACAAACCTTGCTTTACCAATTGTTTCATAGGCCTTGATCTCATTATTTTTTCTCAGTCCATTTGCAAGTATGGAATATCGAGTCTTCACTGACTACCAGACATCATATCCAAGGTAAACCAAATAGCCTTCCATCTTTAATTTCTAGAATGCATAGTCTGTGCCATCAAACATAGGGATCTCCTTCTTGTTTGCCATCCCAGATCTACCTCAAGTTGTTAAGATTTTCTCCAAGGAACCTTGCTCTTATACCAATTTTTGAATGAAAAATACAACTAAGAGGGGGGGTGAATCAATTGTATCTTATCAAAACATCAAAACCCTCATTAACATTCAAATCCACAAGAATTCATTAAACCCTTAATCTGTTATGAAGATTTAACATGAAAAGAAAATAATAGAAACTAAAAGTTTTTTAACACCATGCACAAGAGAACACCAGATTTACAAGGAAAACCCAAGGAGGGAAAAACCATGGTGAGGATTATCTCACAATATAAGTAATTACAAAATTGATTACAAGGGCTCGCTACCAGAATAGGAAACATTGTCTACAAAGGCTCATAGCCAAGGCTCACTGTCGAAATAGAAAAATAAGATAGAGAAGAGATGTTAAATAGAGAACATGATCTCAATGCAACATAAAATCCACCGCATTAGCTCCAACACCTTTGTAGTCTATTTGAATGATTGTAGACACCTTTTGCTCACTGCATCTAGAAATCCAACACTTGAAATCTCACACTTCTCTACTAAATTTCACATCATTCACACAAAAAACTTCACACTTTCATCTATATTAATATCCTTCAAAAATTAAACTCATATTTATACTGTCTTCAACCTTGAAACCCTCTCCAAGGTCAGCTATGAGCCTCAAACATGCAAATTCAAAATAGGTACACTTCCATGGAGGATAGAAGTGAATGGGGACCACACCAAAACTTAATTGGGACCCAAGTCAATAACACCACTTAACCACACACTACCACAAACAATATTTATCCTTTGCATGTAGTGTAAACACTAGGTCAGTTGTTACCCATGTAAACACCATTAACCTTTGAAGTACATGCTTCCTCAAAGCCAAAGACAACTTGAAAACCACACACCACATTTGAACATGATATAGAAAATTTTCCAAACACCCTAAAATCCAATAAAATCCTTTGCAACAAATTCCATATGAGGAATTTACAAACCTAGTACACTCAGACTACTCTACCATACACTATCTCTTGAAACTTTATCTTCTGAAGCACCAAACCTCAAATTCTTTTGATTAAGGTAAACTACCAGCATCATCAACATACCTTCATAATTGTAAGACTTGAAGCATAACAACGTAGAAATGCAGAGAAAAATAATTTCTCCCAAACACCTCTACAATGCACAGTCACATGTTGGTGAACACAACTTCTACTGTATGATGATCCATCATACCATCTGTTGAATATAACATCTTTGAACACCTCCCACCAACATATCCTTATCGCATAGGTAGATCTTCAACCTAGAAGATATGCAAAGAAAAGCCAAAACCTCTCTTTGTAACCCATAAAAACACTACAACACTCTATTTCCTCTTTTTATCAAATTTTCTCAAAAGCACTTGGAAACCAAGCACCAAAGACACATCCACAACATCTTGAACACTACCAAAACCATAGACATAATCTTATCAAATTAACACCATAGGTTAACACCAGTAGCTTAACTGATGACAACATAGTGCAATAAATCAAAGCATAGAAAATACCAATTGTTCATCTTCAACATCAATCTCTCTTAGTACATACATTTGACACCAATACCAACACAATCTTGTTGAAATAAATGAAAACACCAATCTAAACATACTTGAAACACAATAAGGATTTCAACTAGTGATTATTATCAAGAGAATCTAATTCCTCAAACTAGAATTATATCTACTTATAGCCTTGGGCTAGGAACACCATTAAATAACAAAGGAAAACTTTGAAAATCACTAGGATAACTTCATTTGGCACTTAATAAGGGTAGTTATATATTAATAATGTATTAAACATAGTAATATGTGTTGAAAACTTACTCACACACCTTCATACCCAAATGGATCAATATGCATCTTCATATTATCAAATAACATGAATTTCGGTGTCCAAGACACCTCAACAAACATACATCTAATGCCAAGGTACTAGGAAACACAGTCACAAGACCACAAAAATAAAAGATAATCAAGACAAGAATACACCTAGTTGGTGGATTAAATCACATCTATCCATCTACTAGAAGATATATTCAAGCATGAAGCAAACATAATTCGCCACACATCCATTCTTACTCCAAGAATATATAATTTCACAAACACTCTCATAAAAATATTTGAATACACTTCACGCAATTCCAAGCCCAAAGATATTCACACATAACAAAGCCACCTTATGAATACAAGAATTTCACAATAATTTTTAAATATTATAGTACCACATCTAATTTTACATTATTAAGAACAAGAATTGAAGCATTATTATTCTAATTAACATGAACATGAAGGTTAGAATACTCTCCACCATCTACTCCCTTTTACATTCTATCAGGGGTTCATTATGAACATGGTAGGGAATTAACATATAACAAGACCAAAAATTTCAAACATTTGGAATAGTCACCACAAGGATAAAATACAACCCAAGAGGGATAATTATCAATTCCAATAGTAAATTATAAAATGTGCACAATGAAATAATAATTCAAGTGTTGAAATCATCCAATGAGGAGGGAGATGGAGATGCAGATGAGGATGAGGATGAATTTTCCATTGAACTAGTTCTTCTTCGTGAGGAGTTGATTGGGGTTTTCTCGGGTGTTTGCAACCTATCTTTTGTAGACGGTGATGGGTGCAGTGTGGTCACTGACCCAGCTGATGGGTCAGCCTTTGTCCTAGTTTTGTGTGGCGTGTATGGCCTAGGAGGCATTTCTTGGCCCCTTGAGGTTGTATTTTTTGGTGTTGCTATGGTTGCGTTTGGGTGTCGGCTACCCTTCTCATTGTTTTTCTGGATGTCATCCCTTCAGTGGGTGGGCTTGTGCGTTGAATCCTTTGTGGATGTTTGGTTGAAGATTGCTATTTTTTTTCTTCTACTCAGCATTGTAGGAGGGCTTGGGGGATTTTCATGCTGGCCTATTCTTCATCTTGGGTGTCCTTTGTTCATTCATGTTGTTTGTTTGATGGTTCTCTTTTGGGTGTTTTTGTTCTCAGAGTGTTTTGGGTTCTCCCCTCTCTATGGTTTGGTGATGTCTTCTCCTAGTTGGTTGTGTGGAGTTTTGGCCAATCTCTGGCTTTGACCAACATGTTGGGGTTGCTTGGTGTGCTCTCTTGTTGGGCCTTCTCATTTATTTTGACTTGTTTGGGACCCCCTATTCCTCTTGGGGTTTTCCTGCTCCTTTGAATTCTGATACTGGGACTCTGCATTTGGTAGTCTTTTGGCCTCAATTTCCTTTTGTTGTTGTGTTCTCCTATTTACAGAGTAGATGTGCGGTTTGGGGTAGCTTGGAGGTTGGCTTCCCTATTCTTTGTGGGGAGCTCCCTGCTGGTTTCCTCGAAGACTTGTGCCTTGGCTTCTTATAGAAGGTTGTCAGTAGATGGTGGTTTCTGTTGTTTTCCTTTAGCCTCTTCTATTAGAGGAGCAAGTTGTTGGAGCTTCTCATCATGGTTCTATTAGACTTTGTCCAAGGTGATGCTTGTTTGTTGTTGGATGGGATATGTTCTCTTCGGTCCCAGTTGTGTGAGATCTTTGAGGAGGTTTTTGCTTCTCCCTTGTAGTACTTGATGCTTGTGCTACTAAGGGATGTTATTCCTACCTTTCCTATTGAAGCTACTTTTTGGATTCTTCAGCCAGTGTCTCCTATTGGGGGGGAGATTGCTCTTGGAGAGGTGGAGTGTTGGCTTCTATTGAGGTGGAGATTTTTGACGTGGAGAGTTGTGGTTTTTGTGGTAAGGGGTTTCATCTCATCCTTTCCTATAGAGGGAAGCCCTCTCTTTTAGAGGTGGAAGCTGGGTTGGCTTCTCAGGTGTTTTGGTTCTACTGGTTAGTTGTTGCGGTGCAATGCTCTATTGTGTCTCCCATTACCCCTATTGAGTGGGGGTGTTTGGTTTTCATGTTTCTTTTGAGAATCAGGTTTTTTTTGGTATATAACACTTTTTTGGTTTTTCCTTGTTGCTCTCTTATTGAGTGAGGGAGGTTGGGAAAAATGACTAATCTTGAAGGGTGCTTTGGAATCCCTTTCTGTTTTAGCTTTATGCTAAGAAGTTGTATTCCTATGGAGTGGAGGTTGCTACTAGTGTTCGGTGCCTGGAAGATTCAGGCAGTTCCTTTAAAGATGTTTTGGGGTTAAGGCTCGTGTGTTTTCCTGGTTGTTTTGGGTTTTCAATTTCTTGAAAGTTGATTTCTTGTAATTTGGTTTGTCTCATATATCTTGAGGTAGACTGTTGATGTTGGGTTGTTGATTGTCTATGATCTTATCTTATTACAACTTTCTTTTGTTTGTAAGGAGTTTATGGTCCCCATAAAACCTATTGATCACTAATCAAAAACAATAGTTCAAGTGTGACCAAGGGCCACAAAATAGATAGAAAATTTGGTGACTAGTCCCCTCATAAGAAAAATTAAAAAGTCAATTCCAATCCATAATTAGTGATTAGGGAATTCATCAATAACCAAAAATAAAGCATCAAACTTTGAGAAAATGTTTACATAAACTAAGTGACTAAGGTTAGCCACATTTGAGGGAGTGACAGTTACACAACACCTTGGGGTACTATGGTGAAGTCATGGTAGGAGGGTTCCAGAAGGAATAGTTTGAACCATGAAATAATGAGTCAACACAGTGGAAATAACACAACAAGCTAATGTGTGAGCATGAAACTTCTTTTAATTGATAATCTCACATGCAACATAGGCCTCAAGGGCGAAAATCTAGGGCTCAGAGGCCTGCCACAAGGGTATTCAACAATACAACATAGATTGGATATGCCTATGAATAGATCCACCTCTAAACAAAGTGAAGCTACCTATCGACAATACATAAATTCCTATGAATAGATTCACTTGTGAACAAAGTGTATACGCCCAAGGGGAGGCTAACTAGGATGACCAATGGAGCCACTCAAGTAAAAAGAAAAGCTACCTATTAAGGATATGGAGTCACCTATTGGTGGAGCTACCTATGAAGAAATGGATCTACCTTTGTAGAAGTAGAACCACTCATTGACATAGCATATCCACCTATCTAGGATAACCAATTGAAAAGTGTATCTACCTATGAAAATAGTAGAGTTGCCTATGAGTGACCAACTAGTATGGATTAAATGCAGTCTCTTGTGAATAGAACACAACCACCTATCAACAAAGAGGATTCAGCCATGAATAGAGAATATCCACCTATATGGAATGAATTTATTGGATAGGGATGACACAACTACCCATGAATAGAGCACAACCACCTATCAATAGAGTGGATCCACCTTTGAAGAGAGTGTATTCACCTACCAAAAGATCATGACCTAACCAAAAATTATAACTTAAAAACAAGACATACACATATAGGATAGAATGAAGACACTCACTGGTATCAACAAGAAAACATGCTAGATAGAACAAGACTAAATTAGTCAGGTGGGAGTGATAAGCTACCCTAGGTCCTCTAGCTATAAGGCTAATATCTCAAGATTGGTGAGGAGCACTACTCAATAAGAGTTAGAAGATAGGGATATAGTGGCAAGGGCCTAGTACAAAAATTGACTCACCTTTTCCCTTTCTTTAGAGGTCTTGAGACCTTCCCCATAGAAATCCTACCTCTAATCAAGGAGATACATGGTGATTAGCTTCAGGCATGATAATTTACCCTACACTATGATAGGAAATGACTAAAAATTCCTAAGCTATGCAATCATAAGCTCTCTAGTGTATCATCTAAACACCAAGAGGGTGCATGAGGCATGTTTGTGAAAACTAGCTTGTCACAAGCATGGGTCAATAACATTAATTTATCTACTTAAAAGAACCCTGCACTCCTACCTCAGAATCTCCCGAGTATCAGAGGTTCACTAGACATGACATGACTAAATTTGGGTACAACTTTCATTATCCCCCCTTTTTATACCCCGCCAGTTCATGTGGTTGAGATCATCCCTTGGGGTGATGAAATCCATAAGAAGTCCTCCTAAATGGAAGGTGATGCTAGTGATTTATGATCTCCAAGCTCGCACGTACCATAAGGAGAGTGAATATGCATAAACTAGAACACATAGTATACAAAAATAAACTCAACTAACTTGCATTTTCTGATCCCCAAACTCACCAAATAGTGCAAGGTGAGAGAAACATTGACAAAAAACTCCAAACATGGTAAAAGATTAATTGAGCCTTTAGAAAAATCAAATTATTCCTAAATTAGTGGAAAAATACTTACAAGGGTCTTCAATTGATTTCCTATAAGAAATAAGTTATAAGTTTATCCAATAGTCTTTGATAAACAATGTTGTAATTATATAGGAAACACTCACAAGCATAGACAAACAAGTTAGTTTATTAGTGATAAACTGGTAACAAATTAAAAAATCTAAAATGAAAGTAAAAAAGATGTGTTGCAAGAGGAGCTTTCTATTAGCAAAGTGAAGCCACCCCTGAAGGTTGCACAACCGCTCATCTTGTAGATCTATCCCTGAAGATTGCGAGTCCACCTATCTATCAGATCCACCATTTATAGTTATAAAATCACTTATTTGTAAATTTTCCTATGTACTAGTGTATTCGGTTGTCTGTTAGTGAATCCACCTCTGAATTTATCAGGTTTTCCTCTATAGTTGGCTATGATCTCGAAGGCTAGGAGCCAAAGTGCATTTATCCCTAAATAAGGTGAATCTGCCTCTAAAGTTAGTGAATCCTCCCATGCAGAAGATCCACCCCTGTATGAAAAAAATGCAACTAAAAAACTATAAAACTTGCAAGAAACAAGGTTATTAGACCCATGACGTGGGTCCCACTAGGTGTGCCAAAAATATGTGTAGTGAAATTACACTTCTAAATGCAAGAAAATTACAAGAAATCCAAACAAAACATAAAATCAAAATAAACACTCAAATTAGGGTTGAGAACTCATACCTTCACCAAAGTGGATGAAACAATAGTATGTCGACAAGCTTGATGTAATGATTACCCTAGTGTTATTGATTGGATGTGTTCTCTAATGCAATTTTGGCAACATATTTTCTCAAGGTATATGGTTGCTTAAGTGTTCAATGTGTGTTCGAAAATGACTAAGTGTAGTCATTAGAAAGGGCTATAGTGAATCAATGACTAGGACAAGATCTTGGAAGATCAAGGGTTGAGATTCCTTGAGACATCTCAACCCACATGGTAGTGACAAGTATCACCATGAGAAAGGATGAGAGGAGATTTGGTACTTTACAAGTACCATGGGGGAATGCAAAATATCTCCCTCATAAAGGGAATTCTTGTCCAATCTTCCCAAATGATTGGAAAAAAGGGACTAAAAGGAATTAAAAATTCCTTTTTGATTCATGGGAAGAATAAAGAGGAATTAAAAATTCCTCAAGAGTGTGGGGTTACTTCTTCAAAAGGAGAAATAATTTAATGAGGAGTTTACCAAGGAGGTGTGCCATAAATTGTAATTGGATTAACCCTTCCTAATCAAAGGGTTTAATTTGTGCAAGTGATTAGGAAGGAATTTTAGGTGAGAGATTAAGATAATGAGGGGGATTAAGATAAGGATGTTTACTAAAAAATTGTATTTTTTCAACTTCTCCAAAATAGAGAAAATTTTATCTTAAAATTCGTCTCTTGACCAACCTAAATCCAACTATGAGGTCCATTTTGTCCCAGGAGATCATTTACAAAATTTCCCCCACAAAACCCCCATTTGAATGCACAACCAAGAAACCCTTTTTAGCCAAAATTTTTCACACCCCAAATCTGCAAACAACCCATTATAACAGCAAACCCAAAACCCTTAGATCTGTAATAAAAACTTGTAAAACCATCATATCTTGCCATGTTTTTCATTCTCTCATGCATTGCATAGATTCAAACTTCAACCAATATTTTCTCAACCTAGGTTTATAATAAAAATACTCAACCATGAAATCCCTAGTACCACTTGTTACAAAACTTGCAACCATCTAATGACAATTTCCACATAACCCAAAATAGATATGTATGCAAATAAGTACTCAAAATCCACATGCAAGAGAATAGACAACATACCCATCAAAGATGACACAATATATACACTGGGAAAACTCTCAAGAGGGAAAAACCTAGCCTCCAAAAGTATCCATACTTCATCATATTAATCAGTCATATAAAAAATACAAGAGTTTCAATGAACACCTTTGAAGCATCAAGCCCTCCAATGCACTCTCATGTGTCCAAGCATGAATCCACACATCCCATTCCATAATTCACATATGCACTCCTCAAAAAGACTCAATAATGACAACCAAACCACTTAGCCAACCTAAACCACTACACATGTGTTTGCTTTTATAGATACAAGCTCACACAAAATACAACTAGTGGTAAGGTAAAACCATGTACCAAAAAACCATGTGAATACAAAACCACTAACCCCTTATTTAGTATTGGGTACTAATACTTCACTTTATTTAATATTCCCCAATATTAAATTATTATCACATGTCTCCCACACATTAAATAATAATACAATGTTACAATACAACATAAGTGGTCCCCCAAATAATTACCTAGTGTGGTTATCCACACCACCAAGGTACATCACAACTAAATAATTATTTAATTAAAAAATTATAATAAATCATTTTATGTAATAGTGTACAACATCATATCCCAACATTTACATCTTAAAATCAGTCAATTTGTGTATTTCAAATTAAAAATTACATTAAAAATTGTCATTTCTTGTTCACATACTATTACATACTTGTATTGGCATAAAATAGGAAAATTATGGAAAAATATTCACTATTCAAACTGCTTGGAATCATATTTGGAAACCTTAAACAGAGTCACACACAATCAACTTATGAATTTCTAAAAAACCAACCCAAGACACAGACGCCCTTGGGTGCCCCTGTGCTCTTGTTGTTGACTGAACCAGTTTTTGCATAGACCTATATTGTGATATTCTCCATTTGATTCCCAATTTTGTCTATTTTAGTATGTTTGTGTGTTGGTTTACTGCTCACCTTGGGTACACTTAGTGTTTTAAAAATTGTATGAGTTTCATGACCTGGTTTCCTATTACCAACACTTTAGTGAGATGTAGTTCTAGAATTATGGCATCCCATGTTGTTCATACATCTGTTGTGGATCCCAAGTCTTATGAATCTTTCATGCAAAGTGTTGTCAATACTCAACCCATTTTGGACTCTATCCCTGATGTTAATATACCAATGAAAAGCTTACAATCACCCATTTTATAAATGTTGTAACTATGGTTGCCCATGTTCCTGAAGACAAACTAAAAAAATGGACAAGGACAGAAAAAATTCAAGACTTTATGAGTACTGAACACTTCGTTGGTACAATAGTTCATATAATTGATAACATGAGGTAATTGATTAGTGATGATCAAGGATTAGAGGATTTGTGTAGCCTAACCCATATAGTTGATAATAATGTACCTACAATGGCTAGTTGTGCTCAAGATTTGGGATATACTCAAAGTCAAGGAGGAATTCAAGTATCACTCCCTACAACTATAACATATATCCCTACATATACAAATACAATTGTTGCTTCCACAATACAAAAAAGCATTGGTGTAACTCCAATAATAGGCCTTTCCACTGGAAAGCCTTATGGTTTTGGATCTTCCCATGTCACACCCCAAGTTTCAACTCAAATTTTTGTAATGTGATAATTGTGTGCTTTCAATTGTGTATTTTCATGTCGCATGCAATGCCATTCCTAGTTTTTCATATTTGTAATGTGTCTCAATGATTATGCATTCACATGTTATCTTTGAAAATATGTTTATTTTTTATATCGTTATTTCCTTATGTGAATAGATTTTAAATAATAGCTCATAATCAGTTGAAACACATAAATGTTGGACTCTGGGTAGGGGTGATCCCACAATAGTGGTTTACACATTTTGGACAAACTTGGCATTGAACTGATTTTTTAAAACTAGATCTTCACTTTTGGGCACCTATAGCTGCTAAACCATGAGGAATTTGAAGATGATTCAAACTAGTGATTTGTGACATTTTGTCTATAGATTCTAAATATACATTTTAAAAAAAAATTGGAATCAGATTGCATTTATTTTTCCATCTCCTTCGAAAACTAGTTTTTAATAATAAACACCATTTTTAAAGAGTGATGTTCACCGTAAACAACATAATTTTTTTCTATGAAGGATAAAATTCTATTTTTTCAAATTTAGATTTGTAACTACGATTTCTAGCATGTTCATTTGGTTTCATAGTGTTTTATTGAATATTTTTTTCTTAATTAAGTTTTGAACCCAAACCAATTATAATTTAGACATAGGAGGACCGTATACAACATAATTTTTTTTGTACACATCAAAATTCTTTTTTTTTTTGTTGGATCAAGGACATCAATACCTAGCAAGGACATTTTTTTTAGATTTTTTTTTATAATCTACTATTTTCCACATATGCATAACATAGAGCTTGATTTTTAGTGAAAATCCTATGTTTAATTAAACTAAAAAAATACATAATAAAACTAAAATATATTAAAATTATATTTGATGGATAGCTCGTTCTGACTATAATACTCCAGCTAGGTTTGTCAAGTTGATTCAATTTTCATCATCAACCTGAGTTTCAAAACCCAAAATTTTGTAGAAAATTGCACATGGAGGGGGAGAAGTGCATAAAAGGAGGGTTTTAGAGAACCCCCCTTTAATAACATTAAAAAAAGGAAAACCCATTAAAGGGGTGTTCGCTAGAACTCCTTCTTCTAGTGAACCCCTCCTTCTAGCAAACCCCCCTTCAAGCAAACCCCCCTAAATTTTTTTGGAGCTCCCAAGAAATTTTTGTTTGTTAATACAATTGTAAACCACTTATGTGGGATTACTCGTAGGGTTCCCAAAGTTATTTTGGAGTTTGCTTTAGTTCTATAAATAAATTCATTACCTGCCCTATCAGTTTTGTGCACAACTCACCTCAGGAATACTTTTAGGGGCCCCTTTTATCAATAATTTCATAAAGAACTCTTAGGAGAAACACTTAGCCTTTTATAAATTTTTCTGCAAAAATGAGTTTGATTTCCCAAACCCTGTCGGGAACTGGCAAAGGTTTGGAAACCTAACAAAATTTTCAAAGAGAACTTGTTTCTGCTTAATCTTCTTTCATTTTTTCGATGTATTCCCAAGCTATGAAAGCCACTTTGGGACCTAACAACTATTCAAAAAATTAACAAGGGACAACATAAAGATGACTTAGGTGAAACCCATCAGACCATTGGGTGGGGGGAAGGTTGTGAAAACTCATTCAGGGCTTGACACAATTTTCAAAACTAAGGCTTAAATATGACAACTTGATATAATTTAACTTTGCTAAAAGGGGTGGACATTTTTTGAAAGGGGTAACCAAAAATGTAGTGACATCCTTAAGGATACCAACTAAGGATTGGAATTATCTGACTGCTTAGACCACATCCATACTGACAATCTCCTAGTATTTTTGAAAGAAAAAGGTGGGAACCCATCAGGACTAAGGGATTTGGAGGGGTTGAGAGAGAAAACTATAGCCTTTATTTCTTCAGTTGTGGATCTTCTTTCCATGGATTCAAGATTAGTGGTAGAAATAGAGCAGGGGATCACCTATAGAAATTAGTTAGTGATAGCATCTAGATGAGTCTAGATGGGAGGAATTTTTTGGGGTCAAGTTGAGGAGGTCCATAGAGAATCTAAAACCTTCCTGATATATCTCATCTTCTATGGATAATTGATATCCATCCTCTCTAATCAGATCAATTATTCTAGTCACCTTTCTATGTTTAATGACCGATAGGTGGAAGAACTTGGTTTTATTGTCTCCTTTTAATCATTGGTTTCTGGCATGTTATTTCTAATAGATTTCCTCTTTTTCAATTATATTATGAAGATCACATAGAAGGGACTTCTCCCTCCTATATATATCTTTAGAAGCACCACACCCATCCATTTCCTTCTAAATTTTCTTGAGTTGGTCCTTTAAAGATGACTTCTGAGTGAAATGTTACCAATAGAGTTTTTATTCCAAACTTTCAAGTTTATTTTTATGCTTTTGAGCTTGAAGTTGATATTAAACATCGAGGTACTGTTAATATCAATGTTCCACCATTCTATCAAGATTCTTTTGAGGTTAGGGTGATGAGTCCACATTAATTCAAAATGGAAAGGATAGTTGGCTTTAATATTGGCAGTATCCCATTTGAGAATTAAAGGGGTCTGATAGGAGCCAACTCTTAGTTGGGAAGAAAGGGAATAGTGAGAGACCAAATACCAGTTAGAGGAAACAAGGAATCCATTAATCCTAACTTGAATCAAGTTGTTTCTTGTTCTTTTTTTGGACCAAGTGTACTAGTTACCTTTGAGATCAAGATAAAAAAGGCCACCTTTCAAAAGAAGGCTATTGAGGTCCATTATGTTGTTATAAAGCTATTGAAGGCCCACATATTCGCTAAGGGGTAAATATGAGATTTAAAATCACCAAACAACATCTAATGATTACTACATAAGGATTTTTTGATGCATAGGAATTTAGACCAAGTCTCTCTTCAAAGAACGGTATTATTCAAGGTGTAAATATTGGACAAAACCCAATTAGAGTGTTTACGAATATTAGAAAAGAGAATATTAAGAAAACAAATCCATGGAAATGAGGGAGCCATGAAATTGGGGTTTCCAAAAGGTAGCTATACCACTTGAAGCACCATTTGCATCAAAATAATATAAAATGCGTTAGGCCAGATGGGCTTACATGATTTTTTGAAATTAGTTGAACGAATTTGGTTTCTTAAATAAGAAGAATGCCAGGCTTAAAATCCTTAATGGGGTCCCTAACAATATGCTTCTGGTGTAGACTATTTATCCCCCTTCCATTCTAAGAGAGAATTAACATTTTTTGTTCTTCTGGAGCCCAACTGCTTTAGGGTGTTATGGTTTCCATTAGAGATATCCTTATTTGTGCTCTTCTTTCTAGTTTCCCTAATTGATTTCCACCCTAGTTTTGAGCTAGTTCCCACATCACACAACCCTTTCATAGATAATGATTATGAGGGAGTGTGTATAATACCAAACCTAACCTCTCTAGGATTTAGATAGATAGGGGTGGGCTTTATGAACTCATTCTTAGGAACCAAACTGAGAATGGGAGAGGCAACTGTATCCTTCTTGAGTGAACCATCTTCTAGATGGGGGGTAGAGGCCTCCAAATATTTCTTCATATCTAGCTCAAGAGAGTAGGGAGGGTCCAGATGAATAACCTTTGTAGGACCATTTTTAACATGGCCCATCAAAGCTTCATCTGATGTCACCCCCTTTGGAAGGAGGGTGTTATCCAAAGGAGGACCTAGAAAGGCTTCACCAGAGGACACCTCCTTAGGAGGAAGAGAAGGATTCACTATGGTAGCCTCAACTAGAGACTAGGATGAAATCACTACAAATGGGAAAAGAGGATACTTCAAATTTTTTTCCTCAATGGGTCTAGATTCTCCAAGTTGGAGCTTGCCACACTCTTACCTTTGTTGGGAGTGTTTAGGCTCCTTACCACTTTTTTTGGGAAAGCATTACAAAGGTGACCCATTGAAGAATAGTTTTAAAAAAAGAGAGTCAAGTTCTCATATTCAATAGGTTGAGTCAACTTTTCAAGCCTATATTCTAGGATGATAGAGGTTGACAGGGCCTTGTTGGGCTCAATACTGACACAAAATCAAGAAAACACCATTTTTGTCCTCTCCTTGGTGACATGGCCCAAGGAGAGGAAGTTATTGAATGAGTTGGCCATTCCCACTATGATCTCCTCATCCTAGAAATCTAAGGGGAGGTGCTCAAAATCTTGACCTAGGTTGGGAGGATAGTATCTAGATATGTTGAGGGGTCAAAACTAGGTAATCATTTATAGGGTGCAAGACTATTTCTCAAAGAAACAAAGGCCATAAGTGAGTACCTTAAGACAGTCCTCCTGAAGGGAGAAGGTGAAGCCAAAAATACCCTTAGGAAGAACTAAAATAGATAGGAAACATTTAATCAACCACCTAGAATAAGCCAATTTCATCATTGATTCAATGTTAGGACATCTAACAACAAAATTTCCTATCAGAGTTTTCTATTTTTCCAAAGATTGATCAAGAGAGTGATCTTTGATTTTGATAGTATTTCCTTCTTTAGTGAGTTCAATCTACATGCGATCTGAACTTTTTTTATTATTATTAGACACATAGGAAAATTGAGAGGGCGGGTGAATCAATTGTACATTAAAACCTTAAACCCTCATAAATACATAAACCCTTATTAACTTTCAAATTCTTATTAAGCATCAACAAAAAAAGCTCAAGTTGGGTCCACATAAAAACCTTTAATTAAACCCTCATAAATACGTAAAACCTTATTAACTTTCAGATCCTTATTAGATCCTTATTAAGCATCGACACAAAGTAAACATATGAAACATTGAAAAACAACACCATACACAAGAGAGCACTAGATTTACATGGAAAACCCTAATCAAGGAAAAACCATGGTGAGGCTTAGCTCATAAATATATGAATAGCAACACCGGATGCAATAGGCTCACTACTGGAAGGACTCACTGTCAAAAAGAGAAGAAGGGATCAATGCCAAGGGCTCACAACCCAAAGGACTCACTGTCTAAAAGACATGAAAATAAATGAAGACTGTTATAGAGAGATTCACTATCTCAAAGCAATAGGAAAAATCCACCACTACAACTTTGCACCATCTGAAACCTTAGGCTCACATCCTCTTGCAACTTCAAGAACACTAAAAATGTAGGCACCTTATGCTCACTGCATTTGGTAGCCTTAGACGTTTAAGCTTGTAATCAAACCACCACACTTGACAACCTTCACATATTTTTGCACTTCATAACATACCACACAACATCTCCAATAATAACCTTGTTTATATATCCTCCATCACCTCAAACAATCTTGTTTAGGTTGGCCTTAATGAAATGTATGCACCTCAAATGTGCAACCAACAAGTAGGTCAGCACCAAACACTTCCATAGTGGAAATAAGTGAAGGTAGAACACACTAAGGTTAACTAGGACCCAAATATACACCGAAATGCAACACCACACTTCCACAATGCATAAAGCGCATCCACAATTAACACTAACACACCGGGTCGACTAAACCTGTATTAATGCTACCAAATAACCAATTCACTCTTCATCAAGTCCAATGAATCATGAAGCAACACTCCACAACATCCACACATCATCCCAAAATATTACATCATCAGAATATTCTGCAACACTATCATAACCACTTGAAACTAATAACACTATCATCATGTGCAACCAACAACACTACCACAAGAATCCAACTTACTAACCAACTTTGTGGAACACCTAAACACACAAAACTCTAGGGAAAGGTAGGAACAAAAAATATTAGCACATTACTAAATCCACAATACAAGAAACCACAACATTGAGAAATGTGGAGCAATCTCATTTCTCTCAAACAACCATCTTCACAAGCAAAACACTGTCAAACACAACTTCCACTGTCGTACGATCCAAAAATTGAAACTCTAGATATAGAACCTTTGAAAACCTCTGACCAACATGTCCAAAATGCACAATCATATCTTCAACTGGATGAAGAAATGTGGAGCACAACAGTGAACACACCTCTATCACACTGCACACTCTTTTATTCAAATTTTCTCAAAAGGACTTGAAAACCAAGTGAACCAATTGCATCATCAATACCACAAACACCTTCTCAACATATCTACAATATATGAAACACCTACTCAATACCACAAACACTTCTCAACATGACCACACTAGAAGTTGACATCAAATCACAACACTGATGACAACATAGTGCAACAATATCCTTGACCATATTGGAGGTTGACATCAATGTGACATCAAACCATATCAAATCTACACTAGTAGTTGACATCAATGACAACACTAATGACAACACCAAAAAATCTCCAACAATTACTACCTAAAAATAGGTCTTTCGAGTAGGTCAAAGGATTCTAACAAGTGGGCATTTTATCCAAAGAGGATATGGGTATAGGGGGTGTCCCACCAAGCCCGTGAATCCCATCAGAAGGAAAAATTTGTCTGGCAGTAGTAGAAACCCCACTTGGGGTCTTCTGTAACTTAGAACCAAGAGATTCCTACACAACACTTGAGTCCAACCCACAAATCATTTAAAAATTTAGAAATCTCAATTGTTTATAAGTTAGTTGATGGTTAAGAAGATTAATTCCTAATTACTTTAAATCAAAAAAATAGTAAATTCAACCAACTCCAAAATTAGAATTAGTAAATAATTTAGAAAAGTTTAAAATATTTATATGAGAAATGAAATAAAACAAATGGAGTATCTTCAATATTAGAATTGTTAGTATCTTTGATCTCTTTAATACAATTTTAGAATTTGTGTTCAAAATTAAGCTAGAATTGTTTGAAATCATATTTTCAAAACATATATCTTTAATTCTTTCATTATTAATGTTAGTTGTTAGTAATTAATAAATTTTAAAAAATAAATTCATAGATGTGTTTAGATTAGTGTTACTCACTTGTGGTATATCATAAAATTTTAGAGTATGAACAATAATCTTGTGATAAGTTAATTTGTAAAGAATATTAGAATTAAATTTGAATACAAAGTTATTCAACTATGTTGAATCAAATAAGGAAATAAACATCTCATAGTTATCTAATGTTATCTTCTATCCATTTAATAAAAAATAAGTTAATTATATAATAGTTATGTTAGTGTAATAATTCTATGCATGTATAATTTACTTATTTAATCATTAAAATTGATCAATTAATTATAGCATTATAAAGGTTTATTGGATATATGTATACACATAACATTTTTCAAGTGTGGGTGGTGAGTCTAAGCATGGTCGCTCCACCTAGTGGTTGACTAGGTATAGAGAAATAACAAAGTAAATTGTGATAGGAAAGTAGAGGACATTGGAAGTGTCCTCAAAAAAAGTTTCAAAATGAAAGTCCTTTCATGGAATGTGAGAAGGATAAATAGCCCCCACAAACATTTGGCCCTAAAGAACTATGTGTTGGAACACAAAATAGATGTGTTACTTCTATAAGAAACTGAGATGAAGGAAGCCATCTTTGAACCTATAGTAAATTATATTTGGCTTAATGCCCTCTACACTTATAATGATGCAGATGGGGCTTCAGGAGGCCTTTTTGTAATTTGGAATCCCATGAGGATCTCTAGTTCTAAACTATTCTATTGTAAGAATAGTGTGGGGGTCAGGTTTTCCAATGCTGGGGGCTCTTGGTCTTTGATCAATATTTATGCTCTCAATGTTAGGAATGAAAGGAAAACCCTCTGGCTAGAAATTTCTAACTGGATTTTGACTAATAAGGGAGACCGATGGATGGTGGCTGGCGACTTCAACTCCCCCCTTTACCCCCCAAAGAAAAATGGTGGGCTAATGGATTACTCTGAAAACATGTCTGACTTGGCTGATTTCCTAAACAGTATGAGCCTGATCGATGTTGATTTGCATGGACAATCTTATACTTGGTCCAATAGATTCCTTGGGGTTGACCTGATCCAGGTCCATTTGGATAGATTCCTTTTATCTCCTAATTAGACTGCCTTGCTTCATGTTAATATGTTGGCTCTGCCCCAGACATTTTTTTGACCACAACCCCCTTTTGTTGCTCCTAAATGAATACTATGTTGTTGGTATTTCCCCTTCCGGTTTGAGATCATGTGGAACTCTCATCCTGATTTCAGGAATAAGATTGCTACCTGGTGGAATATCTCGGTGCATGGCTCACCTATGTTTTGGATCTTCCATAGGCTCAAACACATAAAAAATATGGTTAAATAATGGAACAAGAGGGTTTTTGGGGATGTGTTCCATAAAAAAAAGTTGTTTCTGACAAGATCGACAAGTTACAAAAGAGGATGGAAGAAGGTGATGCATGTATGCTGACTTGTCAATAGGAAAGGGTCGAACGTCAATCTCGAGAAAATATACTAAAGAAAGAAGAAATATTTTGGATGCAAAAATCCAGAATATAATGGCTAACTGAGGGAGACCATAATAGTTCTTTCTTTCATGTTTCAGACCTCAAACATAGGAAAATAAATCAAATAAAAAATTTTAAAAATGAGGTAGGGGATGAGTGTCCCATCCCTTGCATATTAGTCTTTTGGCTACTGACCACTTCAGTAGGACCTTCTTTACTCCTTCTGAGGCTCCCAACCCGATGTTGGATGCTCTGCTGTTGGAACCCACTCCTAACTCCATATCCATTGAAGATAATGTTTCTATTTTGAGGGCTATTACTCGGGAAGAGGTCAGGTCTATTGTGTTTAGTATGGGAGATTTTAAAGCCCTTGGCCTCAATGGTTACCCCCTAACCTTCTTTCAAATATTTTGGGACATCGTGGGTGAGGACCTGAATTTGGCGGCTCAGGATTATTTTAATTCTGGAAAATTGCTCAAACAACTAAATCATACCTTCATTACCCTTGTGCCTAAAATTGAGGAACCTCATACCATGGCGGATTTCTGGCCCATTAGCCTTTGTAACACTATTTATAAGATTTTCTCCAAAATTTTGGTGAGCCACTTGAAACGTCTCCTGGATAAAACGATAAGCCTAAGTCAAAAAGGAATTGTCCCTGGTTGCCATATCTTGGATGCAGCTATATCCACTCATGAAATTTTACATTATATGGATAGGTGTAAGAATGCTAGTATGGCTTTGAAGCTTGATATTTATAAAGCTTATGATAAATTTTTATGGGAATTTCTTCTTAAAGTCCTTGATAGGTTTGGTTTTAATCAAAATGTGATCAACATCATCTTGGAATGTGTTACCATGGTTTACTACTCTATTATGTTCAATGGAGTGCCTCATGGGTTCTTTGTGGCTGGTAGGGGAATTCATCAGGAGGATCCCCTCTCCTTGTATATTTTTATAATGGTGGTTGATGTTCTAAGCATGAATGTTACTCGTATGTTGTTGTAGGGCTCCATAAAAGGTGTCAAACTGACATCCACCATTGATCCTACTTCCATCCAACAATTCATTGATGAAACTATGTTATTTGGGAAGGCCTCGATGGTGGAAGCTAGGAAATAGAAAAACTGTCTCAATTTCTATGCGGCTTGTTCAGGTTAGTGTATCAATTATAATAAAATTATGATCTGCAGGAATGTGTGACTATTTTTTTAGGCTATGTGAGTGCCTCACTTCTTTTAGTGTACATGTGCCTCCCTCTCACTATCAAGGAAGTCACTCCCACTTTCTAGAATACTATTCTTGAAAAGATACAAAGGAAACTTGTTGGATGGAAAGGCTCCCTCTTGAGTCATGTTGGTAAACTAAAAGTCCTCATTGTTTCCCTTTAGGGGATCCCTGTCTATTTTCTATCCATGTTCAAAATGCCCAATTACATTGTTGAGAAGATTGAAAAGATTCAGAGAGTTTTCCTTTGGTCTGGCACCGAGGATAAGAAGAAAATGTCTCTTGTCATCTGGGAGAAAGTTTGCCTCCCCAAATCTATGGGAGGGTTGGGCATTAGAAGGGTCCAAGCTACAAACAAAGCTTTGTTTTCCAAGGTTTGTTGGGACCAGTTAAGAAAAAAAAAGTTACTACAGGATAATGAGTGTCAAATATCTAGACAAGAACCCTCTTATCAAGTGTATTGAGAATGATCACCCTCATGACTCCCTAGCCTAGAATAATATCTGAAAAATGAGGAAGCTACTCCAATTTAGTCTTCATTGGAATCTAGGTAGAGGCAATTATATCTATTTCTCAGAATATCCTTGGCTTCTTGAAACCCTCTTGGCCAATTCTGAGTTTAAAATCCTCATGGAACTTACAACTCATTTTTTGGCTCGAGGGTTTGTGACTACCTTATTGGTCCTCCTAGTGCCAGGAGTTGGAAAGACCTAGGCTTATGCTATCCTCTCTCCCCTAACTTGAAAATACTAGCTAATTCCCTTCAAGTGAATCTTTCCCTCTCCAAAATCCCCTTATCTAATCTTGAAGATAATTTCTTTTGGTCTATAGAATGTAAAGAAAATCTATATGTTAGGACTGCTTATAGTCTTCTGTCAGACAAGGGCAGTCAAAGCAGGATTTGGAAATGGCTCTGGAACTGACACTTGACTCCAAATTTTATTTTTTCCTGGTGGACAGCTTGTCATAACAGGATCCTAACCCAAGATAACTTGAAGAAAAGGAGCTTTATGATCACAAACAAGTGCATTTTATGCAAATGCAATGAAGAATATATTGATCACCTGTTGCTACATTGTGTGTTTGCTGCTGAGGTTTGGGACCTAGATTTTCAAAGGTTGGCCACTCACTAGACCCTAAATAAGGATTTAAATTCCTTTATTGTTGGTTGGACTGGTCCTTTCCAACATCCCCTTCCCATGGAAATATGGAGACAAACTCCCCCTATCATCTGTTGGTGTCTCTGGAAGGAAAGGAACAATCGGATCTTCATATACATTGAAAGGAGTCCCAAGGAAGTCTTTGGCACTGTGTCTAGACTAATCTTTGAAAGTATCTCCTTGTAAAAATGGAAACCTTCGGACAAAGCCCCAACAGAGTGGGAGATTAAAATGGAAAAATCCTGGAATATCAATCTTGGGACCAATTCCTTTGATGATTCCAAGTCCATAGCTAGAGTAAACACTATTTGGAAACCCCCAAATGTGGATTGGTATAAACTAAACTTTGATGGCGTGGCTAAGGGGAATCCTAGTTTGGTTAGCATTGGAGGTATCATTAGGGATTGCAAGGGCAACATGGTTGTTGGGTATGGTGGAGGAATTGGTATCCACTCTTCTATGATGGCTGAGGCATGGGCGCTTCTCAAGGGTGTCGAGATTGTTGTCGCTTTGGGCATGAAAAACTTGCACATTGAATGAGACTCTTTATTTGTGATTGACTCTCTTAATCATGGCAATTTGCTTAGCTATAATATCAGGGACATTCTACTTGACATTAACCTTTTGCTCTCAAAATTGGATAAAAAATGTTTGACTCACATCTATAGGGAAGGTAACCAAGTTTTTGATAGCCTGGCTAACTTGGGGCCCAATTGGAATTTATGCAAGTGTTGGAAGAGGCTAGAGGTGTTACCTATTACTATCCAAGGATTAATCCTTACGAAACAAAGGAAAATAATATTCAATGATGGTTAACAATTTATGTATTAATGGGTATAGGTGGCTCCACTTGATGGGTCCTTTGGTGACATGGATCTGGTTGAGTGAGATGGAAAGGTTAAAGAGGGATGTTGCATGGATTTTTTACTTCCTTTCTATGTATGGTGGGGCCTTTGACTTTTGTGGTTTGGCTTCTCAATTGTACTACACATCCTATCATATCTCATGGGATGCGTGTAATGAGCTATTAATCACCTATCTGTTTAATAATTCCAATTTAGGCTATCTTATGATTTGCATAAAATATTTTGAGTTGTACTTAAAAATTTCAAATCTCCCCCCCACAGGTAGCTAGCATGGGGAAATGTGTAACTTTAAAATGGCCCTTGACATAACAAATACTAATAATCCAATTTTAATTAACAATTGGCTTACCCTATGGATCTTTTCTGATAATCATATCCTCATGGAACTGGTGTCATTAGAAATGACCACTAAAGTGTGTAAAAGATAGGTTGCTTTCATTGCTCCTTACTACCCCAGTTGGCAGAGGAATGACAGTTTTAAAAAGGCTAAATTCACCAACGGGCAATCACTTTTATGGCTAACTTTTTTTCTCTGGATCTGCTATTGTGTGTCATGGGTCATAATGGGTGGTGATAGAGTTAGAAATAGGCCTGATAATTGTGAGGAGTTTCAGAGGGACCCCATTACTTGGAATATTTGTAATGAGGGTGGTTTGGCACTACTTTTAGAGAATCTTGTGGGCCACGATGAGTGTTTGTCGGCCTAGTTTGCTGGTTCATGGAAGGATAGGAGGGTCACCATGGGTGGCATCTTTGAGGTGAATGAAGAGGTTATTAGAAAGGTGATGACCCTTTCCTGTGATGGAAATAAATATAAAAAACACACCAAAATGCAAGACTTGGAGAGTCTCAATGCCTTCTTCAAAGGTGACAATAATTCAATTCAGAAGCAGTCTGGTTTTGATCATGAGGCGCTACCACAACCTTGGGACAAGGTGTGTCTTTCTTTAATGAAATATATTACTTTAGAAGGTCAGTTCAAGGTGTTTTATTTTTACCATTTTTCATTGTTAAACCAATTTAGGCACAAGATGACACTTAGCTTTCCATTTTTTCTTCTCACTTCTCTAGAAAATTCAGTTAAATAAACCCTTGAGGTTGTCGCTCTCAACCCAGATGATACGCCCCCTTTACCTCTGTATCAAGGCCTAATCTTTAGGTTCTACCAATTTCATCTTGCCTCATGCCTGCCAAAACCCATCTTTGTTGTGTGTGCTAAGGAGCTGGAACCACCTAATGTGTCCCCTATTAATCCTTCCCCTGCTACCTCTGAGGGTTCTAAGAGGAAAACCCCCACTCCTGAAATTGAGCCCATTTCTGAACTTAAGCCCAAACCCTCTTCTAAAAAGAAGAAAAGCATGGCTAGTATAGCCTAGTCAAATGCGGTGGCCAAGTTATGTGAGCTTAAAAATAAACCCATCAAGAAGGTCAACAGACCCACCACCAAGAAGAAGGGGTAAAAATTTCTCAGAGCCTGATGAGATTACCGCCCTCTAACAACGAAGGTAGGAGCGCTGAGGAAAAAGACCCCAAGGGAGATGCCATGGTGGTTGTGAGTGTTGAAGTGGGGATGGAACAAACTAGTGTGAGGAGGTCCCACATGCTAGAAAAGAACAAAAAAGGTACCCTGGTTGATGAGATTTCTAGTGACTAGGAGCAGACCGGTGGCATAACTGAAGGCAAAAAAGACACTATTAAAGAGATGAATGAAGGGTTTTTGGAAGGCACTAGAAATTTTCTAGACATGAACAGGGGGATTAAGGAGGATTCCACTCACTCCTTTGGCCCCAAAGCTGGTGGGGAAGAGGAGATATTGAGTGGGAAGGGTAAGAACGTGGACCCTAGTGCGCTACAGGACTGGGTTGCTAAACTGGAGCAAATATTCTTAGGCCTGGCTTGGTTCACGGTTAAGATGATCCACAAATTTGTTGTCACTTTGTCTGATGTCATCAAGGAGGAAGAAGATACAAATTTTGAGGGAAGGACCCGATTGGATTGGGGATAATGTGTTGAATCTCTTGGCCCAAAAATGTGAAAATGTAGATAGTTAGTGTCCGGGTCTAGCTGGTACTGGTATTCTACTGCTAATGTGTTGTGTATGTGTCCTATGTTCATTGTTTTTGGTTATAGACTTTTTGATAATTTTTTGAACTAGTTCCTTTTTGGCCCTCTGGGCTCTCTGTGTAAAGGGTACAACACCCTGTAAATGTTGCTTATATAATCAAAACCATTTGTCAAGTGTTGCTAATTAGGAAATTAATATCCTCCATTAAAGGTCTAGTTAAACAATAGAACCTAGTTCATATTAAATGAATTTAACTCCTTTTGATATACCTTGTGTAATAGTTTAGATTAAATAGAATATTCTCATAGTTGGAAGTAAGGAAGAATTTTCCTAGATTAAAACAGTCTTTCCTACCTTGTTCTATATGTGAAATGCATATGATGGCATCACAAATTTGATGCCATCTGTTAAGGTGATTCCTAAAAACTATCCTGACTTAATTTTTAAATTAAAAAATTGGGGTTGGTGTTGTGCATAATTGGTCAAAATTATGAGCATGACAAATGTATTTTAAATTCTACAATGATGAAGTACTAGCTTCTAACACTTATAACCTTCTTTACACCTTCAAAACCTTTCACTATCACTTTCTTTCAATAATATCTCATGAATAAGAATATTTTTTAGTTAAATTAATAATATCCACTTATAAAATGACAATACTTTCCTTTCTTATAGCCTTATATAGCCTAAGAAATTAAATATTAAACACCCATATAGAAAAATCAACCAATAAAAACCTTCATATACCACATAATATCTAACTTATGATGTTTTTAATTGTTCTACTAGATGAAAAGTATGTGTTCACCATGGAATTATGTAAATAACAATGGTAAATGAAAATTTCTTGTTATATTTGATTCTTTCACCACATATGACAAGTGGATAATTCACTAGACTATGTTTCCCAAATCACCCTAAGGTTACTAACTTGTTCTTCTAGACTCTTAGAGATGTCTCATACCATATTAATAGTCTCATTTAAATTATATATAGTGCAATAGAAAATATGATTTCATTAGGCACTTATAAGTTCTTGTTTTAGTGTAACCACTTTCAACCCTTGGTCAAACTTCTTTGATCCTTTCATGGATCACACCTCCCCATTCAAATGCTTCTAGTCCCCAAAGTTGATAGTACTTAATGAACAAGTTTTGAACAACACTTCATCTTGTCTTATACTACAAGAAAAACATCCTCCAAAACTTAACACTTATTTGTCTCCTGCTATCCAAAAAACATATATTATCCTTTTTCTTACTATCTTTGGGAATGAAAACTTTGTAACCGACCTCAACTTCCTTTTGAAGATTAACCCTTCAACTAGCACTTAGCAATCTCCTCCATTTGAGGTTTTTTTCATAAAGACCTTAGAGTTACCAACATATGAATGTAAAATAAAACATTTCTAATTTAATTGGAGCTTATACAAATTATTATTTCTATGATAAATAAAATCCCTTTCATATAAGATATGGGCTCTCAAAAATGATATAAAAAACATATAATAAGGTAACAACTACCATCACTTCATCCATAAAATTAGGAGGAAGTCCAAATTTCATTTGCATTTCTTGGTTACATTCATCTCCACTCCTTGGAACCACCCTAACACATATGATCAAGGATGACCCAAGAGATCCAAATTACATTCACCAAACAACTTGGAAGAGATAAGGTTCTCTTTTGAACATATGACAACATAATGTTTTCTTTTTTACCTTTTAATTTATCATAATGTGGAAACCTTGAGTGAGCTCTTATCCTCCATTAGACATATCATCCACCTTTTTAGACCCTTGAAAATGCAATATAACCTCTAAGACACGCCCTATTTGTTTTCCTTTTTGTGTGCAATTGGTATTCATATATATTTTTTTCCCAAGAAGATACCAAATTTAGTTGTACCTTCCAATACCCTCCTTTAGTGTACTCATCCTTTCCATAATGAGTACAACAACACAATCCTTCACCTCCACCCTTTGAATGGAACGTGGAGGAAGCATTTCTCTTTTCTAATCAATTATTGTCATCTTTATTATTCTTTCCAACACATTGTTGCTCTTTATCCTATTACTTGTGCGTGTAGGAAGAGCTTGACTTCTTATCTAGTTCAAAGTAGTAGGATTAGGAACACACCTCATCTATAGATTGGAGCTTCTCCATTAGGACTAATATTTTTAAGTAATAATACATCTCACCAATGCATTTTATCAATGCTTCAAAATTCATGATATCATTATCTAGTCGATTTGTTCACTTCCTAAATATGTTTGTATAATCTTGTTACAAGTGGAAATACTTGTACAAAAAATAAAATAAAAATGTAGAATGTATTAAAATATTGTTTTAAGAATAAGACATATCAATTATTTTTTATCAAAATAAAATAAAAACATAAACATGAATACACAAAGATTAAAATGACATTTTACAAACTTTTATTATATTTTCACATTAAAAAAACCTCCTAATACCTCTATTAATTCTTAATTTGAAATAATTTAACTTTTCAAATAAGTTGTTAATATTAAATTCTAATTACTTAACACAATCAAATCAAACATTCTGATGCCTTGACTGGAGGATTGATTTACATTTTTTTTATGTTGAAGCATGACTTGCAAAAAATAAATTATTGGACATTACAGAGAAGTGTGCATCTGCACACAACAAATTAGAAGAAATTTTGAATGATATACAATATTGTGAAAAGGAAGCAAAGACCCTATTTTTGTATTGCATAAGTGTGGGGATACTACACAAAGCATAAAGGATGCTATGAATGAAATTGTGACACAAATAAGCAGTGCATCAAAATCTTATGACCCAGTACAAGATAAAGATGATCAAGCCTAGATTGCTTTAGTGAACTTACATGAAAAATACTTTACTCTACAAAGCTAGAAAGAAGAAATAATAAAACAATTTGAGAAGCTAAGGGACTTGGTGAAGATGAAGTATATACTGTCTCAAGTGCCCTTACTTGTATATATAGGACTTCAAAGATAAATCTTATTCCATGTACTCCAAAAGAAGGAAAGTAAATCTTGGTGAAGATTGAGTCAATACAAAACAATTGCAATAGCAAAGAAGCAGTGGGAAGAAGGTAAATCTACTTGGAAAGTCATCTTGCAGAAGCTTCATGGGTCAACATGTTCAGGTTGACCACTCTTACTTTTTATACAATTTTCAATTTTTCAGATTCTTGTACAAATATGTGAATGATATAGGATTTTTTGGTTAACTTCCTAAGGGGGAGTTAGCACATTTCTTTTTAGTTATATTTTTTGTGCATCTGAGGGGGAGTACACAACTTTTTTTGCACACCCTTTGTCATTGATATTAAAGTGGGAGAGATATTCAGGAAAGCTAATTGGGGAGAGATATTCAAAAAGTTATTTGGGGAGAGATATTCAAAAAGTTATTTGGGGAAAGCAAATTTTTGGAGAATGTTTTTGGTACGCATGTTGTCATCAATGACAAAGGGGGATATTGTTAGTAGTGATGTTGTAAAGAGGAAAATTGTTGAAAGTTTGTCGTTGATGATGTTATTCGATAACATGAGTGTGGTATGTAGCATGGTATGCACATTTTGCATGATCCAGTGATATCATTGATGTCAATATTATTGTGGATTATTCCAACATGAATTAGAAGTATTTTTGAAGACTTTCTACATGTTGAGTTGATCCAAAAAGTATAGCTACAAAGGAAAATGCCTAAGTATCAAATCTGCCAGCACAGTGGTTTAGTGTGTCAGTTTTTGGGTCTGCACTCCACCATAAAATGAGATGTCACTCTATGATTCTAACAATATTTTTATGATCATTAGATGTATCTAAATCGAAGAGTTTGTGTTGTTTAGTGAATTATTCAAGAAGATATGATTGATAGAGTTCAGTTCTATATATTGTAGTTATTTTCTATATAGAGTGTCAGTGTGGGAGATTTTGTATTCCTTCTCAGATAATTATTTTTTCTGTGATGTTGAAGATAAGCTTTTGAATGTCAGTTGAGTGGGAATTCAAAGTGAGATCGAGTTTTGAGTCACATGTTTGAAAAATTGGGTAAAACAGATGGAAGTTTTGTGTTTAAGTCTTATTTGGGGCCAACCTGGCATTTTTGATGTTATGCAAAGGATAAATGAGTGTTGCTATCCTATGAGAGATCTTTTATAGTTCCATCTTGACCTATCTTAAGGTGAATTGAATTTTGGATTAAGGCACGAGATGTGGATTAAATGTTTTAAGGACAAAAAGTTCAATTTTGTGTGTTATTTCTAATTAGGCCGACCTAACTGAAGTTACACTTGATGTGGATATAAATAATGGATTGATTTTGGTGTTTTATGGATGAGTGCGAAAGGTGGTGTGAGTAATGTGCAAAAAATGACATGTAGGATGTGAATTTAATCAAAGTTCTGCAAATTGTATTACAAAGTGTGGGAATACAAAGCAATGTAGAGCATTGATCTAGGTCAGTGCAAAGATTGTTTTGTACTTTAATGGAACTATAATCCAACATATTGTAGATGCATTTGTAATAGTTTAATAGGCTATGAGCCACCTCTTACTTCTTCTATCTTATTCTTTGTGGGCAGTGAGTCCACTTGCAATGAGCATTTCTATAATGAACTATATCTAGATATAATATATTGTGAGCTAACCCTCACTGTGGGTTTTCCAATTTTGGGTTTTCAACGTAAAAATCCTAGTGTTCATGTGTTGAATGTGATTTTGTGGATGTTCCATGCTTTCATTCATCATTGTAGTTGAATTTGTTTTGGTATTGGATGGCTAATGTATAAATGGTTTAAAGGAATACGGATTCACCCCCCCCTTCTCAGTATTCTAAGTGTTCAACAAAAACATATAATAAGTTAACAACTACCATCACTTCATCCATAAAATTAGGAGGAAGTCCAAATTTCATTTACAATTCTTGGTCACAGTCATCTCCACTCCTTGTTACTACCCTAATGATCAAGAATGACCAAAGAGATCCAAATTACATTCACCAAACAACTTGGAAGAGATAAGGTTCTCTTTTGAACATATGACAACATAACATTTTCTTTTTTACTTTTTAATTTATCATAATGTGGAAAAGTTGAGTGAGCTCTTATCCTCCATTAGACAATATCATCCACCCTTTTAGACCCTTGAAAATGCAAGATAACCCTAAGATGCACCCTATTTATTTTCCTTTTTGCGTGCAATTGGTATTCATATATATTTTTTCTCCAAGAAGATACCAAATTTGGTTCTACCTTCCGATACCCTCCTTTAATGTACTCATTCTTTCCATAATGAGTACAATGACACATACCTTCACCTCCACCCTTTGAATGGAATGTGGAGGAAGCATTTCTCTTCTCTAATCCATTAATGCCATCTTTGAATTATTCTTTCCACCACATTGTTGCTCTTTATCCTATTACTTGTGCTTGTAGGAAGAGCATGACTTCTTATCTAGTTCAAAGTAGTGGGATTAGGAACACACCTCATCTATTGATTGAAGCTTTTCCATTAGGACTAATCTCTTAAGAAATAATACATCTCACTGATGCATTTTATCAATGCTTCATAATTCATGATATCCTTATCTAGTCGATTTGTTCATTTCCTAAATATGTTTGTATAAGCTTGTTACAAGTGGCAATGCTTGTACAAAAAGTAAAATACAAATGTAGGAATAAAACATGTCAATGATTTTTTATCGAAATAAAATAAAAGCATAAACATGAATATATAAAGACTAAAATGACATTTTACAAACTTTTACTATCTTTTTACTTTAAATTGTGTAATAAATAATAAAATGTATAAAAGTAAAAAAAACCCTCCTACTACCTCCATTAATTCTTAATTTGAAATAATTTTAAGTTTTTAATATTAACTTCTGATTACTTAACACAATCAAATCAAACATTTTTATGCCTTGAATGGAGGATTGATTTACATGAGATCACCACTTCAGTACAAAATGTCCATCTTATTCAAGGTGTCTCTTTGTGCCAAAATTCAACTCTTTTGGCTAGAAGAAAAATTGGACACCTTATCTAGGAAAAACCAATAAAAATATATTTGAATGTGAGAATCTTATCATGAAATGAGTTGTCAATTGAAAATTGTCCACTATAATGTTCTAGATCAGCTTAAGGATTATATCATTGTTCATGCCAAATTCACACTACATTTTCCAAGATTGTATTTGAAATGAAGAGACGGCTAAGATATTCTTTCATAATATTATTATTATTAAATGAAGAAGTGGGCCAATAAAAAAACATTGGCATGTGCGCCTGACATGCTTTTAGCGCCCCCCTTTCATTTTGGACGTTTTGTCCTTAGCTCAAATGTAATATTGTCTTTACGCGTTAAATTTGACCTTATATTTAATACGCAAACTATGTAGAACTTTGACACTTCAATATCACATTTAGGAGAAAACTTCTTTAAACTTACAAATCATAGGGCAAGAAAATCAAATCTTTTGCACTCCAATTTAGACAACTAAATGATTCATAAGAAGTGTATTGGGGATCAAGTTTTGTCGATTGGAAGATTCATGATGTTTTAAAAGGATGAGGTTGAGGTTGTTTTGAAGACACTTTTTGATAAGTGGATATCTTAATCTTTGGTTCTTAGTCAAAAGAAATTGTTTATCTGTATAGCGTTGATTTGTGTTTCTAATACTAATAGATTACAAAAATAGACAAGATTATTATAAAATCTCTCAACAAAAGTAAAGGTAATAAATAATATTATGACTACGAAAAAGCTTTACATTACTATAGATTTATGAAATATTTCATGATTTGTATAAACAATGTATAAATGTAGAGGAAAGTAATTTTTTCTTAGACTTAATATAGACTAATCCAATAAAATAAATACATAATTAATTTAGACTAATTAATTCTGATGTTAAAATCTAATATTAATACAATATGTGCTAGCAATCAAATACAAAAATATAAATAAAATCAAGAGTTTTTAATAGCTTTGTAACCAATGAATGCAATAAATCTAATATGGATTTGAATCTAATGTGTCTTAAGATTTGAAAAATGAATGACAAACTAGAAACTATTTTAAAATTAGAATATTTTATTTACATTGTATAGGGATGAATCTAGGGATTGGGTATGAATTTAAACTGCAAAGCTATCCTACACCTATAAATATATAATGTGTTTTATAGATTGTTGCTCTTCACTTCCTCTAGTTTGTCTTGGCTTTTTTTGTGTCTTTTGATATCTGATGGACTAGTAGTATATATAAATGCTTTTATAGGGTTGTTGATATGTCACAAGGGGACATGTCCTCCAAAGTCAATCTATGGATATATGTACAAATAATAAAAAAGAATAATATCCAATCATGCATATGGTCATGGAAAATTTGTGAAGAACTAGATTCCTTTTAGTGCACTAATTGAAGTGTGTAAAGTGAATGATAATCAAATAATGATCTCAAATCATTGATGTCTAAATTAATGTACTGAATGAATTTTAGTACTGGCACAAAACATCAAATATTTAGGAATCTCAAGGTGGGATGGTGAATGGGAAAAGTCAACCAAGTTCAAATTTGAATTTTAAAATAAAAGGGGACAAATTTGTAACTATAGGATCACCTCAATGAATACATAAGTGTCTTAGAATGGAATAATGATCAAATATAGTCACAAATAGATATAAGAAGGTAGGTGTATAGGTAATTATACAATTTATATTAAAGATAAAGAAAATGTATAGAGGTGTGTGTATAAGGATAGGGTAGGGCTATGTGTATGGAGATATGTGTGGGTATGAAAGGATAAAAGGGTAAAGAATGGACCTAACTTCACATGTAAGATCTCTTGTCATTTTCCACTATGTACATGTATGCAGACATTTCCTCACAAGATACTATTAAATTGAAGGTCAACCCATAAGAGAATATATTCAACCTATTAATTAGTTTATTAATTAAAAAGAATAATATGAGGCGTATATTTTTAAAGATTTCTAAGTTGTTTTGATTTTCATGAGATTTTACTAACGATCTCATCACATTAATGATAGTTATCGTGTTTATGTGGGTAGAAATTCCAAAGTCAAATAACTTGCTTATTAGACAAGAACCCTTAAGCATTTGTTTATAGGGAAGAAGTCACTTTAGACTTTTCGCTCTATATTTTTCCATTGGCTAAGGTTTTGGAGCGTATAATGCATTATGAGTAATTGTTGTTTCACAAATATAGTATTAATTTTAAATTTTGATTTATATAAAAAAAATACAAAAGATATTATTGGAGGCAAATGAATATATTTGAAATTATATTTTATGGATTATAAAGGCTGGGACTATAGACAATTATATTTGTTCACCCTAATATTGTTATTAATTAAACTCATTTAAATAACTCTATATCTAATTAATTAATTAGCTTCCTAGTTATTCCATGCACACATAATTAATTTAAGTAAATAAATGCAATCTAATTATATACAACAAATTTCACTCCATGTCAAATTAATTAACTAATTAGTTAATCAAATTATCTCTAAATTGAGTTAGTTGACAAAGCAATCACGTTAGTTGACTAGTCATTCAAACTAGTTGACTAATCAATCAAGTTATTTGACTGGTCAATTAGAGTAGTTAACTAATTGATCAAGTTAGTTAACTAATCAATCAAAGGAATTAACTAGTTTATCAAGTTAGTTGACTAATCAATCAAGGGAGTTGACTAGTCAATCTTGAACTAGTTATCTCTAAATCAAGGCTCTAGTCCTCAAGATTGACCAAATCAATCTTGACCACCCATTATCTTTATCATAAAAATTAATATATTTACCATTCATCCAAACCAATCATCCAACTCTCATCACTCAATATCTCTCAAAATCACAAATCTATGGAGAAAATCTATAGGAAACTATCAATATGCTACATAAAAGTTACTTTCATTTTCATTTGAGAATATATATTCAATCAACAACATAATATAATCTAAACTAAAGCTCAATCTAAGGTTTTTTTCTAATTAAAGTTTGATTTCAATTTAGCGTGTTTTGATTTGATTTATTGTTCCAATTACCTACTCATAAGGAAAAAGACACCAAGGCCTAGCTTAGATATTGGAATATTGAAGATGATAACCTAATAAAAAATATTGATGAAATAAAATCTTACAATCTTATGAAATTAAAATTAAAATATATGGAAGAACAACAAAATCACTAATAAGTATAACATTGTGACTAGTCCTTCCTCTTATGAAATGTTTGAAAGTAGAAATAATAGTAATTGTTATTTATAATTAACCTTTTATTTTTGTAATATTCTTAATTTTTTTTCTACAATTATTACTTTCAAAACCTTTTTCCAGTTAAAATCTATTATCCTTTATTAAATACTAGTTGCTTTAAATATTTACTAAAATTAGACAAATATGTTAGAAACCTTGGAAATTGACATGTCAACTTTAGGCTAGAATTCAATTGGAGGGTGATTTTATCACGATTCATTTGATTTGGACAAGTTTAATTGAGTCATAGATTTATTATATAAATTTACATATTCCATAAACACTTTCGAGTAGAACGAGGAGCTAAAATTGATACCTATGTTGGAGAAGGTTGTGCAAAGGTAGAGAGCAAGGCAATGATGTGTCATAGGATGTGGAGAGGTTGAAGATATTATTCTCTAGGTTTGATCTTGGCAAGCACAATAAATGCATAAGTGAGATCGAGAAATTGTAAGACCATATCGCATTATAATCTAGCACTGATACCACTACTTATGTCACATATTAGGAAGCTTGAAATAAAATATAGTAATAATGAGTACTATCACTAGATTCAAATCTATGGATAATTAATAGAGTTGAAAGTTTAGTCTTGAATTAATATTTGAATAATATGTGCATATAGTTACCACTTTTGTTTAAAAAAAAACATAAAATTAATATTTGATATCTATAGTAGATATGATGGGAAACCATAGTAACTATAACTATTTTCTTAAAAAAAGATTCATTTGATGACACAACTAATTTTTATGTTAATTTATCTTTCCATCTCACAAGAAAAAAAGGATTATGATGATGGAAATAAGAATTTTTAATGTCATTTAAGTTCATATATGATATGGTAAAAAATCGTAACAACTATATAAGTTTTGTAGTTGAGAAAAAATAAAGTTATATGGTTGTATTTCAAAATAATTAATTAGAAAATTAAAAAATATCAAAGGAGAGACATAAAAATGCCTTCTTATTCAACATAGATGAATAAGGAGCATGAAGGAAATAACTGACATTGCTTTTGTTTAAAATATTAATATTATAAGATATTGCCAAAACTTTAGAAGCAAAAGAATACAATGATATGATTGGCTAGATGACTTGAATTCTTGTTTAGATAAATTATTGTAGAATCTTTTCCATGGCAACGACTAATAAGAGGAACTTGAAGCATTGCAAAGACATTAGCAATTCTAGTTTGACTAATAAACACTATTTTTCTTACATCATGAGCTTGAGAACCAAAATGAATATTCCTAAAAATAGGAATAATGTTCATGACCTACATAGTGAAATTAGTTGTTGAACTAACCCTAAATTCCTTGGGATTCATGAATTTAATTGTTTTTTCTTGTCCAACACCTAGCTATATGAGAAACAAATTCCTCTAATTTTATAACTTTTAAGTAATATATAATGTGTTGTTTATGAGAGTCAAAATAACTAAGTTGGGTAGTTTTATTTCCATTATGTTAAAATACATAAAGAATATTCTAGATTCTTTATGTAGAGAATCTTTAGATTCATTTATATTTCATCCATCTATATGTGAATGGTTATCATCATACATGTATTTTATTTTTATAAGTGTGTTAAGTGTAAATGGTCACAAAGACAGATACGAATTATTATACAGACCAACCACAAGGATGGCATTTCATCCATGGGGAGTTAACACGATGTGGTTTATTAAAGGGATGAAAATGAACATTATAAATTCATTTTTAAAAATATATTCTTCGAGTGATCCCCAAAACAATGTGCAAAAGATGTATAAGCTACCATGATGATTAAATCAGTCATAATAGAGTAACAAAGTGAGTACATGATCTTCAATATTCTTAATATACACATTGTAGATTTTGATAAAAAAATTGCATGTACACTTTTCCTTGATTTCAGGATCAATTATCATACCACCATTCTGCGTGCCATTGATACTCATTTGCATGTGTATTTTTCCTTGCTACTTATTGTGTTTGATTTCCTCATTATTATGATTGATGTTAGGTATCATATATGTAGTCGTATATTTTTTGATAAAACCAACATATTCATTATACCTATGATCAAAAGGGTTGTCATCATCCACTTCCACATAATTAGGCTAATCATGTTCATGCATAGGAAAGGGATTAGTATAGTTTTTGAGATTTTCACTTGGTAGCACCTCAAATTTTTTTATGTTATTTATATATGAATTAAGACATGGTTTCGTTATGAATAAATATAGAAGTTATGAGTTCACCAAAATGTTGAAATTTTACCTTACAACACTAAGATATCTAAGTCTAACCCAAATTAAACTTATCCTCTAAAATACCAAATATGTCAAGATTAGAACGAGGAAAAGTATCCATACTTCTCGAAGAGTATGTTCACACTTTACGTCTTCACCCCTCAAATATCATGAAAATGTCTTTTAAAGTTGTTAGACTAAAAAAATCCTCTTAAAAATAATTTAAAAAAACCAACATTTTAAATAACTAAAGTTACCTATGAACTATTTCGTCTATTCACATGATAGATTAAAAACACTACAACTATCTTTCCATTAACTCAAAGAAAACGATACATGTACGCCACCAATATCATGATAAAGTCTGTATAGTATTTGTCAACTTGTTGTATACATTGTCATTATCATCTTTATAAAAATCTCTTATATGTCAGAGCAAATTGTCGTAAATCAATACTTTGATTCCTCACAACCTTATAACTATCTTTTTACTACCTTCTTCAATAAAAACAAAAATCCTTCTATGAATTCAAAGCTCTTGTCTTATACATCTTTTACCATTCGACACAGTAGACCATATAATCCACCAATGAGACACACTGCTATTTCAACTTAGAAATTTCTTCTACTCATAAATGCAGGCTTGATTTTACAGGTTTGGGACAAAATGTCAAACTACCCCACGCTGTCTAGTAAATTCCAAATACTTTTTTGGCAGAAGAAAATCCACCAAAACTCATGATGAAGAAAGAATCAGAGACTTTGTACCAAATGTCAGAGGCCCAATGTGCAGCACCTTTCATTCATATTGAATTTCTGTTAGTCAACAGAAAGTGTGTGATTCTCATTATACCTCAGTTTACATCCACCAAACCAACTCAACATTGCTATCATGACAAATCAGATTCAACACAATTTCTTTCAAACGAATTTCAGACTCATTATTTTCTATGCTAATATCTCAAAAGTCTCTGTCATACTGCTGGCACAGACACACAATGGATGGATGGACATCTTTCTTTCTTTTCATCCATGCCTTCTCTTTATTAAAATGATTTACTTATTTATTTTTTATTGGGTAGTGTGAAGAAATAAATTTCACCTTTACAAATGTTGTAGGTAAATAAATAATTAATAAATATTTTAAGATGAGATTAATGGGTCTGGTTTAGTGGTGGGGGACAAGGAGTTTTGTATTATAGATCTATGTTAAGTTTTGTTAGGTAGGATCCTACTTCTTTAGTGATTATAAGGATAATTTATAAAGTCTACTCATGTCTATAAAGAGATGTCTCACAATTTTTTTCAATTTTTTTGGGTCTTTAGACATAAATCAAATAGTTGCAGTTGAATTAAGATGGGTTTTATGGGTTTGGTTTAGTGGTGGGGGATAAAGAGTTTTGTATCATAGATTTAGGTTTAAGTTTTGTTAGGTAGGATCGTACCTATTTAGTGATTATAAGGATAATTTATAAAGTCTACCTCATGTCTATAAAGAGATGTCCCACAAATTTTTTCACATTTTTTGGGTCTTTAGATGTAAATCGAAGAATTGAACAGTTGAATTAAGATGCGTTTTATGGGTCTAGTTTAGTGGTGGGGGATAAGGAGTTTTATATATTATAGATCTAGGTTTATGTTTTGTTGGGTAGGGTCATACTTTTTTAGTGATTATAAGGATAATTTATAAAGTTTACCTCATGTCTATAAGGAGATGTCCCACAATTTTTTTGAATTTTTTTGGGTCTTTAGACGTAACTCAAACAGTTGAGCAGTTGAATTAAGATGAGTTTTATGGTCTGGTTTAGTGGTGGGGGATAAGAAGTTTTATATATTATAAATCTAGGTTTATGTTTTGTTAGGTAGGGTTGTACCTTTTTAGTGACTATAAGGATAATTTATAATGTTTACCTCATGTCTATAAAGAGATGTCCCACTAATTTTTTGAATTTTTTTTGGTCCTCGGACGTAAATCAAACAGTTGAGTAGTTGAAAGATATGGATCATGATCATAGATTCTAATCCCCTTTACAAATTGTGTCAAGTTTGAATTATCTTAGGTTATAGCAATGGAATTATAATAATTCACTCATTTTCTAGCAAACCCTTAGAAGTAAGTGTGGGGGCCCTACTCATTGGTGGGTGATTCAATTTTAAGATAAATAGTTGGGTTTGTAATTATTTGGAATAAATGTTATGATATTTTAAATAGTAAACAATGGTACTTATTTATATGTATGATGCTAGTTTTATTGTGATGAATGTTATCAATTTTACTATGATAGATGTCATCAATTGATTTTTTCGTACACCAAAAAAATAGACTTGTCAATGACTATCTTTGAGACTCGAAAACTTTATCTATTATTGTACACTAAAAAATAAGACTTGTCAAATGAGTACCTTTAAGACTTGAAACTTTATGTTTATTATTGTGGTTCACTTCTAGAATTTTTAAAAATAGCTCTTTGTGATCACATATTTAAAACCATTGTATGAATTTATGAGTTTAAGTTTTTAGTATATGTAATTTTTTATTAAAATTGAGCTTTTATCAAAGTATAATTATTTGTACTAGTATAAATATCTTAAAGTCATCTATTTGAACTATTATATTTATGTAAGATTTAGTTTATTTTATTTACATTATTTACTAATAAATTATTTTTATTTGTTTAAGATTTATTTTATAGTTATTTTTATAATTTCAAAGTTTTTTATTTTACTTTAAAACTATTTAATATTTATTTTATTTTATTTATATAGAAAATTATTTTATAATTTTAGTTTATTTTTAAAATGTATAATTATATTTTAATTTTTATATATACCATCATGACATGACATTTCATATCTTATTATGATAGAATATGTTAATGATAAAATTTACCCCACCATTAAAATTTACCAAACATTCTATATTATTCTATTTTTTTAAAACGTTGAATTAAACATAATAGAACAAATTACAAGAGAATACTATTTTAGATTAAAAAAAAGAAGCAAAGTAAACACAATCTATACTATTTCTCTAATCATTTTTAATGGCCAACACAATGGACTATATTGCCTACAAACACATATAATAGTCTAATAGGACAAACACCTCATTTTATTTTTTAATTTATGAAAATCATTAAACTAGTTGACTACTATATACCCTCTTTCACAGTCAAAAACAAAACTTATGATTCATACTAAGGCACACGTGTATTTGAATTTGATTTCTACTTAAGCATTTTAATTATATCAAACATAGTGTATTATTAATTAATTATTGCAAATGAATTGTTAATTTCAAAGCCCCATTTCATTTGTTAAACATCAATGAAGTCTTTATTTTTTATTTAAATAAAAGGTAGCATCTTTCCTTTGGTCTATTAAAACAAGCATTATGAAAGTCACCATTTGTGATAGGAAAGAGACTGATGTTCTAAGCACCAACTTATTTATATGTTAGTCAAGTCAAGTTAAATGTATGTTCATATTAGTCATTATGCTTTCAATTTCATACCCAACTCATAAATGTAGACTTTAGATTTTGTCTTGATATGAACTATAATAGTTTCTTTAAATACTCTTTCTCCTAATAGTTCATAATACTATCTATTATGAGTGTGTTTTGTGAACTTTATTGATAGAAAACTTACTATGAAATAAACATCACCATATAAATTGATGATAGAATTCTATCCTAAAAGGGGAAAGGATATTAAAAATATGATTTTTTATTTAATGTTTAGAGTTAATGGAGAATTTTCTTACAACTTAATAATTATGGAAGAGAAAAGAATGATATTAACATGATTATATGAATAATATTTTAATATATTTTTAATTATATATAATTTAAAATTTAAAATTTAAAATTTTATTGATTAAATCTATTTGTGTTATTTTGTATAATATTTTTTTATGAAGATATTATGTGAGATGTTTTAGATATTAAATATTATTTTACTAATTTCATTTCTTTTAAATAAGATGTTAAGTTTTATATTATTTTAAAATAAATTGACTCTATCAAGTCATGTTTTTATACTAAGTAAAATAAAATAGTGTTTTTAATGAATGAAGGTATAATTGCTCAATTACATATCAAAGAAATAGGGTTGGGAGAGCCTACTATACTTACTACTTTAACACATCTAAATAGTATAAACAACTCATCTAAATCATTTTACCTCCTAATTTAGATCATCATCACTAGAAATGTGCAACATAAAATTTTCACATCCTCAAATGTCTTCTTCAAGTTGCATCTATCAATAGATGATAGCATATAAGTTCTAAAAATTAATTTTGAGGTGGGTACAAATAGAATCTAAGTTCCCTCCTTCTAAAGAGACTCATATAACATGAATTTCTACAACTTCCTAATCATCCCCAAGGTTATCACTACCCTACCTTCTAAATATTAAAGTTATCTAAATGGTACAAAAGTATTACTTACAAAATTAAATTGAGCTTGAAAGTTAATAAGTTTTTGATATAGTAAGTAACATTTACAGGGTGTTGTACCCTTTACACGGAGAGCCCAAAGGACCAGAAGGAACACAGTTCAAACCAAGTATGAATTAGGAAAGAGGACATACCTCACATAGAAATAGTTGATAGACAATTGTCGAACAACAACCTAGGAATGGAGAGCCCCATTCCCAAGGGGGACCAAATTGACTACCAAAGCCTGAGGCTGCGAAGCAGCATTAGAACGAGGGAGTCCCTTCTTTTTTTGTATCACAACTGACCAAGAAAGCTTAGAATCATCCCCCGAGTGAGGAGGAGGAAGCGGATCTACAATAGCCACCAAGGGCAAAGAGTCATCATGTCGGGGAGATGACAGTGTAGGAGAGGAGACATGATCGATTGAAGGACCAACTGAGGCATCCAACAAAGTTCGAGTAGGCTCTGACAGAATAGTGTCAACAGAACAAGCCAACATAGGCTCCTCGAAAGGAATAGGAGTCGGGAAAGGCATAGGATCGCGAGGAGTCTCAATAGGGTCAACCTCCGCAGAAGAAACTTCCTGAGGAGGAGAACCCACTGTGAGATGGTCCGAGAGAGAATCCTTCCACCAAGTAGCAGCGCCCTTGCGACAGGCAAGTGGGCAACCAGAGGCCAAATGACCCACAGAGAAGCATCTCCTACACCGAAAGGGAAGACCCTCGTAGTCCAAGAGCTACTTCCAAGGTCTGTCCACCACCATCAACACAACATCAGCATGGAGGGGTTTGGAAATGTCCAAATCAACTAAAATACGAGCTACTATAGTGTGTCCAAGATTATGAGTTGTAGAGTCCACCATTAAAAAACATCCAATGGTGTTGCTAATAGCTTCATAACACGAATCCTCCCAAAACTATAGAGGGAGATTCGGCTAACGGACCCAGATAGGTCTCGTATTCAATGACTCTATAAGGGAATTGAAGGAGCGATACCAAGGCTTGATGGACAGTGAATGAATCCCCCACATCCAACCCCTATCCAATACACAATCATGCTCCCCAATGAAGGCAAAGGTAGTTATAAAGAATCCCCTGACGCAAGGATAGAGCTCAATCTCCCTAGAGACCACCGGTTTCCAGGAGGTGGAAACCCAACCATGAAGGTCAGGAAGAGAGGGCCACAGGCCATTAAACCTGCAGACCACTCCCTGTAATAAATAAGAATCCTCATTTTTAGAAACCTTAGGTCTGTAGATAACCACAGGGAAATCATGAGCACAAGGCAGGGGTCGAGCATTAGCCAGAGTCGGACCCACCTTAGCAGCCTCAAAAAAAGATTTCGCTCATCCCGAAGAAGGAAAGCCCTTTACAAAGAAATTCACATGAGCAGGAACAAGGGCAAAGCCCACAACCCATGGAGCACCCAAACTCGCGACACACCCATCTGGACCGTAGCCACCAATAGAGGGCACCATGACCTCAGGGACCACCGTAGAAGGCATAGACAGAGAAACCCTATTTGGGGACAACTCGTCAAGAGGAACCACCATAGAATCCAGCCTGTAGCAAATAGTAGGAGCATCAACAGGAGCCAACGCATGGAGAGAGCCCCCATAGGACCCCCCAAAAGCCCCCAAGGCAACTTCCAAAGCCTGCAAGCCATTGCCGATAGACCCAGACAATCCGCAACCATCTACAGACAAAGTAGCAACCAACGCATAAGCATTCCCGCACAGGGGCACCCTGCAACCAAACGCATCTTCCAACAGAGGGAAAGCCCCAAACAAAACAAGAGCCCCATCCAAAGAAGCCTCACACTCCACATCAGGAAGCTTGGCCAACCGTTGAGCCTCACACCTCACCCTCTCGCCTAGAGACAAATTTGAATCCATCCTTATTTTCTCCAATTCTCAATCAATACAAGATGTTTCATGTTCTTGAAGAATCACCTTTAATTATGTAAGTTACCTTGATAGTATCGAGGCATTTTAGATATTATCTCATTTCTTATAAGATGGAATAAAAAACTAGTCTTACCCATTCAGTCAGATAAAATCACCATAGATTGATTCATAGTGATCCATTTTATTGATTTTTTAATATTGATGCCCTCCACCAATACATTCTTCAACACTTCCATATCTTTCTATATATTGATTAAAGTTTATATTAGTACACCATTATCTAGGATTTTCTTAAACTTTAGTTCATATTCTATCTTAACAAATGATTTGTATACATATTCAATGCCATGATAATTCACTAACTTATATTTCTAGTCCGTACTGCTTTTTATAGCTTGTTTTTATTTATCAATCTAAGAGTTATTTCTTGAGAGATAAAATTTCATTCTCACACCCTTATTGCTCATTTTTAATACAAATAATGTATGCATAGAGAGGAAAGATATTGATTATTATACCTCTATCATAATGTCCACCATACTACACCTACACAATTTTCCATAACCACTTACAAATATATATTTTTGGTATAATTCTCCTAAAAAAGTTTTTATGGTTACTCAAATATATATATATATATTAATTATTAATTATAATAAACACATAGAGCCCTCCTCACAAGGGAAATTTTACTTCTCACACAACATACTCCATTTTTCATAGTGAAAATATGGGCCTCTCTTTTTGATACCTTTATCTTGATTTTTTGAAGTTCTTGAATACTTGAGTTTTAGTTTCAAGTCTTGGTTAAGATACTTGGTGATAAATTTGTTATAACTAACTCTATAGGTTTCATTAGTATGTTCATCCACATGTGGTATGGTATTTGGTATTTATCACTTGGATAGAGCATCAATCACTATGAAGTCATAAATTTATTTTCAACATGATTTTGAACCCTTAAGGACCTTTATGTTTTCTATTTTATTTTTTATTTATTTATAAGAAGTATTTAAGGCCATATGGGTTGACCAAGACATCTATATTATTTATTATAGTTGAACACAAGAATAAAATCCACTAGAATAGTGAAGACCATAGTCTAAATATCCTTAGAGTGTTGAGAAGTATTAGTTTAAAAAAATATTTCATTCTTTTATGTCTTGGGGGATTATTTTAAGGTAATTGTGGTTAATAATTTCCATTGGTTTATTTTGAGCCTCAACATGGTCTAAATTAATAATACTAGTTGAATTTACCCTTGGAGTAGCATTAAAATATAGTTAAATGTGTTGCAAGTATGTTGTCAGTGTTGTCATTGATGCCAATAATTATTGGTCATTGATGTTAGTTGTATGGAGATTGTGTATTGGAGTTGTTGGAAGGATTTTGGTGTTGTCATAGTTGGGGAGATTTTTGGAGAGTGCTTGTGCTAGTATAGATGTGTTGTGATTTGATAAGAAGGTGTTGTGGTTCTATCATCAATGTGGTCATTAATGTCTTGATGGATAAGAATTTCATTTATAATAATTTCACTTGGTTTCCAAGGTGCTTTTAAGAAAATTTGAATAAAAGGGTGTGTAGTGTGATAGAGGTGTGTCCAAGGTTGTGCTCTACATTTCTTCATGGTTTAAGATATGCTTGTGTAGTTTGGATATGATGGTCAAATGTGTTTAGAGTTTCTATATCTAGAGTTTCAGGTTCTGGATCGTTATCTAGTGAAGTTTATGTTTGACAGTTTATCTAGCTATGTAGAAGGTTGTCTAGGAGAAATGAGATTGCTTTGCATTTCTCCACAATTAAGTTTTGTGTATTGCAGATTTGGGAACAAGCTTATATTGTCTATAAATCCATTCCCTTGAGGTTTCAGGTGTCAAGGTGTTCCACAAGGTTGGTTAGTGAGTTATGTTCTATGGTAGTGTGTTTGGTTGCACATAACAATGGTGTTCTTAGTTTCAAGTGGTTGTGGTAGAGTTTCAAAATATTCTGATGATGCTAGAATGTTCTGAGATGTTTGCATGCTATGAAGTGTTATTGTGTGGTCTAAATGGCCTATAGTATCATGTATGCGGTCACTTGTAGTGTTAGTTCAAGTTTGGCTGACCTGGCATGCTAGCACTATTTACAGAGGTATATCGTGAATTGTGAATATATTGTATAGCATGGTGATATGGATTTGGGTCCTATTTAACCCTTGGAGTGGTCATCCTTCACTTCTTTCCATTACAGAGGTGTTTGGTGCTGACCTATTTTGGTGTTACACATTTTAGGTGCATATGTTTCATTAAGGATGACCTAATTGAGATTGTTTAGTTCATGGATGGTATAAATAGAAGGTGAATCATTGGAGATGAGTGTGGATTTGTAGAATGGGTGTGAAAGATGAAAATTTTATTAAGTTTGGTGATCTAAGTGTGAGCTTAATGTCTATGAATCTAATGTAGTGAGAAGAAGGGTCTAAATTTTTAATGTGCTTTAAGTTACTGGAAGAAGTGAGCCAAAGGTTGTGGATGGAATAAACTTCTAGTGCTAGATTTCTCCTATTGCCTTGAGATAGTGAATCTCTTTGTAATATTCTTCCTATATATTCTTTCTTCTTGGTAGTGAGCCACCCATTAGTGAGCCTTTCTTCTTTTACTGGGTAGTGAGACCTTAGTAGTGAGCCTAATTGTACTTGGTGTTGCAATTCATATCTATGTGAGCTAATCCTCACTATGGTTTTCCCCTTCTTGGGTTTTCCATGTAAATAGGGTGTTCTTATGTACTTGGATGTGTTTTCATTACTATTTCATATGTTTATATTATTCTAATGCATGATAATGGTTTAATGGTTGATAAGGGTTTGAAAAGGTATTAAGGTTTTGAATATTTTTAAGTAATAAACTGATTCACCCCCCTCTCAGTTTTCCTATGCATATAACAATTAGTATTAGAGTTGTGGCTCCTTGGAGAAATCTTAGCAGCTTGATGTAGATCTAGATGGCATATATGAAGGGTGTCAAGGATCCTATGTTTAATGAAATGAATTATTCTTGCTGGAAAGCTAGGATGGAGTCCTTTTTGGTCTCCCTTGGATTTGGTGTCTAGAAGTTAGTTGAAAATGGATACACTAGGCCTACTACTGGTCTAACTAGTGATGATGAAATCAAGGAATATGAGAGAAATAGTAAACAAATGAATTCTATTATAAGTGGCCTCTCTAATTATGAACTTGGAAAGTTGATAAGTCTAAAATCTACTAAAGAAGTCTAGATAATGTTAGAGAGTATTTATGAAGGAGATGACAAGGTCAAACAAGCAAATATGAAAAACTACAAAGCTAAATTCCAAACCCTAAGGATGTATTAAGATGAAGATATTATTATCTACATTCTCAAAGTGGATGAAGTTTCCAATGTCACCAATGATCTTGGTGGTAAGCTAGAAGAAAGTGAAGTTGTGAAAAAGTTACTAAGAACTCTTCCTAAAACTTATTTTTCTAAAGTTTCCACTATTGAGGAAGCTTATAATTTGGATAATTATTCTAGAGATCAGATGTTTGGTTCTTAAATTTCTCATAAACTAAGAGAGTTTGGTCAAGATGCTACAAAGAAAGAAAATGCATTTAAATTATGGAAAGTAGAGAAAGATGATGAATTAGATCCAAATGATCTTGATGAGGTAGAAGAAAATTTTGTAAGGAGAATGAAAATGAACACTAACAAATACAAAGGTAAGTTACCCTTTAAATATTTCAATTGTGGAAAGATAGGTCATTATGCTTCCAAATGTCCAATAAAAGTTGCAAATGACAAACCTAAGGATCATAAAGGAAAATTTGTTAAGAAGAGTTATTATGTTGAAAGAGACAATGGTGTATTTGATGATGAAGAATCTAACTGTCCTGATGAAGATAGTGATGAATGCTTGTTCATGGATCTAAAATTTGGAACTAATTCTACTAATATTGAAAGATGTGTGAAGGAAATTGCTCTAGTAATAGGTCATAACATTGAAGGAACTATATTAACTACTTTTCATGCAAGAGAATAATGGAATTATTGGATCATTGATAGTGGATGCTCAAATCATTTGACAGGTGATAAGAGTAAGTTTTTTAAACTTCAAAGGTATGATGGTGGTCTTGTTAAGTTTGGTGATGATACATCTGCTAAGATTTGTGGAAAAGGTTCAATTATTTTTTATGGCAAGAATAATACAAATGATGCTCTTTATGTCAAGGGTCTCTGAAATTCTTCTAAGTGTAGGATAAATGAGTAGTAGAGGATATAGTCTTGTGTTTCAGATGGTGGTTGTGAAATTAGAAAAATAAGCTTTAGTACTGTGGTTGCTACTAGAACAAGGACAAAAGGTAATGTTTATTAGCTCAAAGGTAGTGGTACAAAGTGCTTTATGTCTCAAACCAATGAAAGTTGGTTATGGCATTGAAGGATGGGTCACATCAATTTTGATAGCCTAATGAAGATCAATTTTATTGATGATTTGAGAGATCTTCCAAAGATTACAAAGCCTATCAATGCAATGTGCAAGCAATGTCAGATTGGAAAGAAAACAAAGAAAAGGTTCAAGACTAAGGAATATTATACTACAGGTCCTTTGGAGTTGGTGCATACAGACATGTGTGGACCTACCAAAATAAGAAGCTCGTGTGATGACATGTATTTCATGTTATTGAGTAATGATTATTCTAGAATGAATTGGGTGACAATTCTAAAATAAAAATTAGAAGCTCTAGATAAGTTTAAAGAATTTAAGTCTATGGTTGAGAATGAAATGGATTTAAAAATCAAGTGCTTGAGATCTGATAGAGGTGGTGAGTTTACTGCAAATGAGTTTTACATTTTTTGTGAAGATTATGGAATAAAAAGGAATTTCTTAGCTCCTAGAACTCCTAAGCAAAATGGAGTTGTGGAGAAGAAGAATATAATAGTTCAAGAAGCTACTAGGACAATGATGAAGGAAGCAAATGTACCAGATGTCTATTGGAGAGAAGCAATTCATACTATTGTCTACATTATTAATAAAGGTCAAGAAAGAGTGAACAATTCAAAGACTCCCTATAATTTTGTTGGTTAATAGTTTTGTCACCTAACTCTATATTCTAACACCCATGGAAGTGAGAACTGTAACAATAGCTGAATCAGTGATAATGGTATTTTATACTGTTTCTCTACTTATTTTAAAAGATGGCAGATGCCTTCATTAGATGTTCAATGAATAAAAGAAAAAATTTAAACGAAGATTTCTTTTAACTAGAAAGCAAGTGAAAGGTGATGCTTTTAACTTGAAATTTTTGAAAGGAAAACCCACAACTTCAAATAATGAAAATCTAACTACTAGAAATATTGAAACAACATTAAAGCATCTTACACATCCATCACCATAAAATATTTATTCAAAGATAAACATCCCACAACAATGAAACCAATCACACATCTGTCATCCCAATAATAGATAATCCAACGACAAATTACTTAGCATAAGGAGAATGAATTCATACACCATAACACAAAGATCATGCCTGCATAAATTTCACCATAGTCTTTTCTATATATTGAAATAACAAAGAATAGTAAACTAAAAATAGCAGAGTTTTTCTAATGAGTAAAATAAAGTTCACTCAAAAGATCCTATAGACAAACATTATCCCCATATTTAAAGATTACAAATTGTCCAGAAAACGGTTTCTTGAAGATTGTAACCATATCATAAATTAAAAATAAGTCTCTTAAAAGTATCAAGAGCTTGATTAAAGAAAATAGCATAATGAAAACTAACCAGCATCCTCTACACCGGTTCTTTTGCCTTCTGCAACTGTTCCCACTTGCTTCTTTGGTAATGCCTCCTAGATCTTTACCCTTTGCATATATTCATGATACTTCATGATAATTGTAGTGATGTTCTTGCTCCTTGGGGTTGTGGTGATCTGCAACCTTGTTCTCCATTTAGATAATGCACAATTAGACTTAGCAATTGTTTCATAGATATGATCATTTTTAGACTTAAATGCCTTCAAGTAAGTTTGCATAGTGCTCAATTTCCTAAATGAGTCAATAGTGGAAGTTTCAAGATCACCCACTTCTCTGTAATACATGTACTTATATTGCTTTTTTATGTTGATGAGGTCCAAGATTTTGTCATCAAATTCATTAGTGAGGTTGAATTTGAGAGAATTGAAATTTTCCTTTATTTTTACCATTATTTCAAGATATTTTTCTAATACCTCGTTGATTTCTTTGATATAGTCATCATATATTGAAAACTTCCACTCTAGAGAATCAAGCCAATTGGGATCAATTTCTTTGGGATCATCTACTATCTTTTCCCCAATCATCACAATATGCTCCATGGAGGTCAACTCAACAATTTCCTTTGAAAGCACAAAAGTGCTAATATGCTCTCTTCTAACTTGTTGAAGCTTAGTCACCAATTATTTTCTTTTACCAAACACCTCAATATAAAATAGCAAAAAATTAGAAATAAAGAAAAGGCCATCATGATACAGTACCTCAATCCATTCATTAGCAGTTTTAGCACATCCCAAATTCTTTCTAACCTTTTACACGGTATCAACATCAATACCTTAGGCATTCAAAGTGGAGGCTTCTTGGGAATTTGGGGTCACAAATGATGAAACAAAGATTTTCAGAGAAAGAATATTGGACTACAACTGAAGATTTTCTTTTCTCTGCTCCTTGGCTCTTTTGATCAATGCATTAACGAAATAATTGGCGTGATAAACATCACCTTATAAAGAAGAAGGCCCCATATCAATATGAGTCACTTTATAATTTGCCTCTGTTATTTTATTTTCATTTAAATCCTTTGTAGGATCAACAATCTCCAACATTTGATGTCTAGAAGTGGTATATGTAATCATCTGTGACATTCTTTTTGCCTTTTTAGGTTGTGAGGAACTCTGTAGCAACGCAATGATTGTATACACTTTGATTGTCATTGAGGGAACATTTTTACTTTTCTTTTCAACTTCTTTTTTTTCACCATGGTGGAGAAGTAGCCACAAGCCCCGTGTCTCTATTTTCAACATTTACATTTTCCACTCTCTAAACTGACAGAACAACAACAAAAGAATGTCTTGGCAGGGAAGGAGGAATTTCAAAGAATGTGGGGAAAGGAGAATCTTCAATTATCTGCTTGAAAATTCCTGTGGAGTCAGTTGATGGTGGCTTCTCTTGACTAAATTTTTTCTTAGGAGTAGAGGGCAGTGTAATGTCTTATTCACAAACCGATTTCAAATTTTCCTTGGCATCTTTCGATCTATCACCATCTCCTCCTAATTGTGAACTAGTGTTCAATAGTGTTATTATTTTTTTTTCAGCTATTAAACTTGCACCAGAGGCTTGTACGGTCCCCTGCTTTCTTCTTTGTGAAGATCTTGGCTCTTATGGGGAACCCACACTTTGGTGCCATTTTCCATTTAACCAATCAAAAGTACTTCTTAGAATAGGAGCAGACTAGACCATTAAATCCATAATTTCATTTTCTAACCAGACAATTCCATATGAGGGCTTAGCCATAGACTCTTGATATTCCGGGTCAATAATCACTGAATCTTCCTACACATCCTCTGGAATATTGAAGGAGATACCAAAGGTCTATATCTGTTTTAGAGTTAATCTCATAAAGCCTCTCCTATACACTTCATTTTCATCCAAGCAATCTTCCCAAAAATATTCAACGTACGACCAATGTTCATAACCACTGGCTCCATACAAATTTTGTTTAACATACCCTTCACTATCAAAGCGGGTTCTTACAGGAAGTGATCGAAATCCAAACTAGTTCAGGGTTTTCTCCATGCCTCTAGCATTACTATTAATTTTGCAAGAGAATGAAGGCATGGATACCTGAAACACATAACCCTTCTTTCCCATATTCGAGTATTTAACATTTACCACCTCCATTTGTTGAAAAAATTCTAGAAAAATCAAATAATCACCTAGGTAACGAGGTAACTTTAATGGAGCTCTCTCAAAACCCCCAATTCCGAGGTAAGTAAATCTAAAAAATTGAATGAAAAATCTACCAAATTTCACCACCAAGGCAGATGCTTTAGGTGAAATCTGTAGCTCGGGGTTACCATCAATTTTCTTCATAATTTTCATTAAAAACACGTCATTAATGTGACAATAATTTCCCATCCCAACCTTCTTAGTAAGCTGTGGGAGAATTTTGTACATAGGTGTATCTGGCATTTGAAACCCTTGCGGTTCCAACCCATCCCGAATAGCCTCTTGACTAGCTAAAATATAGACCAAGTACGAGCACATATGAAATGCAACAGTTTGTTGGAAATTGATTAATTGCTCATTCAAATGATAAAAGATAATCTCGGCCTAGTCAATGATTTTACTCTCACTACAAATCAATAAAATAAAGTGGCACATCCAAAAATCAAATGAATCTGAGCATGCACTCCCAACTACACGGTGCAATAAGGTAATAGCTTATGAAATATCATCTTTAAAATGTACCCTTTTAAGTTTAGAAGGAAACCGAGACTTACCTTTATTTTCAAACTTCAACCAGTTCTTTGCAATGGATTTTCTGCACCAATCTTCATTCTTTTTGAAAAACTCATCACCCATAGCCACAAAAATTTCCTCCACGGATTCTCTTCTCGGAATGCTCAACGTGCAAGAGATGACCTTAGGAGTGATTTTTGCAACAATGGACCCGTCAGCTGCTCTTATTTCTCGTGTTTCATGGATGTAACCTCTCGCACGCGCAATTATCAAATCAACATTTTGTAAAGCTTCAAGAAAGCCTCCAACACTAGTCAAACCACTTAAAAAAATTCATTCCCCTAGAGGCATTCTATCTTTTTGTTCAAAATGATGCAAAAACTCTTCTAAATCAAGATGTCCAACCTTAGTGTCCCTCACACCAGACCAGTGACTCTGAATTACACTTTGCATGATCGCCAGTCTATGGGAAAATAATGCTTGTACCTCAAGAAGTAGCAACATAGAATATGAACACATATGAAATGACTTAGTGAATATTTTTCCACCCAAAATTGTGTCGTTGTTTGATAGCACATGCATTAAATGAAGCATTCAATTGCATTCATTGAAAGGATAGCTATTTAAACCTGCATGCCTTTTAATTTTTTGAAAAGGCAAGCCAAAGTTAGTTTGTACATAACATTAAACGAGGTGGCAACGCCCTTTGAAAATTGAGAGAAATAAAAAATATCACGTGATCGGGAAAAAGTGGAACCTTACAACCTAGATTGGAAGTTTTGAAGTTTTAAAACCCCTGACTCAATGGTTCACAAGACAACTTAACAAAGACTTATGACTTAACAAAGATAATGGAGTCAGGTAATCAGGAAGTTACGAAAGTTTGAAACTTCATGACAAGGTTCTGAAGGTTGGGAGACTCATGACTAAGGTTAAGGAATGCTCACAACCTGCGACATTGATTGAGTACTAAGGGGATTAATAGTAAGGCACACAAAGTTTATGAGGTAAAGACTTGAAAATGCTTAAGTAAGGAAAGTTTAAAATTGCTAAGGTAGGTGAAAAATACTATAGATAACATTGGCTCTAAATAGGGACAAGGACTAATAGGATGCAAAGAATCTAGAGCAACCTTGGCATGAAGCCTTATTCACGGGCAGCAGAGTAAAAAAAAACTAGACCAAACAAAAAAAGAGACAAAAGACTATGTACAAGGGCAGACCTAGGAAGAACTTAATTAAATAGTTTCAAATCTTTCCCATTGTAGGAAAGAGGTAGAGTAGTACCATCCAGATAGGCCAGCATAAAAGTGTTGTCTCCAAAAATTTGTCTAATTTGAAAAGGTCCCTTCCATAGAGAGTCAAAAAATTTGTGTGCTCCCTTTGGGTCTCTCCTTCTATTCCAAAGAAGAACATAATCACCCATTGCAAAACTTCTTTGCCTAGCCCTTTTATCAAAAATCTTCTCTACCATCTGCTGATGTTTTGCAATCTTATCTACCACAGTATCTCTTTTTTCTTCCAATCTATTTAGATACATAATCCACTTCTTAATTGTAGACCAAAATTTCTCATCTTCTATAGCCTTTTGCAAGTGCTGAGAGCTCCAAAGGTGTTGGTAAGATACTGTCTATACCATATACAAGTTGAAAAGGGGACATGCCAATGGCTCTCTTGTATGTTACCCTATCACCCATAATGAATCATATATTTTTATGCCACCCCCTTTGACTCTCATCCACCAATTTCTTGATGATGAAAATCAAATTTTTATTACTAGACTCAGCCTGCCCATTTCCTTGCGGATAATAATCAGATAAGTGTGCTAGGCTAATATTGTAGTCATAACAAAAAAGAGTAATCTCAGTAGATGAAAAATAACTGGCATTGTCAGTAACAATCTTTTTGGGAACACCAAATCTCACTAGAATATTCTCCTTCAAGAAATTGCATACTACTTCTGAAGAATTTTGTTTCACTAGGATAGCCTCTACCCACTTAGTGAATTAATCTATAGCGGTTAGGATATGAGTGTTCCCAAAAATAGAGTTAGGATTAACTGGACAAATAAAATCTAAGCCCCATTGTTGAAAGGGCTCATCTATTACCACGAGCTTCAAAGGAAAGGCCGCAAGGTGAGGTTTTCTAGTAAGCAATGCAAATTTCTCACATTTTGACACCCATTCATAAGCATCCTTGAACATCCCTAGCCAATAAAATCTATACCGCGTAATTTTAAAAGCTATTACAAAGGCTGAAAAATGACCACCACATGATTCATTATGAAAAACTTCAAGCAACCTTTTTGTTGCTCCTTATCAACACATCTTAGGAAAGTTCCATCCACACCTTTTTTATATAGATTCCCTTCCCACAAGACATATTTACTAGCTTTAAGCTTCAAATTCCTCTTTTATTTAGAAGATAGATGTGATGGATAATCACCATAGGTTAAGAAATAGGAAACATCAGAAAACCACTCATTTGTTGTGCTAGTAAAAAGGACCAAAGGTAGATGTTCCTCCTCCACAGCCTTACTTTTTGCAATCATATTCGCTAAACCCTTTCCTCTAACTAGATTAGTGGGTTTAATATCTACATCATATTCTTGCACCTTTTCTATCTAGGACACTCTTTTATTACATCCAATTTCTTGTTGGGTGAGAATACTCTTCACAGTGGTCTCAAGAACAAAAATAGTAGTTAGAGTGCAAAATATAAAATTTAAAGTTCTTCAGAGCCTTCACAATAGAATAAGTGTGTTTTTCAAGAGGAGAATATTTAAGTTCATATATCTTGAGAGGGGTACTCATAAAGGAAATAGGAGCTTCAATACCTTGCTCATTTTTCTACAATGGAATGGCTGACAAAATGTGCTCTGATGCATAGTTGTATATGATAAAATCCTTTGTAAAATCTAGATGCACTAAGGTTGGTGCACTTGCAATGGTAGTTTTTATGTCCTCAAATGATTGCTTGGCCTCAGTGCTCCATTTGAATATAGGAATATCCTTCATCATGTTAGAGATAGGCTTCATTAACTCAACAAAATCGGGCACAAAATTTCTTAGAAAATTCACTTGGTCGAAGAAAGACCTGGTGCCATCTTTATTTGTAGGTAAGCTCAAATGCATGATAGATTTCACTCTCTCAGGGTCTATCTTAATCCCATCCTTTCAAATAATGTGACCTAATATTTTCCCCTCAGTCACAAGGAAGATAGAATTCTTAGGGTTCAAAGAGATACTCTCTTCTCTACAAGGTTGTAATACTATCTCCAAATCATGCAAATGGTTGGCTATTTTTTCAGAAAAAAATTGTGAGGTCATCCAAATAAATCACAATAATTTTATTTCTCATATCACCAAAATATAATTCCATGGCCCTTTGAAAATTAGCCCTTGCATTTATGAGACTGAATGGCATTCAATTATAAGAAAAGACACCAATGGGAGTAGTGAATGTTGTTTTATGCTGGTACTCTAGGGCTACTTCAACTTGATTATATCTCAAGAAACAATCAAGAATGGACATCATTTGCGAACTAGCGAATTCTTACAATATATGGTCCATAACAGGTAGCGGATAATTATCTTTCAGAGAGGCCTGATTTAAGTTCCTGAAGTCAACACAAATCCTTATTTCTCTATTTTTCTTCCTAACAGGAACTATATTGGCTACCCATGTAGAATGATGGATTGGGTAGATGATCTTTGATTTCAGCATTTTATCTATCTCATTAAAAATAACTTCTACTACCTTAGGGTTGTAACACCGTTGTTTCTGTCTGTAGGGAGTAGCACCAAGTTTTAATGGGATTTTATCAATTGGAATTCTCCATTTCTAAACTTTTTCAAATCAACATAACACCATGCAAAGAAATCCTTGTAATGTGTCAATAAAGAGATTAATCTCTCTCTCTCCTTTGGGGAACAACACTTTCCAATACAAACAATCTTGGGATCATCCTTTGTGCCAATATTCACCTTATCATACTCTGCAAATGATTCAACATAAACTTTACTCTTCTGCTTCAAATATTGTTCATGTCTGTTGAATAAATTTTCAAGAGAAACTAAACCCTTGGGAATATTATTGCCTTTCAACTGAATGATCTCTGCTTCCTTTCCATCAGAAGTAGTAAGGTGAATTTTTAAAATATCATTAATTTTATCATCATTTCCTTCAAAATAGATGTGAGTGAAAGCTTCATCCTTTTCTAAAAACTCAATAATTCATTGGTCATCATTAAATACTCGCTAGTGATTTACATTGCTAGGAACACTAGGTCGGTACACAATCTCAATTCAGTAAGACTTATCTTTAAAATTAGTGTGTGGTAAAAGTAATGATGCTAAGACAACTAGGGAGTTGGCTCTAGTATTTTGATCTCTTGGAACTGAATCTGTAGAAAAGGCATCATAATATTCTATACAATCCCAAACCCTATTTCTATAGTGTTTAAGCTGACCATTTTTCATAGTGTAAATATTCCTGACTTGCTTCACCACTAATTCAACATCTCCCACAACTCAAAATTGATTAATACCCTTTTCTTTAGCTACACTTAGACCAAGCAATAGGGCTTCATACTTAGCTATGTTATTGGTATTAGAAAATTCTAGTTTGAAGGAAAAAGGGAACTTATAGCCATCTGGTGAAATTAAAACTACTCTTGCACCTGATCCAACATTAGCACAACTTCCATCAAATTTGAGTGTCCACAAATAGTTAATTAGATCTAGGTTGACAAGGTTTAGGTTCCCTTCTTCGTCGAAAGTACACATGTAAGTGCCCAACCCTATTTCAACAAACAAAATATCTACCCTCAGATCACTAGACTTTAGAATAGTGAACTTGGCCTTGGGTTTAGGGTTTAGACATATTTTCTTCCCATCCAATGGTATTAGGGCATGAGACCAATCCATTAGTATTTCCCCACCCAAATCTCTACAAAATATTCTACTCAAAATCATCCCATAATTAGCTAGGATATCAACAACAAGTATAGTTATATTCAATCTCTTCTTGGGGAAAGCAGCTAAGGCTACTTGAACATCTTTGATTTGGCATATAATAGGGATTGGAGAACCATCCATAGAATAAAATTTTCCCTGGGAAGATGTAAAAGATAAACCTAAGGAATTGGCTATTTGGGCAAGCATCACATTTTTTGAGGCCCCAAAATCAATAATGTAATTGCTTAACCTAGAACCAACAATGTAAAATGACACATAGAAAGGTTCTAGTTTTGCAAAAGGATCTAGTTGGACTGAAATTTTCTCAACAAAATTAGTGAAAACTTGGTTTTCCATAGGGACTTCATACTCCAGGGACACCTAAGCATTGCATTGAGAGGGTAAAGGCTCTTGTTTAATGTATTTGACTAGTCTGTCTAACTTTGCAGGATTGAGCCTTAAATATTTAGCTTGGGAAATTTGATTTTTTGTATTTTTGCATGACTCAACTATATCAAATGAACTAGCAACATAAGAATCAAACGAATGTGTAGGGGTTACCTCATTTGTTGTATTTTTGGACACATTCTACTTTGGTTTCTTTTGCTTTGTCAAGATAAATTTGGGAGTTAATGATGAACCAAATGTTTCCTCTTTTGCATATTGTTCTCTTGTGAAGATGACACAATTTGGATCATCCACTTTGATATATAGATCTTCTTTGGTCTTGGAATCTATCATATATTCAAATAAATTCATGCCAAAATATTGAGATGGACCAGAATCTTCCACATATGGCTCTTGTGCACCTTCATTGGTTGACATCATTTGCATGAATCTGACCATTTCTGGACAACTAGCCCCATCATGGTCTGAAGTCAAGTGAAAATTTCAATTACTTTTTGTTGAAGAAGGGGAACCTTCAATTGGAAATATTTGAGCTGGGGCACCCAAAGATAGTCTTTTATTGGGAGCTCCTTGATAATTGTAATCTCTCCTAGGGACATCCTAATAAGGTTTATGTGAAGGACCCTTTGGCATCTGTCTCTTAAGAGTAAATATATCATTAGCCAATCTTTGTATAATCGGGTCAGTGGAATTTGGTAGTGAAGGTTTACCAGTTTTCAATTCTTTTTTCCATTTTCCCGTGATATTCAAGTCATCTTCTATGGATATAGCCAACTCCTGAGCGACGTCCACATTATAAACTTCTTCTCTTTTGATAGTAAAGCTTACATCTGGTGGCAGGGTGTTGATAAACACTGCCTTCAATAATTCATTTCCTGGCCTCATGTTTGCAAAAATCCTGTTATACAATTTGTTGAACCTAGCCACAAATTACCTCATTGGTTCATGAACTTCCTTTTTCATAGATCCCAACTGGGCAACTAGAAATTTATCATTTCCTATAGTCTTAAATATATTTTTAAATCTTGTTCTCAAGGTAGCCCAATTATTAATAGAGTCATTCATAAGGGAATAAAACCAATCAACAACAACACCAGTTAGATATTCTGCAAAAAGTCTCATGGCAACATCCTCATGTTGCAGGGCAAGGATAAATGAAGTAGTGAAGAAAGCTTGCATGTGCTCATCAAGATAAATATTCCCATCTCCATTGAATTTTGGTATAATATTCCTTGAGCCCTTCGGTAAATCATGCAATTGAGCTCCAAATCTAAAGGTGAGGGGATCTATTATGGCTCCCCAAGGAATGGGTTGAGGCTGAGCCATCACAACAGGATTATAGGGAGGAAAATTTATTTGTAAAGGAAGGACTATGCTGTGTAAGAGAAGAGCTTGATATGATGTATTAGTAACCCTAGGGGAACTAGCTATAGGGGTGGGAGAGGGTGGCCCGCTAATAGATTTAGCCTTTCAGTTTGGTGGAAAGGATGAGAAACCTACCACTTCTAGTAACTCAAAATATTTATCAACAATCCCTTTCTTTATTTCTCCCCTTATGTATATTTTAGATGCCAAAGTTGAACAAACAATAATAAATTACAGAGTCACCAACTCCCACTTGCTAATGGTTTTGTGGAAGATTTTATCGATTGTTCAACTGATTTCTAGGAGCTTGCATTGGAGGAGCTCTAACTCTTCTAGCTATAGGCACAATATTGTCTACAAAATTGGTTTCTTGAGCATTTGCAAAACGCATAGCATAATCTCTCCAAGCTCTTCCTCTTCCTCCAACACTTGATTAACTCTTTGATATTGGAGGTTGGTTCTTATTTGCTGCCAAGCAAGTAGTCAAAGACCAGTAACTATATCTTCTTGATCTCCAATAGACTAGTCTACGTTGGGTTGGAGAACATGAGAATTACGCATTTGAAGAACCATAACTATCAACTATCAAAAAAACTCGTTATACAAAATTTATTTGTCTCTAGCTCTCCCTAGCAGAGTTTCCAAAAAGCTATTGGTTAACAGTTTTATCACCTAACTCTATATTCTCACACCCATGGAAGTGACAACTGTAACAACAACTGAATCAATGATAATGATATTTTATATTGATTCTCTACTTATTTTAAAAGGTGGCAGCTACATTCATTAGATGTCCAAAAAATGAAAGAAAAACATTAAACTAAGATTGCTTTTAACCCAAAATCTTTGAAAGGAAAACCCACAACTTCAAATAATGAAAATATAACTACTAGAAATATTGAAACAACATTAAAGCATCTTACACATCCATCACTATAAAATATTTATTGAAAGATAAATATCCCACAACAATGAAACCAATCACACATCTATCATCCCAATAATAGATAATCCAACTACAAATTACTCAGCATAAGTAGAATGAATTCATACACCATAACACAAAGATCATGCCTGCATAAATTTCACCATAGTCTTTTCTATATTGAAATAATAGAAGAACAATAAACTAAAGATAGTAGAGTTTTTCTAATGAGTAAAATAAAGTTCACTCAAAAGATCCTATAGCCAAACATCATCCCCATATTTAAAGATTACAAATTGTCTAGAAAATGGTTTCTTGAAGACAACCGTTTCGGAAATTAAAATAAAAAGTCTTTTAAAAGTATCAAGAGCCTAATAAAAAAAAATAGCATAATTAAAACTAATCAACATCCTCAGCACCGGTTCTTTCGCCTTCCGCAACTGCTCCCACCCGCTTCTTTGTAACACCTCCTAGATCTTTACCCTCTGCCTATATTCATGGTATTTTGTGACTTTATAGTGATGTTCTTGCTCCCTAGGGTTGTGGTCATCTACAACCTTTTTATCCATTTAGACAATGCACGATCAAACTTAGCAATTGTTTCATAGATATCATCATTTTTAGACTTAAACGCCTTCAAGTAGGTCTGCATAGTGCCCAATTTCCTGAATGAGTCAATAGTGGAAGTTTTAGGATCACCCACTTCTTTGTAATACACCTCCTTATACTACTTTGTTATGTTGGTGAGGTCCAGGATTTTCTCTTCAAATTCATTAGTGAGGTCAACTTTGAGAGCATTGAAATTTTCCTTTATTTTTACCATTATTTCAAGATATTTTTCTAATACCTCATTGATTTCTTTGATATAGTCATCATATATTGACAACTTCCACTCCAGAGAATCAAGCCAATTGGGATCAATTTATTTGGGATCATCTACTATATTTTCCCCAATCAGCACAATATGCTCTATGGAGGCCAACTCAACAATTTCCTTTGAAAGCACAAAAAGTGCTACTATGGTCTCTTCTAACTTTTTGAAGCTTAGTCACCAATTCTTTTCTTTTACCAGACACCTCATATAAAATTGAAGAAATTTAGAAATAAAGAAAAGGCCATCATGATAGAGTCCCTCAATCCATTTGTTAGAAATTTTAGCATATCCCAAATTCTGTCTAACCTTTTGTATGGTATCAACATCAATGCCTTGGAAATTTGAAGTGGACACTTGTTGGGAATTTGGGGTCACAAATGATGAAATAAATTTTTCTAGAGAAAGAATATTGGACTGCAACTGGAGATTTTCTTTTCTCTGCTCCTTGGCTCTTTTGATCAATACTTTAATGGAATAATTGGCATGATAAACATCACCTTCTAAAGAAGAAGGACCCATATCAATATGAGCCACTTTATAATATTCCTCTGTTATTTTATTTTCATTTAAATCCTTTGTAGGATCAACAATATCCAATAGTTGATTTCCAAAAGTGGTATCTATAATCATCCATGACATTATTTTTTCCTTTTTAGGTTGTGAGGAACTCTGCAGCAATGCATCGACTGTCATTGAGGGAACATTTTTTATTTTCTTTTCAACTGATTTTTGTAACCATGCTGGAGAAGTAGCCACAAGGCCTATGTCTTTTTTTTCAACCTTTACATTCTCCACTCTCTCAGCTGACTGAACAACAATAGAATAATCTCTTGGTGTGGACGGAGGAATTTCAAAGAATGTGGGGAAAGGAGAATCTTCAATTATGTACTGGAAAATTCTCGTAGAGCTAGTAGATGTTGGCCTCTCTTGACTAACTTTTCTCTTAGGATCAGAGGGAAGTGTAATATCTTGTTCACAGACCAATTTTAATTTTTCCTCGACATCTTTTGGTCTATCACCATCTCCTCCTGACTGTGAACTGGTGTTTGATAGTCTCATTGTTTGTTTTCTAGCTGTTAGACTTGCACCAAAGGCTTGTACGGTCCCCTTCTCTCTTCTTTGTGAAGATATTGGCTCTTGTGGGGAACCCGCTCTTTGGTGCCATTTTCCATTTAACCAATCATAATTCCTTAAAACAGGAGTGAACTATACCATTAAATCTATAATTTCATTTTCTAACCAGACAATTCCATATGAGGGCTTAGCCACATACTCCTAATATTTTGGGTCAATAATCACTGAATCTTCCTGCACATCCTCTAGAATATTGAAGGAGATACCAAAGGTTTGTATTTGTTTATGAGTTAATCTCATAAAGCCTCCCCTTTACACTTCATTTTCATCCAAGCAATCTTCCCAAAAATCTTCAATGTCGAGTCAATGTTCATAACTGCTAGCTCCATACAAATTTTGTTTAACATACCCTTTGCTATCAAAGCGAGTTCTTATACGAAGTGATTGCAATCCAAGCTTGTTAAGGGTTTTCTCCATGCCTCTAGAATTACTACTAATTTTGCAAGAGAACGAAGGAATGAGGAAAGGAAACACATAACCCTTCTTTCCCATATTAGAGTATTTAACATTTACCACTGCCATTTGCCAACAATCTTCCAGAAAAAATAAATAATCACCTGGGTAATGAGGCAACTTTAATGGAGCTCTCTCGAAACCCCCAATTCTGAGGTAAGTAAATCTATCAAATTGAATGTGAAAGCTACCAAATTTCACCACCAGGGTAGCTACTTCAGGTGAAATCCAGAGCTTGGGGTTACCATCAATTTTCTTCATAATTTTCATTAAAAATGTGTCATTGACACGACAATAATTTCCCATCCCAGCCTTCTTACTAAGTTGTGGGAAAATTTTGTACACAGGCGTATCTGGTGTTTGAAACCCTTGCAGTTCCACCCATCCTAGATAGCCTCTTGACTAGATAAAATATAGACCAAGTACGAGCACATATGAAATGCAACAGTTTGTTATAAATTGATTAATTGCTCATTCAAATGATAATAGATAATATCAACCTAGTCAATTAATTTACTCTCACTACAAATCAATAGAATAAAGCAACACATCCAAAACTCAAATGAATCTAAGAATGCTCTCCCAACTACATGATGCAATAAGGTAATAGATTTTGAAATATCATCTTCAAAATGCACCCTTTTAAGTTTAGAAGGCAACTGAGACTTACCTTTATTTTTAGACTTCAACCCATTCTTTGCAATTGGGTTTCTGCACCAATCTTCATTCTTTTTGAAAAACTCATCACCCATACCATGGACATTTCCTCCACAAATTCTCTTTCCGGAATGCTTAATGAATGAGAGATGACCTCAAGAGTGATTTTTGCTACAATGAACTTGTCAGTTGCTCTCATTTTCTGAGTTTCAGGGATGTAACCTCTCATGCACACAATTATCAAATCAAAATTTTGTACAACTTTAGGAAAGCCTCTAGCATGAGCCAAACCACTTTGAAAAATTCGTTCCCCTAGAGGCGTTATGTCATTTTAATCCAAATTCTGTAAAAAATCTTCTAAATCAAGATGTCTAGCCTCAGTGTCCCTCACACTAGACCAATGACTGAATTACACTCTGCATGAGTGCCAATCCATGGGAAAATAATGATTGTACCTTAGGAAGTAGCAATAGAGAATATGAACACAAGAGAAATAACTTAGTGAATATTTCACCACCCAAACTTGTGTCGTTGTTTGATAGTATGTGCATTAAATGAAGCATTCAATTGCATTCCTTGAAGGGATAGCTATTTAAACCTGCATGCCTTTTAAAAATTCTAAAAAGACAAGCCAAATTTAGTTCATACATAACATTAAATGAGGTGGCAACGCCCTTTGAAAACTAAGAGAAATCAACAATATCGTGTGGTTGCGAAAAAGTGGAACCTTACAACCGATATCAGAAGTTTCAAAGTTTTAAAAACCCCCGACTCAACGGTTCACAAGACAACTTAACAAAGACTTATGACTTAACAAAGATAATGGAGTCACGTAATTGGGAAGTTATGAAAGTTTGAAACTCCATGACAAGGTTCTGAAAGTTGGGAGACTCACAGCTAAAGTTAAGGAACACCCACGACCCGCAACATTGAGTGACTACTAAGGGGATAAACAGTAAGGTGCACAAAATTCATGAGGTAAAGACCCAAAAATGCTTAAGGAAAGTTTAAAATTGCTGAGATAGGTGAACAATACTATGGATAACAAAGTTGTGGTATGGTAAACCTCCTACTATAAAGTATTTCAGAGTTTTTGGGAGAAAATATTATGTCAAAAGAGATGAAGAAAACTTAGGAAAGTTTGATGCAAGATCTGATGAAGTTATCTTCCTTGGATAATCTACAAGAAGAAAGGCCTACTGGTGCTATAATAAATTTCTAAATAAAATCATTGAAAGTGGAAGTGTTAAGGTGGATGAAGAACCACTACAAATTTTAGTATTGATAGAAGGATGAGTTTGATGAATCCCCTTGCAGTGAAGAAGAAAATGATGAAGAAAAGGGAAAAGAGATGATTGTTGAAGAGTAGGAAGCTACATAAAAGATTCCTAAGTCTCCTAAGTATGTGTAGAAGAATCATTTTGAAGATCGGATCATTGGAGATAAGAGAAAATATGCGCTGAAAAGGAAGAAAGAAGCTATGATAGAGGAACAAGTAAATTTTTGTTTACTTTTAGAGGTGGAACCTAAAATTGTAACTGAGGCATGGGAAGATGAGAATTGGATCAAAGCTATAAAAGAAGAAATAGAATAGATTAAGAAGAATCAAACTTTGGAATTGATCCTGAGAGTTACAAACAAGAATGTGATAGGAACTAAATGGGTTTTTAGGAAAAAATGAATGAGGATGGAAAAATTGTTAGAAACAAGGCTAGAATTTTGTGTAAGGGTTACTCACAAGTAGAAGGAATAGTTTTTTAGGAGAAATTTTCTCTGGTGGCAAGGATGGAAGCCAATAAAATGTTTTTGGATTTTGCAGCACATAAAGACTTCAAAGTATATTGGATGGATGTAAAGTCTATGTTCTTGAATGGTGAGTTGGTAGAAGAGGTATACATTGAAAAACCAGAAGGTTTGTAGTTGTCAAAAGATGTTGATATGGTTTGTAGATTGAAGAAGGCATTGTATGGACTCAAACAAGCTCCTAGAGCTTGGTATGCAAGACTTGATAGGTATTTGTTGTAGAAAGGATTCATAAAAGGTACTACAAATAGCAGTATTTACTTCAAGGTTGAAGGAGAAAAAAATTTGATTGTGGTAGTGTATGTGGATGACATTATCTTTGGAGGAAATGAAGGTATGTGCAAAAAAAAATTTAGAGGAAATGCAAAAAGAGTTTGAGATGTCAATGTGCGGGGAGATGAATTTCGTCCTTGGAGTACAAATTAATCAATTAGAAAAAGGTAATTTCATTTCACAATCAAAATATGTCAAAGAAATGTTGAAGAAGTTTGGAATGGAGGATTCTAAATGAGTGTGTACCCCTATGGTGACTGGTTGTAAGTTGATTAAAAATGATGAATCTCCTAAGACTGATCAGAGAAAATATAGATCAATGATTGGTGGATTGCTATATCTAACTACTACTAGACCATATATCATGCATGTAGTTTGTATTGAAGAGGATATTTAAATAATTGAAGGGCATTCTAGACTTTGGTTTGTGGTATCCTAGGGACATTGATCTCTCCTTGAGTGCATATACAAATGTAGATTGGGAAAGTTGTAAAAATGAAAAAATAAGTACAAGTGGTGGTGCTTTCATTCTTGGAAGTAGATTGGTTTCATGGTTGAGTAAGAGGTAGGATTCAATGATATTATCTACTACAAAGGTAGAGTACATCGCAACAACATCATGTTTCACATAGGTGTTTTGGATGAAGAAAACATTGAATGATATCAAAGTATGATATGATGAACCTATTTCTATATTATGTGATAATAAAAGTTCTATCAATATCTCAAAGAACTTGGTAATGCATTCAAGAAGAAAACATATCTCTATCCAGTATCACTTCTTAAGGGAGAAAGTTGCAAAAAATGAGGTGAAGTTGGAGTATGTGCCTACTAGGGACCAAGTTGTAAATAGTTTCATGAAGGATCTTCCTAAAGATACTTTTGAGTATCTCTGGAAAAAGTTAGGGGTTATTGCCCCTCCCTCTTTCAACTAGATGCATAAGTTGGTGCATCTGTCTGGAAAGAATTTGAAGATACATTCTTGGTCCTAGACTAATGTTGAAAGCTACCTTTTAGGGGGAGTAGGTAGTAGTGCTATTAGTTGGAATAGTCAGTTGGAGCATAGTTTGTGCCCCTAAAGGGGAGAGTGCAAAAAAGTGAGTGTAGTGAAGAGAGAGTTTAGTTTCTTGTTGGTGTTGCAAGTAGTGTCAAAGTGGTGTATGCATATGTCAAAGAGGGAGAACAAAAAATAAAAAATTATATGAAGATGATGTGTGAAAGGTATAGGTGTTCTCCTTTGAATGATGTCAAAAGGGGAGAACAAGAGAGTTCAATGCAAGAAAAAGATTTAGATGAGTTTATGGCCCTTTTCCATTGATGTCAAAGGGGGAGAGAGTTAGAGTGGTTGAAAAACCATAGTTCAGAAGAGTATTGCAGGAGAAATTGCTAAAGTTTCTTGGGAGAGAGTTGGTTGAATATGGTATGAAGGCCAAAAGAGGAGAGAGTGTTCAAGAGAGAGGGAATGAGAGTATGAAGAGTTGTCCCTGTCAGGGGGAATTTTGTTAGTTTCTTTTGTTGTTGATGGATTTTGAGAGAGCTAGTATTTCCATCAATGACAAAGAGGGAGATTGTTGCAAGTATGTTGTTGGTGTTTTCATTGATGTCAGTAGTTGTTGGTCATTGATGTCAACTATATGGAGATTGTGTGTTAGATTTGATGGAAGGATGATGGTGTTGTCCTATTTGGGGAGATTGTGTAACATGCTCAACTATATTTCTATCGTTAAACCAAAAATTGACATTATGAATATTAATATTTATGATGCAAATTCTATAGGTAATTACATTTAACACTTTCATGTTCATAAATCACCAATAAATATAAAATAAAAGAATATTCATTTCCAAATGTCAATAGAAACATACAAGTTTGACTTTGCATTCAATGCCTCAAGCCAATTCCCAATTACATATTTTTCTTTCTATTAATATTACATCGATATATTCCTTTTCATCAATGATACAATTACATATAGAATTATGATATGATTCCTTATGACAACTCACCTCCACTAGTGGACAAGAACATGATTGTGGTGCTTTTACACACAACCATGAAGCATTGCTTCCTCATAATTCTTTAATCAGTTGAAGAATACCCAACCCTGCATGAAACACTTGGCAAGAGATACAATTTGCAAGGTGTAATCTGTGCATGCCTAACTACATGCATTTCTATCTACTAAATGTTATAGCATGCAAGTTACATATTAGCTAATCAAATACATTAGAGAGAGGATAAATAACATATTTTTTTCCATATACATCTATATAAAAATGATTTCAAAGCTTGGCCAAGCTCATGCTGCATAAAATGCAACTCTAGTTAGATTTGGAAAAGAAAATCTACACTCTCTAGCACCCATTCTTGGAAGAAAAGATTATCATATCAAAGGGGTATCCCTCTCTTTTAAACCATCTACTAGCAACATGATCTAGTGTGCTACAGTCTACCCTTGAATTAATGTATCATTCTATTCCATTAATTTACCACAATAAGTCATTTAACCAGGTTTAACATTCATTCATTCATCACAATCTATCATTTATATATATTGCAAATCCATATTGTTTCATCACTATAGATCCTTTCTTTGCAATCAATTGTAACAATCTTACCCAAAGATTAATCAAGATGAATCAGAAGGTATACTGCATGTATGTGCTCATGCATAAATAAAGTTTTTATGCATGCACACATATATGCCTATAAATGAACTTAGTTGGAAAAATGTGTATACATTCTAAATAGGAAATACAAAACCATAATCAAAGAAGATAATAAAAAACATGTTCTAATGCATTTTTCTAAGCATTTCAATGAAATCTAGCTCTTTTGAAATCCAATTAAACATTTATTCACAAGCATTTGTCTACCACGATTGATATCAATTTAGCATAGTAACCTTTACTAGAGGATTATCATCTCAACAAAAAATAAAGGAAACACTTCATTTAGTTTTAATTCAAATTTTAAGTTTATCTAATCTAATCAAACATGGCCATTAGATGTTCAATTTTGACATTACAATTGCAATATTTTCACGAAGAACATCTCTTATAACAAAGTAAATATAATGCTCTATTTTGTTAAGATGGAATTTTACACAAAAAGGGGGTAGTCAAAAGACCTATTACTATGAAGTTGATAACATACCATCGTTACCTACATAATATTTACTTATTTCAAGAGTGTCTAAGTCTCATTTCAACCTTCATTATTTGATAACACCCCTCAAGAGATTACTTACAAAGAACATAAATGGGTCATTTTCAACCCTTGTTTTATCACTAGAAAGAATCAACAGTGAGATCAAATATTTGCATATACACACACACACACACACATATATATATGGTTATATATATGCATATATTTGTAATATACGTTTTTGCATATTCGTGCACCATTCATTCACATGAAGAAACTAAGGGTTATAGGGTTATTTAAACCCATGAGCAGAGATGGTTGATTCTAATTTTTACAGGGAATGTTAGGGTTAGAAGGTAGATCTTAATCAATTAAATGCAGATTTAATCAATAAAACAGAGAAATAAAATACACATAAATTTTGGATAGCAAAAGAAGAACACAAAGATTTAACGTGGTTCACCCAAATATGTGCTACATCCACCAATAAGACGGTCCAAAGTATATTAATCTCCTAGAAACTAACCTTTACAATGACATGCAAAGACATGAAACAACATGTAGCAATGTTTTCCCCATGTTTTTCACTTGCTGGTTTTACACAACAATGGCTACGGGTACCCGCAACTTCTATGTTTTTCCAGCCACTACTCTGCGATTTTTTGCTAACATTTTTCACAACCTTCTGCCCTCAAAACTCATCACCAAGTGTTTTAATATACTCCTACACATGCACCATTAATTACCAATGAAGTGTGGCCATTGGTTGTGCCTCATGCACCCAATAAAACTTTTTCTTCAGGTAGTTACACTTAATATTTTCAGTTGTCCATTGACTTTGTATTTAAAATATTGTAACTAATCACTTCTAGCATTTAAAATTTATTTGTAACTGCCCTTTTAGATACAAGTGCAACATAAATATTTAATAAATGCAACAAATTATTTAAAGGAAATTAATATGAATATTTTATCCAAGTCTGATTGGTCTCCATAACACAAAAATCTCCCACTTGGAGACTAATCAAACTCCACTCCATACCATCTCCCACTTGGAGAATGATCATAACACCACTACCCTTGCAACTCCCACTGGAAATCAACACCTTGGACCTTCATGTGCTATTTTTCTTAAGTTCAACCTTGAAGGCCAACCGAAGCTGAAAAGGAGCTCAACTTCTCCCTTGTCACTACCTTTGTAAACATATCTCATGGATTGACATTCATATGTATGTTTTCCATCTTGACCTATCCATCCTTTAATACTGATCGAATGAAATGATATCTTAGTTGTATGTGTTTGGTTTTAAAGTGCAAGGAAAAACTCTTTGCAAGATTTATAACACTCTGATTTTTCGTAAACAAGTAAATGTCAACCTACTATTTTCCCAAATATTCCATGAAAACTTGCAGCCATATCATCTCTTTTTCTACCTCAGTTGCAACTACATACTCTGCCTTTGTGGTGGATAAAGAAACCACCTTTTGCAACCAAGAAATCCAACTCACTACTATCCCACAAACTATAAATACATAAACTATGGTACTCCACCTAGTATCTATATCCCCTGCCAAATCCAAGTCAACATAGCCTTTTAAATTAGTATTGGAGCCCCCAAAAGATAAACATTTATTGGATGTACCTCTCAAATACCTGAAAATCCATTTTACTGCATTCCAATGCTCAACTTCGGGATGACTCATATACCTTCTAACAACTCCTATGACATGTGTAATATCTGGTCTCATACATACCATGGTGTACATTAAACTTCCTACAAATGAAGCATATGGTACCTTGGACATTTTTTCTTCCTCCTCTTGTGTCTTAGGACACATATCTTTAGTCAATTTGGCATGACTAGGAAAAAGTGTGTTGACAACTTTAGCATTCACCATATGAAATCTCCACAACACCTTTTCAACATAATTAACCTAAGACAAAAATTTTTTTTTCCCTCTCTTGTAATCTTCATACCAAGGATTTTTTTTGCTACCCCCAAATCCTTCATAGCAAATGAATTTGCTAACTATTGTTTTGACTCTTTTATGTGATCCATGTTAGACCCCGCTACAAGAATATCATCAACACATAAACATAAAATAATGTAGCTATCATCATATAAATTCTTAAAGTAAACACAATGGTCTAAATTACACCAGCCATAGCCTTGCTCAACCATAAAACTATCAAATTTAATATACCATTGTTGAGGTGCTTGCTTCAAGCCATATCAACTTTTCTTCAATCTGCACACTAGTTTCTCCTTAACTTTGACCTCAAATCCTTGTGGTTGTTCCATATATATTTCCTCTTCTAAATCACCATGGAGAAAGGTTGTTTTAACATCAAGCTATTCTAAATGCAAATCTTCAGCATCCACAATACTTAAAACAGTATGAATAGAAGTCATTTTAACAATCGAAGAAAAGATTTCATCAAAATCAATACCTTTTTCTATGAAAATGCCTTTACAACTAACCTGGCTTTAAACATTTTTATACCTTCATCTTCCTCTTTTAGCCTATAAACTCATTATTTGGTAAATCCTTTTAACCTACAGGCAACTTGCATAAGTCCCAAGTCTGATTTTTTAGCAAGGAGTCCATTTCTTCTTCCATTCCATGCTTCCATTGAACCTTGGTATCCACTTGCATAGCTTCATCATAGCATTTCGGTTCACCAACATTAGTTAATAAAATAGAATACAGAGAGGGGGAAAATATTTTTGGAGGGCTACTTATCCTTGAAGATTGTCTAACATTCAGTACAGTTTGTGGTATTTTCTATTGCTATTGTTGTAGAGCATGATGAATCACTGGAACATCATTGTTTGAAGTATCATCCAACACTACATAATCTTTTTCTTTCTTCTCATGCTGCTGCAACTGATCTTTGTACAACACTTTCTCATTGAATATGACATCCCTACTTCTCATAATTTTTTTATTTTCAAAATCCCAAAGCCTATAACCAAATTCATCAATGCCATATCCAACAAATATACATTTCTTTGATTTAGCATCATGCTTGGTTCTATTTTCTGAATCTACATGTGCAAATGCTTCACAATCAAAGGTTTTGAGAAAATAATCAGTCACCTCTTACCTATCCGTGCTTCCTCTAGAATACCACAACCTAAAGGATTAAAGGGACCTCTATTAATTAAATAAACAACAATATTTACAGCCTCTACCCACATGTTTAAAGGTAGCCCAACATGCAATCTCATAGTCCATGCATGCTCCATTATTGTTCTATTCATGCACTCAACCACTCCATTTTACTATGGAGTCCTTGGAACCATTTTTTGCCTACGAATACCATTAGAGGATCAATAATCTTTAAACTCTTTTCTGTAATACTCACCACCATTATCAGATCTGAGACATTTTAACTTTTTACCCATCTCATTCTCAACCAAGCTTCTCCATTTTTTAAAAGTTTCAAATACATCAAATTTATTCTTAAGGAAATAAATCCATACCTTTCTTGTTGTATCATCAATAAAAGTGGCATAATACTAAGAGCCACTAAGATAAGATACTTGAGCTAGTCCCCACACATCCATATGCACAAGCTCCAATTTCTCATGTTTCTTTTGCTTCCCATCCCCAAGAAAACTAACTCTTTTTTGTTTGGCATACACACAAATTTTACAAAATCCCATATTAACATATTTTAGACCTATTAAAACATTCTTTGAATGAAGTACTTTCACACCTTTTTCACTAATATGCCCAAGTCTATTATGCCACAATGTTGATTCAGAGCCCACAACAACTTTTTCATTTTCTGCTTGCTGAACTGTAGTAACTATTCCTGAATATTGACCTTTTCTACAACAACTAAAGTAGAACGAATAGTATGACCTATACAAAGATATAAGGTTCCTACTTTCACACCTTTTGCTACCACTAAGGCACCTTTTGTAACCTTCCAATTTTTATCACTAAATGTAACAACAAAACCTTCATCATCTAATTTCCTTGCTGAGATTAAATTTCTACTTAACTTTGGAATGTGCCTTACCTCATGTAGTAGCCAATGATTCCCATTTTGCAACTTAATCTTGAGTCTTCCCTTTCTAACAATCAGACATGGTTCATTATCTCCCAAATAAACCAGCCCAAAATCCCCTTAGACATAATCAAGAAAATAAATTCTATGGGGCGTAGCATGAAATGAAGCCCTTGAATCTAACATCCAAGAATCATCAACATTATCAAGGGAAAGAATCAATGCACCCTCATTAGATTTATTACTTACCACATTTGCCTCTTTATTTCCTTTTTGTCTCCTTTATTTTTCTGAGACCAACAATCTTTCTTTAAATGACACAACTTACCATAGTACCAACAATCCTTCTTTTCTCTGGATTGAGACCTCTTGTCCTTTGATTTTCGTCGTGACTTACCATGACCTCCAGAATTATTTCCTCTCTCCTTTGTTCTACACCTACTTTCTACATTCAAAAGACTACCTCATGTAGATGTACCACTTGGGATTTTCCTATGAATTTCCTTGCTCAAAATAACACCAACAATATCATCAAATTTCAGTGTATTTGAACTAGAAACAAAATTACTAACTGCCATTACCAAGATATTCCAACTTTTAGGAAAAGAACATATAATGAAAAGAACCCTAACTTCTTCATCAAAGTTTACATTAACAGAAGTTAATTGACTGGTAATTGTGTTAAACTCATTTAAATGATCAACAACTGACCCACCTACTATTTTCATATTAAATAAATGCTTCATAAGAAATACCTTATTCAAAGTAGAAGGATTTTCATATAAATTTTCTAGGGTCTACATCAAATTTGTTGTGGTCTTTGTTGTTGGGATATTAAATGCTACCGACTATGCTAGGCATAAACAAATACTATCAAGTTCTTTTCTATCCAAAATATCTCAATCCTCATCAGACATAGCATAGGGTTTCTTGGCTTTCCCTTCCAATGGTAGCCATAAATCCTTCTGATAAAGATAGTCCTCCATTCGCAACTTCCATAACTGAAATTTCTGACCATTGAATTTTTCTGCCTTCAACTTACCCTCATCTTCCATTACTCCCACTCAACCATGAGACTCCCCCTCAACCATAAGACCTCCCTACAAAGGATAAATGAACACAACCCACTTTGATACCACTTGTTGGGGTTAGAGGGTAGATTTTAATCAATTAAATACAGATTTGATCAATAAAATAGAGAAATAAAACACACAAAAATTCTGGACAGCAAAAAAACACAGAGATTTAACATGGTTCACCCAACTTTGAGCTACATCCACCAACAAGAGGGTCCAAAATATATTAATGTCCCAAAAAATAACCTTTACAATGACATACAAAGACATGCAACAACATGCATCCACATTTTCCCCATGTTTTTCACTTGTTGGTTTTACATAGCCATGGCTATGAGTACTAGTAGCTTCTCTTGCATTTTTCCAGCCACTACTATATGATTTTATGTTAATATTTTTCATTACTTGTTACCCTCAAAACTCATCACCCTAATATACTCCTACACATCTCCCATTAATTACCAATGAAGTGTGGCCATTGGTTGTGCCTCATGAACCCAATAAAACATTTTCTTTGGGCAGTTACACTAAATATTTCTAGCTGTCCATTGAATTTATATTAGAAATATTGTAACTAATTATTGAAATGCACAAGACAACTAAGAGGGGGGGTGAATTAGTTGTATCAAATTACTTTACTTCCAAAATTAATCAATTCAACTTTATCTTCAATCTGTTATTAAGTGTGAACATGAAATGCAAATAACATAAAGCAAACACCAAAGACACTAATTTATGTGGAAAACCCATTGAGGGACAAAACATGGTGAGGATTAACTCACAATATAGTAGTAATGTAATACCAAATAAAAAGTATCACTACTAGAGGGCTCACTACCCATATACAAAGGATCACTACCCAGATTCAAGGGCTCACTGCCTTCAAAGGACTCACTATCCAGAAAGAGGCTAACTACCTACAAAAAATGAAAAAGAGAAATAAAGATCCACCACAAGGGGTCCACACACTCACAAATTTGATCAGAAGATTGTAAACATCATCAACTCACTACTTTTAGGAATCTAACACAATAAAGTACTACTGCCTCAATTCGCTCTTTCACACTCTTCTTTTCGCACTTGTTCGTACAATTCTCTTGCTTGCTTGATTTGTGGATGATGGATGATCAATTCACATCAACTTAATTTTATTTTATACCATCTTCAACCCTAGAAACATTCTCCAAGGTCGGCAATACAATTACAAATTCAAATCAGGTCGACTACTCAACATTCCCACAAATGGATAAGAATGAGAGAGAACCAAATACATATTTAGTTAGGACCCAAACAAGAACTTGGATCAAACACACACACTTCCTTAATTTGATGCAAAAACTTAATGTAACGTGTAGACACTAGGTTGGCCAAACCTAATGAAAACACAAATAATATTTGAAGTACGCACATCTCCAACAAGATGATCACACAACATGTCTCACCAGACATTTTCCCATCTCTAAGAATACCTCAGATACATCCACACCAATTATGACAAACTTCATTCACAAAAAACTCTTCAACAGTACAACCAGACCAACTAGCAACACACAGGAGCTTTGGAGTAGGTCTTTCGGAGCGTCAAAATACATGCACATTTCTCAAAACGCAAAAACCATCAGAAAGAATCATCTTCCAGATCTGCAAGATCTGAAACCAAATATTAGAAGATTGCGGAGTTAAAACATTTCTCCTAGTCCATAAAGATATAGTTCTGCCAAACAAGTTCACACACTGGTGAACACATCTTTCACTCTCCATCGAACCCGAAGCTAAAACTTGGGATATATTATCCATTGAAGCTTATGAAAATAACTACAAATCTGCATGGGCATAGGATCAATATTGGATAAATGCAAAGCATAATACCAGAGCACAATCAGAACACACACTTCAACACTGCCTTCATTATTTTTCAAATTTTCTCAAAATTATTTTGAAAAAACACAACTACAACTTCATAAATATAGCTCCATGTACTCTAAAAACTTCTACAGTATCTCAACTATATACAAGTACCATCTACAATCAACTTGAACTGTGTTGACATCATTGAAAACATTAATGACAACACCACCAAACACATCCATACTTACAATAATCTCCCCCTTTGTCATTGATGGCAACACATGATGTGAAAAACCATCAAAGAAAACATACATGATCTTTAGAAGTGACAACCTACACAAGCATAAATTTTCACATTATTCTCTCTCCCCCTTTGACATCAATGGCAAAGGAAATTCTACATAAAAAATCTTTCCATATAAAGCTCTCTTCACTCCCCCTTAGGAGTACAACCACATCACATACTACAACAATGCACTTCTCTACTCCCCCTGAGAAGTAGACCTCAATCATCAGTCCATATCAAAAGAGTTTGTGAATCCACTGGACTGATGCACCTCCATGTGCACTTAGTTCAAAGAAGGAGGGGTAGTAACCCCTAACTTCCCCCTGAGATACTCAAAAGTATCCTTCAAAAGGGCCTTAGTGAATATGTCAGAAATTTGTTCCTTGGTACGTACATATTCAAGTCTAACTTCATTATTCAATACCTTCTCCCTTAAGAGGTGATACTTGATAGATGTGTTCTTTGTCCTAGAATGCATCACTAGATTCTTCAAAAAATTTATAACAATTGTATTGTCACAAAATATAGAGATAGGTTCATCACTCACCACACCTATGTCCTTCAGGGTTTGTTTCATCCATAGTCTCTGTGTACAATAGGATGCTGCTGCAATAAATTTTTCTTTTGTAGTGGACAAAGAAATTGAATCTTGTTTCTTGCTCAACCATGAAACTAGTCTTCCTCCAAGTAAGAATCCACCACCACTTGTACTCTTCTGTTCATCTACACAACCAACCCTATTTGCATCAGTGTAGGCATTCAATGTGAAATCATTGTCCTTCAAATACCATAGCCCATAATATAGAGTTCCTTTAAGATATCTGAATATCCTCTTCACAACTATAACATGTGCTTCCTTAGGTTCTGCTTGATATCTTGCAACTAAACATACTACATGCATGATGTCTGATCTAGTAGCAGTAAGATATAAAAATCCACCAATCATGGATCTGTACATTCTCTAATCAACTTTAGTAGATTCATCATCCTTACTCAGCTTGCATCTGGTTACCATAGGGGTACAGATCAATTTGGAGTCATCCATTCCAAACTTCTTTAATAATTCCTTAACATTCTTAGATTGTGAAAAGAATATCCCTTTGTCAGTTTGATTTACTTAAAGTCCAAGGAAGAAATTCAATTCACCAATCATATACATTTCAAATTATTTTTGCATCTCTTCAAAAAATTTCTTACACATACCTTCATTTCCACCAAAGATGATGTCATCAACATATACCGGAACTATCAACATCTTGTTTTTCTCAACCTTGAAGTAAAGATTGTTGTCTGCGGACCCTTTGCTAAATCCTTGCTTTGTCAAGTATCTATCCAATCTAGCATACCAAGCTCTGGGAGCTTGTTTAAGTCCATATAGTTCCTTCTTTAACTTACAAACCATGTCCAGTTTTTCTGACAATTGAAAAAATTTCGGTTGCTCCATACATACTTCTTCTTCCAGTTCTCCATTTAGAAATGTAGACTTGACATCCATCTAATACACTTTGAGGTATTTATGAGCTAAAAATGCCAAGAACATCTGAATGGCCTCCATTCTTGCTACACATGCAAAAGTTTCTTCAAAATCTATTCCTTCAACCTGTGAATATCCTTTGCATACAAGTCTTGCTTTATTCCTTACCACTTCACCATCTTCATTTAGCTTATTTATGAATACCCATTTTGAACCAATTACATTCTTGTTTGCAGGTCTAGGGACTAGTTCCCATGTCCCATTCTTATCTATCTGTTGTAGTTCCTCTTTCATTTATCTAACCCAACTTTCATCATTACATGCTTCACTCATAGTCTTAGGTTCTATCTTAGAACGTAAACACAAGTTTACCTCAACCACTTTGCTTCTTGTCTTCACTCCTTCAATTATGTCTCCAATTATTTGTTGCTCCAGATGATTTCTCTATACATATTTAGGAGTCTTAGGTGCAGGTTTTAGAATTTATTCTTCATCACTTTGTTCTTTCTCTTCCTTTTATTCTTCTTGTACTTTCCCACAAATAGGATCATCAAGTTCAAATTCATTTATTTCCACTGGTCTATACATAGCTTCATCAACCTTTACATTAGCACTTTCAATTATTTTCCTCAGTCTTTTATTAAATCATCTATATGCCTTGTTGTTGTTTGAATATCTAAGAAAAATTCCTTCATCAC